>CM017444.1:30286123-30724389 GCA_007726485.1 Eragrostis curvula
TTGTGCCGGCGGCAACAGGCAGCTCAAGTGAAGCAGCTAGCAGGGTTCACTGCTCGCCCATGCATGCATTTTGTAATTAGCGGTAGCTTGCAAAGTTTAGGTTAACAGCCTAGGGGCATGAATGCACAGCTAGTTGAGTGTTCAGAGGAGCCGTAAGCTTGTGCTTGTAGTAGCATCATCGTAGTCGCAGGGAGTGGGCAGCATTTTGGGCAGATCATGGTTTGTCCCTGAAATGTTCAAGAATTGATAGTACTATAAGTCGATTTTAGCACATGTACTAGCATATCAGATGGATGGTTCTCCTGCATTCCAGCGCTTCGTTTATGACGTGTTTCAGTCATGTTCGTCTATCCCTCTAAATCATTCTTAAGGGAGAAATACGGATAATGTTGGTGCAATTACAAATTTCATACGAAGTCGGCAGCAGCTCATTGAAAGTAAAGCACTCGTAATTTCAAAACTACTACTCCTTGTGAGGCGAGTCCGATCCATCCATGTCCCATCGCTCAGATCACCCTAACCTTATTACTAGTCCACCGCACCTCATCCAAGGCCGGAGCTAGAGCTCTAAGTAAGGGACGTGCAGGACATTGTGTAAAATTGCTCGATTCTTGTGTTTTTAACTTTACAGGTGTATAGTTATGTAGCAAAAGGGTACGCATACGATGAAAATTCAACAAACATCACTAAAATTTTGTTTTGCCGTAGGTGCGGCCGCACCGACAACCTTTAATGTGGCTCCGCCCCTGACCTCATCAGGCATCATCATGTTTTTGTGCAATAATGCAAAGTGCAGAATCACATTTACTCATCATCCAGGCATGCTTTTGAAAAGAAAACCAGTTTGTCCGCCTTGCTGCTTCGTAGCAACTGCGATTCAGTAGCTACAGTGTTTCAGTTATTTCTTCAACAGCCGCTACACTATTTACAATTATTTCTTCAGCATCCGCTACAGTGAAACAGCTGCAAAACAGCCTACCGAACAGGCCGATTATTTACTTCCCGTCGCTCCACGAGCTAAGCTAAACCCAGCACGCATCGCACGCACGTGCAGTCCAGGAGTACCCAGCCAATCAAGCGCCAAAAACCCGTCCAATTTGTCCCAGCTGGAGTTACATGACACCACTGATAATCTTTGAGCAGTTTTACAGTAGACCATGATACTGAGAGATAAAAAGTTTTCATGATTGAAATCTAACCGTTGATTTAAAGGGGCAAGTTTGTAATTAGAGTAGGGATAAATAAGGTACAACAAAAATGAATCGTTCAGATTACCGGGCGGCCGCCGGCAGTCGACGACGCAGTACGAAGGACCAGCGCCGCCATCCAATGTTGTCCCCATTCACGCCAGCGCTGTCACCCGACGGCGTTCGATCCTCTCTCGCGCTTATTGTTCTTCATCTCCTGCAACTCCCCGCCGTTCGGTTCCTCGACGATGCCATACTTCGTCCCGGCTACGTTCTCTCTCCTTTGCGTGTGTGGATTGTTTGCCCGCGGCCATGACCCACCGTCAGGCCGCTGCTCATGATCGGATCCTCGTCGAGCGGGTACCATTAAACGTGTATTCGTGACGTTAGCGTTTCCAGTTAAAACATAATCTGTTCCTTGCGCTAGAAGAAAGGTCTTGATTTGTTTAATCCTTGTGGCGCTAGTTAAAGCCCATGGGTAAAATTTGCTCACACCCGTTTGTGGATGATGACACCGTCTTTGTTTGGCCTAATAAAACTCCATGTTTGTACTCAGTTATAGCGATTTTTTTTATTTTTAATCGAATTTTTTATTATATTTTTATTAATAACAGCACGTTTTCAAATTTGCAAAACTAGCCACTTAGTCGGCCCGAGGTACGGGCGATTAGCCCTTGTCGCCTTTCTGCTGGCGATAGGAAATACGAGTCGCTTGCTCAAAAGGCAACAGAACCAGTCGCCCACCCAATAGGCGACCAATCCTTTAGTCGCCCATCCAATGGGCGACAAGGGTCATTCGCCCATCCAAGGGGCAACAAGCTCCAGTCGCCCACCCAAGGGGCGACAAGGAGCCAGTCGCCACAGGAAGGGCGACAAGGTATTTTTTTGTTTGCTAAATTTCTTTCGGTAAATTTTTTGTTTCATAAATTTTTTTCAATCGTAGTGACATAACTTAATAAAATAGCAAACATGGAAAGTAATAAAACATCGTGCATGAGTACATATCATACAAAATAAAAACCATGTCACACACAAATGATACAAGAGATAGCTAAGGCCTGTCACGCTTAGGGGGCACACCCCTAACAGTGCTAGGCTTAGGTGCCTTGCGACCCGCTCTCACGTGACCGGCTGAGTACGTCAACGGTGAAGGAGGAACCACCTGACGTGTGGATCGACCTCCAGCAGGCGCTGGTGTGTCGTAGTACTGCTGCGAAGGCTGTGTCATTAGTGGTGCGCCACCTAACTGCGAAGGACGAAGTGTGTCCTGCTGCCCCTCAGCCAATGTTTTCCTAGACGGTAAACAGTAGACAGTCGGTTGACCATCGTTTAGTGTTTAATCTGTTTAAACGACCGTTTAAACGGGGCAAAACTGTGTTTAAACGGGCTAAACGGCGTTTAAACGGGCTAAACGGCATAGACGGTGGTCACTGTCTAACGTTTAGACGCCGTTTAAACAGAGTTTAATTCCGTTTAGGAAAACAAGGCCCTCAGCCATGTACGCGTCCAGGTTGAAAGGCGTCGGAGATCATCGGCCATAACGCTCGGAGTGTCCGGAGACCTCCTCGTCGTCGTAGTCGTAGTCATCCATCTCAGACCCTATAAGAAGAAAGTTGTTATTCAAAAGCTAACAATAATTTATACTATGAGGAGAACTTAGTAGTAGACGTTACCTGGAGCCATGCGTGGCACCTGCGAAGACGAGGCTGCAACGTTGCCAGTTGGTCGCCAACCACTATAGTTTGTACCTGATCATAATGAATGAGACATGTCAGTAAGGAAAAACATGTCAATAATCATTTGAACGAAATAGTATAGGGTTTGACCTGTTGTGAACACCGGAGGAGGAGGAGGAGGTGGTGCTGCAGTCCTAGGAGTGTAGGTCGGATGCTGAAACATAGGTCGCTCCGCCCTGGGTGCTGACTGAGAAGGGTGCGGGACAGCATCGGTATGCCGACAACAGGAAGTGCAAGAGTTGAGCTTGACAATGTCTGTGGAGGTGTCGTAGATCCTCTTCATCGCAAGAGAGATCTCCTGTCCGGTAAGCTGAATGCCCTGCCTCATGCACTGTAGAACTGATCCCGACTCCACGGCGATCCGCTGTGCTAGATCAATCTATTAAGAGGACATCAATTTTAAAATGAGTATTGACATATAACAGAAAACGATTTCAAAGATATAAGTTAGTAAGGATCGTACCGCCAGCGACGAGCCCTGGTCCCTGTGGGTCGGGTACGTGTCTCTCAGGGTCGGGGTGTGGCTTTATCGCACCGTGGGTGTGTGCGTGACCCTGGTCCGTGTGCGAGGGATGTACCAACGTAGGTACTCCTCGTAAGCCTCGGAGGTGAACGGCCTCGTCTCCTGTATGACGTCCTCCAACGCCTGGCCCCACTGTACCACCCACGGCTCCAGACGTGTCCACCAACTGGTGCCTGCCGCCTGCCCCTTCCGCGTGTAACTACATAAAGAGTGAAATTAGACAGAAAAAAACCAAATGTTTCATAGATTTAGTAGATGTAGTTGAATAACTTACGAGTGAGCTGACGGCGTAACAACACGAGGAACCGTCAACGGGAACGCTTGGTGACGACCGAACTGGCGCATCACCCGGCGAGGTGAGTACTCCTCGACGAAGATGTCAAAGGCGAGGACTTTCCGCGTAAGCCAGTACTCGCTGTCGAGCGTGCAAAACGTCGACAACCCAGCTGGTGCTCGAGCAGCAACGTCCTCTGGGCTGTAAGGTGTCCAGCGCACGTCCTCGTCTCCTCGAATCCTGTCGAACTCCCAAACGTACTCCGGATAAGCCTTGTGAACCTGCAGGTTTGCCCAAGTAGGCTGAAAAAAAAATCAATTAGATGTACACAATGGAATAAAAGTGTACGAAATCACGCCAAGTGAGAATAACTAACCCGACGTCGGCACCACAAGGAACCCATGGTTAGGCCGTCCTCCTCGCTGTCACCGTAGAAAACTTCTCCGTATGTCGACAGGTCCATGTGTGGACGTCCGATACTGAATCGCTCGTAGGAAAAGAGGCCACCCACGTTCTACAGCCTTGACCACATATGCATTCAAAGGCACTAACTCCCAGTAAAATCCCTCACGTGCACGACTGACCATACCCATCAGGTTCAGTCCGTGTTGGTCTGTATCAAGCTGAAACAGCCGCATCAACTAATTGTGCACACCAGTAATTGTCCTCTCGTTTGGCCTTGTGATTCCTCTATAAACTGATGGAAACCCTGACAGATCAACCCCCTCTACCCCATGCATAATATCCCGTTCTCCATAAAAAATTTGGAACACTATCTTATCTGACATGCCTATCAACCACCGAGATTCAAATTAACTATATTTTTTAATTGAAATTGCTTACAGCCTTATAATACATCTATATTTATTAACTACTAATTTTTTAAAAATATTATAACTATCTTACATAGTATTTTATGACAATTATTTCTATTATATCTGAACTATTTATTTAAATACTACATAATCTACAACTATATAAAAATAACGTTTATATTATATCTAAATATTTATTTACATAATCACAAAAACTATTTATTTAATTACTAGTAAATCTATAACTACAACAGTCGTATTTTTATATGAATACAACTATAGTATGCTACATTATTTATTTAGATATTAGTAAATCTAGATCTAGCTTACAAGATATTACTTCTACTAAAACTACACTATTTCTAAAATAGAATAGTACATCTAAAGCTACATTTCTAACTACTGTCGAAAAACTTACCGAAATGGCGACACGTCCGGGCAGCACGCTGCAACCACCTCCCCCTCTCTTCTCTTCTCTTCTCTTCTCCCCTCCCTCTCTCTTCTCTTCTCTTCTCCCCTCCCTCTCTCTTTTGGTTTTTTTTCGAATTTTTGTGCAATTTAGGCCGAAATTCGGCCGTTTTTAGGGCTCGGAGCCTGTCGACCGACTGGGCCCACCACCCACGCGCCCCCGCGCCTTGTCGCCCGTTGAGCGGGTTATTTGAGACGTTGTCGCCTGTTCGTCGGGCGACTGGGCCCCACAAGGCCGCGCGTCGCCCTTGTCGCCCTCTCAGCGGGTTATTTGAACCCTTGTCGCCCCGTCGTCGGGCGACTGGGCCCCACAACACCGCGCCTCGCCCTTGTCGCCCAACGGGAGGGAGATTTTTTTCGTCTGTCGCCCTTCGGATGGGTGACTGGGCCCCACCCAGCCAGCTCTGCCACTTTATCGCCTTTTCAATGAGCGACAGGAATAAATCGCCCGTACCTCGGGCGACTAGGAGGTTAGTTTTGCAAATTTTGAAAACATGCGGTTATTAATAAAAATATAATAAAAAATTCGATTAAAAATAAAAAAAAATTGAGTTATAGCCCAGTCGTAGCCAGGAGCGTTTACATCAGGCCTAGTAGCGTTTACATTGGAATAGCAAAATATGCCGTCGGATGTAAACGCTCAGAAAAAAAATTACGCCGTCGGACGCGGCTCCTGCGCTACTCCCAGTCGTCACTCGCGTGCGACAGTCGCGGCCCCGGAGGGCTGGAGACGGGAGCAACCTTGGCGGGCGATTTCTTCCGTCAAGACGAGGTCGGCGGTGACCAGTAAGGATCGATTGATTCAGCCCTCCCACCTACACTCTCAAATTCCCGGCGGAAGCTGCATCCTGGCCTTTCTCGGCTGCTGCTAATTTAAGAAATTCGTTCGTGTGTTTCAGTCACCGCAAAGTACCGTGGATTCTCCTCATGAGTGTTCTTTGCCTTCCTTATTAGTCTGAACCATGCTGGTTTTACCTGGACTGATGACTCTTTAATCCAGCAGATACTTTGCTTGCTGACATTTCGTGAAATGCCGTAGTTACAACTGACTTTTTTAAAGCTGAGGTGATTGTGTATATCTGTGAGCGATGCGTGCCTTTCTATTGTGCTAAACAGAGTTGCTAGCAGTCTGCTCTGAAAACACGATGCGTGCCTTTCTATTGTGCTGTGCGGCTGGGTGCTTTTTGGGCCTAGCTGGGCTGCAAGCTTCGTTGTTGGGCTGGGCAGGGTGGTGTACATGTCTGAGTTTGGGTGGTGCACACGTGGTTAATAATCCATGGTAATGACTGATTTTCCCAAATCACCCTGTTGCCGCGGCACTCGGGAAGCCATACGTAGCGTCGCCCCTGTCTGTGTGGAAACGTGATGCTACAATAAAACTCAGTGGCTTTATTGCTGAACTTGCAATGGACACATGATAAGCTTGGTAGCTTAGTGCTGCTTCGGGCAACAATTTGTTTCGTGGTCACCCATTGAACTGGCAACAGATGCGCCCATAAGCAAACTAGTACACACTGACTGACGACCAACAAGCATCAGTGCCGGTTTCTTTTTTCATTTGGTTAGAGGCAACAAGGCATGCTGCAGTACTTCATGTCAAAATATTCTTGTCACAATACTATATACATTGCCTTTTCTTTTTCCCTATTATTCTAAACTGTACAACATTCATCTTTCTTTATATTTTTTCTAAAACCGAACACTTTGCTCTAGCAGAATACACCTGGCTCCATTTCAAGTGGCTGTCTTTGTGATGTCTGGGAAGAACCAGCTTCATATAATGTAGGCAGTTTACCAAAGAATGAATTCATCATCGTTTTTCCTATTCCTACGGTTTTCATTCTTGTGTTCCAAACAGGCCTAATAGATTATTTTGCAGATGCCAACCGTAAACCACAGAAACAGAGGCAGAAAAGTGCCGTGCAGGCAAATGGGACAGCGTTCACACACACAAATTCAGTTCTTACTTTTGCATTGGGAATGTGGTGAAATGCAACACTATAATCAAAGAACGCAGAGTAAGAATAAGTCGTTTGTCCCCTGCAAGCAAATCACATGCAACATGCAAGTCCATATACACACATAACACGCACAAACACAGGCAAATAGGTAGCAGCACACCATGCAGGAGCACGGCAGCAGCAGGACTGCATGAGGACTCAGAGGTATCTGGTGGGCACGTCGGTTGTTCACCCCATGGATCTTCCCCTGCAGCTGAAGCTGATTGCAGACCTCCTTGTTTATTTATTCCTCTGTAACTGCCCAAACCAATCAGCTCGCCACGGCAGCACAGATAGGTGCAGATCACACACGCACAAGCCAAGCACACGAAATAAACCAAACAGAAGCCGAAATAGGAAAACGCAGCAGACGAGTAGTCTGACGGCACGCGACTCATCGTTGCCTTGCAAACGAAACTGACACAGGACTGCTGATCACAACACCATCACGCGCAAAGCTCATGACTTGAAGGGAAGCGTAAGAGTAATCCGTGCATCGCTTCTTCCATGTCACAAGAGTTGCATCTTACCTGTAGGCCGGAACACGAACCCAACCCAACAAACAGCAAGAGAAAGATACATGTCAGCTACACAGCTGTAGAGGATTAAAGAAGCTAATCGATAGATTATGCTAATGCGATGAATCATTTGAAATGAAGTAAGCAACCTGAGAACGGTGCGTCTGAGCAGGGTCTTCTTGTAGTACTTGGAGTGGCTGGGCTCGTAGAGGGAAGGGTGGTGGCCGACCTCCTCCCCATCCCACTCAAGGCCATCCCACCAGTCCTTTTCGCAGTCCACCTTAGGCCGCGGTGCGCCGCTGCTGCAGTCGCGAACGGCGGGCAGGCTCCTAAGGCTCCAGCATCCTCTGATCTTTACGGTCTTGAGGTTGGGCGCGGACATCCTCCGGCCACAGATTTTCTGTAGCATGGGCAGGTCATACAAATGGATGTGCTTCAGTTTAGGGAATCGTCTTGGTTCTTTGTGTAGTAATTCCTGTTAGACATATATTTATGCATTAGGTTAAGCAATGGCCGCTTGGGCCATAGTACTTGTATTGGGCCTGCCGTGTATCGGCTCCCCGCCTATATGTATGCACCCTTTGATCATCAATCAAATCATCGATCATTATTCTTCTATCATGGTATCAAGAGAGGTTCGCTCTCCTGCGACCTAAACCTAGCTTCCGCCTCCCTCACCGCCGCCGGCCTCACGCCGCGGCGTCTCCCTCGCCACGGCCATCCCCTCGGCTGCGACGAGTTCTAGCCTCCCTCCTCCCTGCCGCTACTCCTCTCCCGCGGCTCCTACCTTTCTTCCTCTCCACAAAAACCCTACCCGCCGCCTCTCTCTGTTGCGGCACCTCGATCCAATATCCAACCCAATCCAATGACGCAAACCAACGACGAGCTTCGCGCCGCCCAGGAGGCCGGCCCGCCAGGATGCCGCGGCCGCCGCGCTATCTCGTCAGGATGCCGCGGCCGCCGAGCAGGCACGCCTGGACGCCGACGAGGCCGAGCGCGCCCTCGCCCTCGCTCAGTCCACCGCCATCCTTCATCAACAAGCTGTCGCGGTGCAGAACTTCAAGGTTCTCGTGCCGATCACCTTGGACTTCGGCTCCACCAACTTCAATCGCTGGCGCGGTCTCTTCACCACCGTCCTCACCAAGTACGCGCTGCGCGATCATGTACTGTCCGATGATGACTTCTCCGACGACGAAGAGTGGGCGCGCATGGACGCCACTGTCAAGCATTGGATCTTCTCCACCCTCACCATCGACCTGCTGGAGCTCGTCATGGGGGACGGCAAGACAGCTCGGGTGGCCTGGCTTCGGCTTGAGGAGCAGTTCCATGGAAACAAGGAGACGCGCGCCATGATCCTCGACGCCGAGTTCCGCACGTTCGTGCAAGGTGACCTCTCCGTCGCCGAGTACTGTCGGCGGATGAAGGCGATGGCCGATTCACTTGGTGATCTGGGCGAGCCCGTTCTCGACCGTTCGCTTGTTTTGACCACCCTGCGTGGCCTGAACGAGAAGTTCTCCTACATGTCGGCCATTATCAAGCGCACCAAGCCCCTTCCTCCCTTCAACACAGTGCGCGCTGACCTCGAGCTTGAAGAAATTGAGATGAAGGCCAAGCCGTGTGCTCCTTCCACCGCCATGGTCGCCACCACTGGTGCTCCGTCCCGTGCAGCCTCCGGTGCCCCTGCTCCGCCCCGTGCTCCTGCTCCTAGCGCCAATCCCCATCACACTGGGTACGGTCCTCAGGGCAGCAACACGCAGGGCGGCAACTCACCTTCCTTCGGCAACAACGGCAAGAACTTCAGGAAGAACAGGAGGAACTTTGGTCGCGGCTACGGCGGTAACTTCGGTGGCGGCTTCCCATCGGTCTACAACCCTTGGACCGGTACCATCCATATGTGGCCCGGTCCCGGGGGCTCCGCGGGTGTTGTAGCACCCCACCTCAAATTAATGAGGGGTTTGCTAACCAGGATCTTAATCAGGTGACACTTGACGACGCAAGAGTCCAAAAGTACACACACATGAGCATAAATAAAATAGAGTGCAAGTGAAATCTTAATTATTACAACTTTGGGTTGAATTTGATTACATAAAAGAGTTTGAAAAGCGTAGCGGAAGCGATATACAACACGACGTCATTAATCCTATAATGAAGCACATTCAGCCCGTAGATGTGCCTCATTCTCTTGAGCCAAAACATCTCCTGCAAAAAGATTTAAACAAACAAACCCTGAGCAACTAATACTCAGCAAGGCTTACCCGTCAAAATGGCCTTCTAAGACCGACTCCTAACATGCAGGGGGCTGACCAAGGTTAATGGGAATATTTGTGTAAAAATAGCACTAAAAGTTGGTCCTTCTTTCAAAATTTAGCCAAAGTAAAAGAGTTCTTGCATAAACATAAATATTAGCAACCTAACTAAGCAATACATGGTTGCAATACAATTAATTGAAGTACAATAACATATAATCATCATCATGTGCACTTCTTACTACGATGTGATACAGTGAACAAGTGGTACTCAATAACCGCGAGGGACGGCGATTCGAATCGATTTACACCTGCAGGCGAAACCCGGATACACGACGTACGCACACTCACGGGGAGTCACGCACGGCAACCTTTCACAAGACACCATAAAGTCGGGCCGCTTAACACCTCTCCCGAGTACACGTCTCCCCACGCGATAGCCACGCCGGGTCTAATCGTGGTTCGCCCGAGCACCCTCCCCTCAAACACGGTCCCAGATTCCACCATAACCATCTTCATCACCAAAAGAGAGGTGGGTTCACGTCCAACAATATAGCATCGAGCTACTAAGTTTACTAGTTCCCATTCTCCTAGCATGCATCCGGTACTGTTCAAACTTGCTCAGCGGGGCCACAACGAACGGTCCTCAATCGACATAGACGGGGCTACCGCACACAAGACCTCCATGCCTTGCTGCAACCTACACATCCCCGTCCGGTCTCAAATTATCATCATCATGTGTGAGCTACCGACAAATATAGTTTTTCCCAAAAAGAGCCCTATAGCTCGCAAGTAGTGTTCCGCACCACTCGACTTCTACCGATGACTCAATATTAAGCATAGCAGAAACTAACGAACGGCTGAATATACCCACCCATAGGAATACATATGGATACATGCAACTAAGGTTTCATTCAACTCCTGAATACCTAATGCACATAACATGACTCCATATATAGTGATAAAAGGAAAATCTTTTAAAACAAGGTGAGATGCACCGGGGCTTGCCTTGGGTTTGAGCAAAGTTAGCACATTTCAACATGTTAGTAGCAGCACCAAGTTCTCCACGGCGATGATTCCCATATCTTCGGTCCCACCTTCGCATCCTAAATGACAATATAAAGTGATGCGATGCAAATTTAGAATACATGAATAAAGAGTGAATTGTGACCTGCTTGATTTAGTTAACAACAAGGCAACATTCGTCGTGACTAAAATAAAACTGAACTTCGTTAACAATAAGGGGTGTGGTCTGAGGTTGAGGTTATAGCTTTATCGAATTTCACTTGAAGCATTCTTTTCAAAGGGAGAGGAAGTTAGTTTCATCATTAAACACTGGTTGCTTTCTCTTATTGCATAACAGTGTCTTGGACAATTATTCTGAAAGTGAAGTGAGGTTTATAATTGTTACTCAACCTTATCATTAAGTTTGGGCTTTAACCAAGTCTATGTTATTTATTGAAATGTAGATTGTTGGAATATGACGCGGTTGCTCATGAAATTATTATTGGCGCTCTAGGTGTACAGAGTGAAACTATTGGGATTTACTGTACGATGATCATCGGTTTAAGATATGCTCTTGGTCTTATAAGGGCCATATTCACCTAGACAAAGTATTTATCCTATAGTGTTTTCCCGAAAGAAAGTAAAGTAGGACACTATGTATAAACCTCTATTTACTATGAATTCTTATGGTGAAAGATGATACTACACGTACGTTTTATTCATGGTGCTGGTGTGCATATCTATTATGTACAATCTACATTACGAGTACTAATGAGCATGGGGTTGTTTCAAAGAAACAGGAGTAAATAAACTAGATTTACATATAAATAAATCCTAGGGTGGTTCGAATATAAAAAGAGGCTATATGCACCTAGTGCCTAGGGAGACATTCTTATGTGTTAAAAAGTTTACTTTCTACATTTAAGAAGGCATGCGGAAATTAATTACTTAAGTCGGAATTATATGTGCGCATATGCTGGACAACCTATACTCAGGGGCATGAGATGCATGGATACCACTTAATTTACTATAACTGATAAGTGCCAAGTATCAATGCACTTACATGCTCATGCATAGATGATCTGTTCATTTACTTGGACTAATTAATTTAACATTCAAAGTAAAACGTGTGCAAACTACCATTTTAGTAACTACATATGACAAGTAGATTGAGATCCATATACATTGTTCGAAGCAATTACATGTACAACCATTATGTGAATATGCAAAGTATTTCTAATAGGAACCTATATAATTATCATAAGAAACATGTATGCACCAAATTAATTATTATTATCATTTTTAATGACAATGTCCTGTGCTTTAATATTGGCAACTAGTGGTACAGGTTCCTCAACGAATTCAATATAATGTACTTCATGAAATTAGTGTAAAGGTTCATGGAACTTCCTTAATAAATATAATTTAGTGACATGATGCACATGACAGGGTGATGCCACTGGCGGACCTCTTTGAATTCAAGGGCATTCAAGTGAATGCCCAAAATTCTAAGGAAAAGATCGAGTATACATATGAGAGTCTTGTATGTGCATGTGTATACAAGCAATTAGGCCAAAAATATCTTGTCTCCCTGTCCCAAAACAGCATTTCCTTGGCTCGTTTCTTCTCAACGTCCTCTTCATTGGGACTGCAAGTCATTCACGCTAGGACTAGCAGCCCAAAAATTACATTCTATCTTCATCATTTTTCCTAGATCAGGACTGACTGCTAGTCATTGACACAACATTAACATCAAACATTGTCGATCATTGGTTTCTAGCAGTCCCAAACTATCTAGACCAAAACTCGTTCCCATGTGTGGCACCATCGATTTACAGGCCACGCCGGCAATTCGCACCAAACATGGCGCCAGTGGTCATTTCCTTATGGCTTGGCTTCAGTTTACAACATCTAGGTAAACACCAATGAGCACCTCCAGCTTACAAATGTTTGAGGTTCATTTTGGGTCAAGGTTCGGCTTGTAGGGGACATGATGATTTATTTTTCATCTAATATTTTGGTGGAAGTTTGAATCCCAGCCATAGATTCCTGGGTCCGCCACTGGGTGATGCTCAAAAGTAACTTAAGAACATTTTCGTTGTTTTTGTCTAAACTATTTCTGTTACCAGTAATGGTTTATTCGCTGTATAAAACAGTGTGAACAATCAAAGGGAAGTTAAACATGTCACCGGTCTTAATTGAAAGCAATAGGAGATACGGACACCATAAAAGGATTTATGGCACTCTCTTGATAAATACGTTACAATGATGTTATTAAGAACAAGATAACATGTTCGCGGACTTACTAACATGGTTTAGGTACTTAGGTGCTCAAAAGTTTACATATAACGTTTCCGATTTAAACAATGTTTAGGCGTGCACAAAGAATCATCTTCGAAAATTCATAAAAGGTTTCTGGAAGATCTATAATTAATTTTGTATTTTTCCTAAGTAAGATAATCGTATGAAAAGCAACATATCCAAAATTAGATGTCAAAAATGTGCAGGAATAAAATACTAAAAATGATTTTGCTAGAAACTTGAAACTGAAATTAATCTTAATTCAAGTTGATTTTTAAGAACTGGTTTCAGGGAAAAGTTCAGGGAGCCTACATGGAATACGCATGCCAAAAATCAGACCTATTGCATGTGTAGATAGTTTTATAAAATTAATTTTCAGTTTCTGTTCTCTGAATTTTAGAACATTAATTAAGATGATTTCAGATGTTTATGTTACACCAACAGATAGATCTCACTTCAAGGATTCCCGAACAATTTAGTTTGCAATTTTTGGATATCCAGAACTCCAGATATAGATTTTTGAAGTTTGTTCCTTTTCTGAGGAAGTTGCAACCTATTTACGAAATTGCCACCGTCGTCTTCAACCTACAGACAGCGGCCGGAGTTCGCCGGTACTTCATCGGGGAAGGCCAAAAGTCGATTAGGAGGGTCGGGGGAAGGCTCTACATGACGTGCTCCACTAAGGGAACTCAAAGGTGAGTCTTTGAAGGTGGGGGACTGACCGGAAGATGGTCGGCGGCGAAAGCGGCGGGCAACTGAAGTTCGGCGAGGTCCAGGGCGCGGTGCAGTGTACTAAAAATCGAGGAAAAATCATAGTAGGATTCACCTCGTCCTACAGAAGAGTGGCATGGAGCTTGTCGTCGACGAGAAGGCACCGAAATAAGGTTTCATCGTTGAAGTGCTCGCGTACTACGACAGACAGCGGGGAAAACTCCTCTTTCCGGCGGCCTCGGCTGTGGATTCAATTGAAGAACGGGTTGAGGGAGTGCGCAAGAGAGGTAGGAAGCTACCCACGAGAGTAATTGAAGTGGTGCTCACCGGAGAGGGAGGATTTGACGGCGAGGTCGATGACGCTCACCCGGCGGCCATTTTTGAAATTCCGCGTCGATCTCAGGTTTCGTCGAGAGAGCTTGAAATTTGTGATGGGGAGGAGCTAGAGGGGGTAGTGGCGCTCCTTTTTGCCGTGAAGGTCGAGCGCGGTGGGGCAGTGGAGCAATGGCGAGTCGCGAGCTTGGCTGGGCGGCGGCCATGGTGGCTTGTCCGGCAAGAGGAAGAAAAGAGAGAGAGAGCGACGACTTGACCAAACTGGAGGAGAGGATAGGGACAAGGTGGTGTGCTGGTTTGCTCCTCTACCGCGCACATGATGCTGGCCTGCTGTGGTGACGACAGCCACAGCGTGCGGTAGCACGGCACGAAGAAGAGGAAGACGTGTGGGTGCTACAGTAACATTTTCGAATTTTCTTGATTTTCGTCGGTTTGAAATGATTTGATTAAATTTTGATCTTACCGAGCTTCGAAAATTCTGAAAAATTCAGGTTAGGTAGATTTCACCAAGGGTAACAACTTTTCTAATTACAAGTTTCTCTGATTCGGCTTAAATTTGGAGTTAAAAATTCGTTCAAACTCAATTTTTGACAAAGGTACAAGCATTTATTGGGACCCTTAAACTTTTGTAGAAAAAACCCCAAAATTCTCCAAAATTCTCTCTTAGCCCCCGGATGTAGAGGAAGTTTTTAAATGGGCCCACTTGTATACAAAATTTTGAAGTTCTAGTTCAAGCTCATATTTGACTATTTTCAAATGATTTGCTTTTAACTTAAGTTTTCCAATGTGATCATTAACAAACGATCAATGTGCACTAACAGAAAGTTTAGCCCATGATTAGGGTGGGGTGTTACAGGTGTGCTGGGCGCACGACCACCCACTGGCCAACAGCCAACGCGACCGGCCATGCACCAGCAGCAACATGCGAACAGCCAGCCCCAGCACGCTCAGCATGCCTACTACGTCACGCCGCCTCAGCAGGCCTACATGGCTGTTGCGCCGTCCCAGCAAGCTTCCCCGACTGGCTACTACCCGCCGCCGCCCCCGACGCAGACCTTGTGGGACCAGCACGCGCTTGCTGCATCCTTCAACACGATGTCCCTCACGCCGCTGCCATCCTCCGACGTGTTCTACGCCGACTCGGGAGCCTCCTCGCACATGACGTCTACTGCCGGTAACCTTACATCTTCATCCCCGCCATCTCCTTCTACTCCTTCTCATATCATCGTCGGTAATGGGTCTTTACTACCCGTCACCTCCACTGGCTCTATCTCTTATAACACTGCTTCTCGTCCTCTTTATTTACGCAATGTTCTTGTCTCTCCTCATATAATTAAAAACCTTATTTCTGTGCGCCAATTCACCACTGACAATCATTGTTCTATTGAATTTGACCCGTATGGCCTTTCTGTGAAGGATCTTCTCACCAAGAACATGATCGTCAGGTGCAATAGTTCCGGGCAGCTCTACCCCTTGATCCCGACACCGTCATCCTCCACCTCGCCAGTTGCTCTTGTTGCTGGCGACACCTCCTCCACCGTGTGGCATCGTCGTCTAGGACATATTGGTCATGAGTCTTTCTCCAAACTTGCTAGTAGTAATGCTATCTCCTATAATAAGAGTGGTAGTGAGTCACTTTGTCATGCGTGTCAGCTTGGTCGTCATGTACGGCTTCCCTTTCAGAGTTCAAATTCTAGGGCGTCTAATAATTTTGATTTGATACATTGTGATCTCTGGACGTCTCCTATTGCTAGTGTGTCGGGCTACAAATATTATCTCATTATTTTGGATGATTGCTCGCATTATGCTTGGACTTTTCCTTTGCGCCTTAAGTCTGACACGTTCACCACTCTTAAGCACTTTTTTGCTTATGTTGCTACACAGTTTGGTCGCACTATTAAAAATGTTCAATGCGACAATGGTAGGGAGTTTGATAATGCTTCCAGTCGCATGTTCTTTCTCACACATGGTGTCCTGCTTCGTATGTCCTGCCCGTATACTTCATCTCAAAATGGCAAGGCTGAGCGTGTTATTCGCACAACTAACAACATTGTGCGCTCCTTGCTATTTCAGGCTAGTTTACCACCCTCTTTTTGGGTAGAGGCTCTTCATACAGCCACGCATCTCTTAAACAAGCACCCCACTAAGACTCTTAATTTTAACACGCCGCACTTTGCTTTATATGGCACCGTTCCTGATTATTCCTATATACGTGTCTTCGGTTGTGCTTGTTATCCTAACCTATCGGCCACTATGCCTCACAAACTTAGCCCTCGCTCCACTCTTTGTGTTTTTCTTGGCTATTCTTCAGATCATAAAGGATACAAGTGTCTCGATCTCTCTTCCAACCGCATTTTAATCTCTCGCCATGTTATTTTCGATGAAAATTCCTTTCCTTTCTCTACTGTGGCGAACCCTCCTTCATCCGACTTTGATTTCTTAACGGCGGATGAATTTGTATTGCACCCGGTTGGTTTTTGTTCTGTGCTTGCAGGTTCAGGTGCTGCCACTCCGGGCTCCGGGCCTGCTGCCCCTGCGGATACATCATCCCATGTTGATGCTAGCGGGTCCCAGGCGCCCTCTTCGTCTGCTGGCGCGCTGTCTCCGTTGCATGGACGGGCGTCCCCACTTGGACCCCCACCTGGCTTCCTTCCGCTGGCGGGTAGCGGCTCTCTGGCTCGCTCGCCAGCGGCCACACCACAGCGCGCGTCTCCTGCTGGACGTGCAGATGAGGCTGCACGTGCGGACGCGTCTGGGCGCGCGTCCCCTGCTGCTGGTGGCCACGCATCTCCTGCTGATGGTGTCGCCTCTGCACCATGCGCTGCGCCCTCTCCAGCTGCACCAAGTCTTCCCCGACCAGTTCCTGCCAAAGCTGTTCGTGTCACACCTCCAGCCAATGATCATGTCATGGTAACTCGCGGTAAAAGAGGATTTCATCTTCCTGTGGATCGGCTAAACTTGCAGGCTTCTACTCTGTCTCCATTGCCGAAGACATACAGGGATGCTCTCAATGATCCCAATTGGCGTGACGCCATGTCACAGGAGTTCTCTGCTCTCATGAGTAATGACACCTGGGAACTTGTTCCTCGCCCGCCTGGTGCTAACAATGTGACTGGAAAATGGGTCTTTCGTCATAAGCTCACTCCGGATGGTGCTCTTGATCGGTATAAGGCCCGTTGGGTGGTACGTGGTTTTACTCAGCGACCGGGGATTGATTTTGATGAGACATTCAGCCCAGTAGTGAAGCCTGCTACTGTTCGCACGGTTCTCAGTGTTGCTCTCTCTCAGGATTGGCCTGTTCATCAGTTGGATGTCAAGAATGCTTTTCTTCATGGTACTCTGACTGAGACAGTTTATTGTGAGCAGCCCTCTGGATTTGTTGATTCAGCTCGCCCTCAGCATGTATGTCGTCTCAAAAAGTCTCTTTACGGTCTGAAGCAGGCTCCTCGTGCTTGGTATAGCAGGTTTGCTTCTCATATTATCTCCATGGGTTTTACTGGTGCTCGCTCAGACACTTCCTTATTTATCTACCGGCATGGCTCCGATATTGCATATTTATTGCTCTATGTGGATGATATTGTACTGACTGCTTCTTCAGCCGCCCTACTCCGCCACATTATTGATGCTCTTACTGCTGAGTTCTCCATGAAGGATCTTGGTCCTCTTCACCATTTTCTTGGCATTACAGTCACACGGCGAGATGGCGGACTCTTTCTCTCTCAGCGTCAGTATATGGTTGATATTCTTGAGCGTGCTGGTATGTCTGGATGCAAGCCTTGTTCTACTCCTGTTGATACATGTCCAAGCTCTCATCTGATGGTGCTCCAGTTGCCGATGCCACCGATTATCGTGCTCTCGCTGGTGCCTTACAGTATCTTACTTTTACTCGGCCTAACATTGCTTATGCAGTTCAACAGATATGCCTTCACATGCATGATCCTCGGGAGCCTCATTTAGCACTCATTAAACGAGTCCTTCGGTATATTCAGGGTACTTTACACTTCGGGCTGCAGTTACACAGGACTTCTGTCACTTCTCTCACAGCTTACTCTGATGCTGATTGGGCTGGTTGCCCTGACACTCGTCGCTCTACCTCTGGCTATGGTGTTTTTCTTGGCGACAATCTTGTATCTTGGTCCTCTAAGCGACAGCAAACGGTCTCTCGTTCCAGTGCTGAGGCAGAGTATCGTGCAGTCGCTAACGCCGTTGCTGAGACATGTTGGCTTCGTCAGTTACTATATGAGCTGTTTTGTCCAGTGCAGCGTGCTACACTTGTCTATTGCGACAATATTAGTGCAGTCTATCTCTCTACCAACCCGGTCCAGCATCAGCGTACTAAGCACATAGAGATTGATCTGCATTTTGTTCGAGACAAAGTGGCTGCAGGGGCTGTTCGAGTTCTCCATGTACCGACATCATTTCAGTATGCTGATATCTTCACAAAGGGGTTGCCATCTACTGTCTTCTCTGAATTTCGCTCCAGTCTCAACATCGTGTCCTCTTCTAGTGGCTGACATCGACGTTTTGACTGCGGGGGAGTGTTAGACATATATTTATGCATTAGGTTAAGCAATGGCCGCTTGGGCCATAGTACTTGTATTGGGCCTGCCGTGTATCGGCTCCCCGCCTATATGTATGCACCCTTTGATCATCAATCAAATCATCGATCATTATTCTTCTATCAATTCCGAATCCGATGGAAAGACCTCCCTGAGGTTTCCGCAGCACACAATCTAAAGAACTTTCAAGCTGCAGCATCCATATTTATTTGACGTGTACAAGGGGAGTACATGTACAAGACGGGGGCAGAAATCCAGGTGTAAGAATTTCAAATCATGAAATGAAGATCTTCGAGGCCTAAACCATGATGTGCGCCAATCCCAGATGTAACGCGCCTTTAGGAGTTGGGACGCCCAGAATGTTTCCAGCATTGAGAAGATGCTTGCATATTGAAGCGGAGTGCAGAAAATCGTGCCTTCTAAGTTGGGGCACCTCTCGATTCGGCACCATAGTAGGCCTTCCCAATCCAAACCAGCAGGCGCAAGCCCTGGGATACAGTTGATTGCTAAGTAGTCATGCACGTGCAAGGTCTTAGCTCTTTCATGCACAAAATTAGGCAAAATGGTAGCGCTGGTTTCTTGTTCGGTACCAGTAGTACCCTGTGGTACTTTGCTGTGTTTCTCATCTTGTATGATAATGTAGCAGTTGGCCAAATCTTGGCAAGACAGAATCGGGCATGTCCACATCCACTTCGTTGGGACATCACCAACACCTCTGTAAGCACCAACAGCTTGTGATGATGATATATCATTGACGGTGGCAACAATATCATCCGTGTACAAGTTTTGAGCTTGTACTTGCTGCTCACTGCTGCCAGCGCTGCTATTAATTTCTTGACTGACAACTTTGTGACCGCCAGCAACAGTAAAACCGTCAGAGGAAATCTCAACATTCAAAGAATCGAGAAATCTGACATTCTTAACTGAGCGAAGGAACCTTGCATTTCTGAGGGAAATGAATGAATCCATTTCATCCAGTGCTCGGTTTCCCCCAAGCATTGTTGGTGATCACAATCCTACACTTGTACCATGGCTAGCCTCCTTGGTGTCCTTGTCTTCCCCAGCCAATATTGTTGTGGTCGTGTCAATACGTACCACATCCAGTTCTATCTCTTCTTGTGGCCATAGTATTGCACATAGGTTCCCACATGCGAGCAGGAAAAGTCGCCTAAGGTGCGGGGCTTGCATTGCACTGAGGTTGAGGGTTTTCAGTGCTGTACCAGATATGTCAAGCTCCAAGAGACTCTGAAACAACCCTGTCAACAATAGACTCTCCAATCTTGCACATCCTTGGAACGAGATGCTCTTTACTTTGGTGTTGGCACTGCAAGGTGAAACTAAATGACTCGAGTGACTTAGGCAGGACATTGGTGCCAATCTTCTCTAGTCCATGGCAGCCATTAAGAATGATTATAGTGAGGTTGCTCCAGTGTGATAGGTCTGGGAATAATACTGCCCCTTGCGATGCTTGACCTATATCGCTACCAACACCAATATTCGCTGGCTCAGTTGTCACTCGGAGCTTGCACAAGCTGCGCCTTTTTTTGGCACCACTACAATGATGTACATGGCTTATGGTCCAATTGGTGACACCCTCACATTCAGTTCCCTGAGCTCAACCATTTCATCCATCATATCTTCAGATAGCAACCAATACCAATTTGTGTGACGCAGATCCAGTACCCACAGCTTCCGAAAACATGCTCCATTATTACGGCTATTGTTGCTGTGACGCTTCTCCACTCCACGATAATCTACCGCATCCTTGTCTTCGCAATGATCAAGGAGGAGGAATCTTAGGTTGATGCAGCTTTAGAAGGGGGGTGATGAAAAACTGAAAATACACTGGGATAGATGTAATACATGCAACCTGCTCCTATTTGAAGTTCCGAACATACCGGCTTCCAGTACCAATGTAGCATTGTTGTTCCTTGATGATATGTTTGCTGAACAGAAAAAGGATGTCGCCTCAGGTGGCACTTGGATTGCTGCCCCCTTTAGGTCATTAGCTGAAACCCAACGGTCACTATGCACCCACTGTTCACCACAATCACGGATTAACTCAATTTCAGATTCTGACAAATCTATGTTCATGTTCATTTGCAAAGAATTAGCAATCTCCCAAGCATTTCTCCAGCCATTGATAGTGGCCTCTATGATCCCGTCACAGACCCAATAATTTGACGCATGTGTGCCCCAGTCGATGCTACAATCATCGCCTCTCAGTGCCCTATATAAGATGCACTCCAAGACAATCATGCGGCTCATTACAGGATTAGGGAGACCAATGTACCTTGCAACCTCCTTAGCATCTGCGTACAACAAGGACTTAAAGGTATGTTGAACCTCTTCGTCATCTTTTGATGGTAGAAAAACAGATAGAGCTACATCACTCAACCCAACTGACTTCATAATGGCATCATCATCTCTTATCATGACAGGAGACGGGAACCTTCCACCGGATGCCCACAACACACTACCGCTCACTGACTTAATTACAGGGACACCATATTCCCATAGATCAATGTAGCTGCCACTTCCATTGTGGAAGACCACCATGAATTTTTGGTTATTAAGAGCCTTCAAGATCTCCCACTTCACATCTGAAATAACATCTCTAG
Organism: Eragrostis curvula; assembly: GCA_007726485.1. Classification (NCBI taxonomy): domain Eukaryota; kingdom Viridiplantae; phylum Streptophyta; class Magnoliopsida; order Poales; family Poaceae; genus Eragrostis; species Eragrostis curvula. The sequence continues at coordinate 30,307,421 of CM017444.1, forward strand.
AGCCTTGCTCCACACCTTCAAAGTCATCCTCCTCGTCATGCTTGTCGAAGATGGCCATAACCTGCTGGGGAAGCTTCAGCTCATCCGCGATCATCTTCTGCAACACCCTCCTGCTTTTCCACAATGAGCAGTCAATGTGGATGATCTTGTCCCAGCCAAATCCCATCCTAGTGGCTGCCTCTCCAGACAACGATGGTGATTCTTTTAGTCGTTTGACAACGGCTTTAAGGATTGTAGATGCACCCCATCCAAAGTAGCCATCGAAGTATATCACACTTCCAGTGTCTACACCCTTCAGAAATCCAATTACCTCCTCTGCTGCATCATCGATATTATCCGCCATGACTCTTATTACCTGCAATAGTTTACTCATTGATTATATAGCGCAAACATAGCTGTACTATGATATATGTTAAGTGATGAATTACGATGTCTTGTCTTATCTTATATTTACTAATTGGAGGCTTCCTTTGAGGTCTCCACGTTAATCGAAGAAAATTCCTAAAAATTCTCACAGAAAAGCAAAACATCTAATCATCGAAGTGGGTCCTCGACTAACAATAGTCATTCAATCTAATAAGACTTAAATTACCAACCTCTGGTGGAGAAAATCCATAGAAATTTTCACAAAAATGCAAAACATCTGACTATTGAACTGAGTCCTCGACTAATAATAACCATCCAATCTAATATGACTTAAATTACTCACCTCTTCCATTACAGAAACATAGTCTAAAGTGCCCTTATATATCAGTTTAAAACATTACGCACTTTCGCCATTATCAAGTTATAAAGAAACATATTCCCATTTTACTTTTTAATATATAGTCGTGACCATTGGATCCTACGAGATCATCTTTCTAATATATATAATCGGTTGACAAGTTACAAAGTCCTAGCTAGGTGCAAAAGAAAAAATCAACCACGATTATTACTTGAACTTTTGATTGGCTTATACAAGTTCAGAACACGGAAACTATAGTTTCCTTCTACGGAAAGCTAAATAATGCTCCAGAAGTAAATTGTCATCGGCTTAGACTGACTCCAACAAAGAATATGCAATTTAGAGAGGAAAATGGACATTTGCCTCACGTGTACAATAAAAGAAGATGTAATTTTCGCTGATGTCTCCAACGGAAGAGGCATAGGCAGTTCCCCCACGTGCGCTGGTCGTTCCGCGCGCCGCCCCATGCCACACCGCGTGTCCCGCGTCACCCCCTCACCACGCGCTCCGTGCTCCGTCCCGCGTCGCCGCGCTCGCCGCTTGTCCCACGCGTGCCGCTCGCCCCGCGCCCCATGCTTGTCGCCTGGCCGCGCGCCCCGCGCTGCCACAGCTCCGCCGCGCTCGTCCCGCGCGAGGTGCCGCCCCTGTCGCGCCAGCGCAGCGAGGATGGGGGAGTAGGACTCCGCGTCGGGCAAGACGCCGTCGGTGGGCCCAGGGCCGTCGATTAGCAAGGCCTGAGTGGCCGACGGCACAGGGCCCCTAAAAAACTGGGGCCCCCAACTCCTAACCTTGCTTATATAGAGAAAAAGGACCAGCAAAACCATCTACAGAAGCCTAAGACGAGAGGCCTCCGGTCCAGCTCATGAGCGAATGGCCTCCTTCCTGTCCAGGCACCCCCAGCTTCCTCCATCGAGCTCAGCAGCTTTTGTGTTTCGCCATTGCTGCTTGCTGGCTGGTGCTGTCTGTGACGATGAGGAAGAAGAAAGTAACGTTTGGGGGCATGAGCCATGGGCCAATAAATCCCTTTTCTAATCCAACTACCGTTGTGGCCCAATAGTCTAATTGAGCCCAATAGTCAGATAACTACCGTTGCAGCCAACAATGTATTACGAATGTACTATCTAGCAGCAGAGGCGGTTGGACAAAGTAGCTTTAGCTCCAAAAAAAAAAAAGGAGAGAGAGTTGGACAAAGTAGCGTTGTGACTTAGCGTTTTTCTTTTTGTATGGTTGTGCAAAGAACATAACTAATAAGAAGACTAAGACTCTGTAATTGTGTTATAACTTCTTAACTTATACTAGGAAATATGATTTTGGTTTTGAACAGAGTAAGAAAAAAAACATTAGCTCAATAAAAAAGATGATACATACTAGATATTCCAAATATTATAAGAACTAATATGTATTAAAATTATATAAAAATAATTAGAAGTATTTTATAATCGTGCAGTTTTCAAATTTTAAGGCCTCGTTTAGCATTTCGCACCGGGGCCTCAAATTCTCAGAGACGGCCCTGGTGGGCCTATCGTGGAGCAGCAGCCACTTTGCCGAGCTTCGCGCAGCTTCTCGCGGGGGCTCCACGCGGCGGCGCCGGCGGGCCAGTGACGCCCCGCTCCATGTTCTGCCGCCGCTGTGCCTCCAGGTCACCGAGGCTCTGCCCCGCGCTCCGCCACCGCTCGCCCCGCGCGATTCGCCCCATCTCGGCCTCGATGCCCCCCTGTCTAGCCATGGCGAGGCGCGGCAAGGGGTGCTTAGCAAACGGTGGTGCGGCGGGGGCCTCTTCTCGACCATGTGCGGGTGCGGCTCCGTCGGAGCGAGGCGAAGCGAGATGGCGGCGGCTGCCATCGGAGCGCTGCCTCAAATGCGCTTCAAGGAGAGAGGCGATGTATATGTATTTTTACATCTCCTCTCTTCTCGAAGGCAAAATGGCTCATGTTTTTGCCTCTTCTATTGTAGCCGGTTTCCAGCATGCACAGTGTCTATCGGAGAGGCATTTTGCAATTGCATATCCTTTTGTAGCAGCTGTTGTAGTCAGTCTTAGAGTTTCTCTTAGCCTGCCGATCGTATTGTATCGTGTACATGGCAGCCATGGCCAGCTGGAAAAAAATTGGAGCTAGATGTGCGTCGATGCAAGAGCTTGGATCAATGGAGGATGGCTATGTAAACAGAGCAGCGGGAGCGTTAAACAATTCGAAAGCATTGAATGCTCGAGGAGATCATTAGAACGATGAGTTACGGAAGCTCAGGTCGGCATGCATCAATCTATTTGTCCCTGATTAACCTCTTAGTTCAATTTGGTTATCTTCAGAACACTACTGGAAACTCGAATATTCCTGTGTGCCGAAAACCGACAGGAAAATAGCAAAAACCGACAGGAATACTTTTCCTGACGGTGAACACACAGGGAATAACCGCCAGGGATATGACGACAGGGAAATACTTTTTCAGTAGTGGAAGTGGTTTCCTAGGTCATGTATGTTTGAGTGCCATATAATTTAAATATACAATTCCTCAATGATCTAATATAGAAGCCTACGTACGTAGTATTATTTTGTTTGCTGCCGTTCACGCAGCCGGCAGAAGGAAGAACAGCGTGGGTCACACGGACATGATGATCGCTTTCAATGTTGTACAAAACAAATAAAGGTTCACTACAACCCAAACACGTACGATCACGAGCAGAGTAGGCACCATAGGATTCCTAGCCACCGCGGAAGAGGAGGCCATGCATGGCGAGTGGCTGGGAACACAAGATCGACGTCACCGTGTGACACCCAGCTCTCAAAGATCCGTCGAAGACCACTTTTGCTCCTAAAGTTGCTAACCCGTGCTTTGCAGGGTTAAAGAACTAGTATTTTTCTCGAACACGCTGGAGAGCTGCGTATCATTTCATTAATAGAAGAAGAGTTTACAACACTCTCCAAATTACATTCAGTTTACATACGTGCCTGTGAAATTTCTAAAAACGACCTACGCTGGTTTATGATCCACCATCAATACCACCATGGATGGAGAGGGCTGCAAGAGCTTTCGCTCCAGCCATACTCCACATGCACTTCTCATCCCCTGCCATGATCAAGGCACTGGCAATGCTTGGAGAGGCTCCATTAAAGACACAATCATTGCGATGCCTCCAAAGCGTCCACGCTCCTAGAACGATGATCGAGTTGAGCCCCTTTCGTATTTCCCCGGTCACCAAGTTTGAGGTTCGGCTCCACTACTCATCAAAGTTTTTGTCGCTGGGCTGGGGTGAGAGTGTGTTAAAGCCAACTTGGGACAGCAAAATGTGCCAAAACTGCCTTGCAAAGACACAATCGACAAGGAGATGATGGATGGTTTTGTTCTCTTAATCACATAGGGCTTGGGGCATCGCTCCGGGTGGGGAAGATTTCTCCGTGCCAAGCGATCAGCCGTCCAACAGCGGTTGTGTGCAGCAAGCCACAAGAAGAAACGACACTTCCCTGGAGCCCAGGTTTTCCAGATTCGTTCCCATGGGCTTGATGGACTAGTATTTACTAATTAGAGCCTTCTTTTGATGATTTCACGTTAAACATCATAAAAATCCTAGAATTCTCACAAAAAAGCAAAACATCTGCCCTTTAATTTCCTGGGCCATGAGTCTGTATGTAACTAAATGGAAATCGATCTAAATGTATAATTTTGTTATTAGAAATTGATCTGGTTTCTTGAGTTCAGATAGCCTTTAATTTAGATCTAAATGTATAATTTTGTGTGTCCCATGAGTCTGTATGTAACTAAATGGAAATCGATCTGGTTTCTTGAGTTCAGATAGACATGATTCTAAACTAATAAAGAACAAGTTGCCCTCAAAACGTTTCTCACCCTTACAGTATTCCTAGTTATTGTACCTGCATTGTATGAACAGTTAACACGTTCTACGTCGTTGTACGTTGATGGCAGGTCAGGACGACCATCTTACTGTGATCCCTGAGTTGACAAAGTCACTTGGGTAGCAGGTATGCTTAAGATTTTAGTTTGTTATCAGTTTGGATATTAGATTTAGTTCCCTCATGTTAGTTAAGTCCCCTATCGTGTAATTTGAGCTATTTAATCTTGATTTAAACTGGAATTATTGTCTGCTGTTATGATGGTTTGATTCCAAATTATGGCTTTATTGAGTGACTGAGGAGACAACTTAAAAGAAGAGAATAACCCTTATGGAGTGACAATAAGAAGCACACTTTATTGCTATATTATTGCATCTAAAATATATTATATATCAGTTCTGAATGTAAGTTGCCCCTCTTGTGTTATGCTAAACAACAAATAATGGTTTCTTGCATAGTGATTCTACTATATTGATTTTAGTACCTCAGGCGTATAATCATCACTGATGTTTGATTTAGAGATAACTTGGCCTGTTTGGAAACTCAATTTTTGAAGCCTTATGCTATAAGTTCTTGAGTTGCAGGGATACAGGGAATTCTCTTTGATTTACTTGGCCTGTTTGGAATCTCAATTTTTGAAACCTTATGCTATAAGTTCTTGAGTTGTAGATTCTTGAGATTGGTAGGATGAGGTTTCTACAGCAATGTGGAAGTCAATAACAGGGAGTTAGCTTCTGGCTGTGACGACAACTGCTGTGTTGCCATGGTCACTCTCCATAATATGACAAGGTGCTTACACAATACTATCCGTATTTTTGTTATGTACAATGAAATATTCAAACGGTGTCACTAAGATGCAAAGATGTAGACTGAACTTTGAGGTTTTGTGATCAATGCATTTGCTTAATTAATTCTCTTAGTTTTTCTACATGGAAAGAGTTCCATCATCACATAAAGACGTTTGTTCCTTCAGTTTCTGTATTCATTTCCCTTGCTCATTTTTTCCATTCATTTTTTTTTTATGAAAGGACGTTGTTTGTTCAATGGATCATAGTGTAGGCTATACATAGTCTTTGGCAAGCATTATTTCAGTTAGTTTCATTTTCTAACACCTCATGTTCAATAAACAACTGATTTTTTAGTTGGAACTTGGAACATGTGTTGTATTTTCTAAAACCTCGTAGTTCTTAGGTATTTTCCAAATGGAAATACAGTTGTATCACATAGACTTTCCATGTGTAATTATATGTTGATTGTTGACATGTATAGATGGTAAATAGTTACCTTTTTATGTTGCTTCACCGCAAGGATTTATTATTATCTGTATACAAGGTCCACGAACTTGATCAGCTGATATGTTGAAATGTTAGCCACTGAACCGCAATCTTCTTTACTTGCATGTTATGAATTTCACAGGTTGCCAAGGCAAAGATCTCTATTGTGTGTCAATGAATATTTTCTTGTTCATTTCTTCCCCTTTCAGAGGTAAAGGATAACTATTGTAAGAAAATATGGCGGGATTCAGACTCAGTGTCATTCTAATGCCCATGTATATGTGTCAACATTCTGATGGATGGCGGTGCTGGCAACAAGAAACGACACTCGCCGGTGCTTAAATACTTGTGTTCAGGTGAACCCTTTGATACCCAGAATGCAATTTTATGATCATCACCTCAAGAAGTGCATTTAATTTGTTATCGTTTCCATCACCTCAAGAAGTGCATTTAATCTATTATCATTTCCCTGGTGTTAACTCTTCTTAATAGATTTTTTTTATAAGGGGCATTTGCGTTTCTACCCCTGGTTTGCATCTTAGTTGCGATTTTACCCCTCCTTTTTCAACTTTGTAATTCTACCCCTGGTTTTTCAAATTGAAGCAAAAACTTACCCCTATGGTTGCAATTTTACCCCTGGTTTTGAAGCAAATTAGGGGTAAAATCGCAACCATAGGGGTAAGTTTTTGGTTCAGTTTGAAAAACCAGGGGTAAAATCGCAAAGTTGAAAAAGAAGGGGTAAAATCGCAATTGAGATGCAAACCAAGGGTAGAAACACAATAATCCTTTCTATAAATTTGACTAGGAAGTCGTTTCACTGGTGTATGAGTGAAGAAAGGAAAGAAAGCTGGAGAGCATCAAGTCATCTTAATAGATTTTCTATAAGTTGTTTCCCTGGTGTTTCCCATCAGCGTTTGGGAAATTTTCTAAGCAAGTGCCATTTGCCTGTGAAGGGAAAGGAGCATCTGTTCTCCTTTTGTCTTGTGCTGTTTATTTATTACAATTGGAATCCACCTGAGGGTGCTGGACAGTTTTTCATGGTATGCCATTGAATGTTAAGCTTTACCATTTTTCTTCCTCGGCATCTCGCAAAGAAATTAGATCCAATATCTGTTTTCTTCATGGAAATATTTTTGGTCATGCATTTATAGAAAGTTGTAATTAATCTTCTATGACATGATTCGCTAAACAAGTGTAAACATTCATTTTTTCTTTCTTTTCATGGATTATGTATCCATAGTATTACGATTTACTATGAGTATGTTTCCTTCTTAGGTGACTGAGATTTTGTTCTGACTGGTGATTTAATAATGCTTCCCCCAAAATGTTGTCCTTTCCTTCATTAGCTCCTTCCTGACTGGTGTGTCATGCAATTGATCTTCAACTGGACTGGATGAAAATATAGACGAGGCTTGCTTAAACTGTTTATTACACTGGGTGAGGCCGTTTATGATATATTCTTTAGTTTGAAGAATAGACTGAGAATATATATCAATTTACCTCCTTCATTAGCTCCAACCTGACCGGTGTCATATATCTTAAATATCATTTTGAACCTGTTATACATGTACATCATGTATGTGCATTGATATACTAGTGAAAATAAATATGGATTATGGAGTTGCCGCAGAAACGAAAGGTAAAAGACAAAGATAAGCTGCTACATGGGTCGGTTTCCAATGAAATAAGAAAGGACCGATCTGAAGGTGCAAGCCTATCCAAATACCCAGGAGCTATATACAAATACAATGGTGACATACTGACATGCACGCATGGTTCAACTCCGTTTGGTCACTAATTATATCATGTTTACTCTTCATAACTTTCCTTTATTATTTGTCTGCCGTATATTTACTTTGGTCTTTTACTTTTTGCATTCCCTTCTTTTACCCTTATTTCTCCATTTTTTCCTTCCTTCTGTTTTTTGGTTTGTCTCTCTTCTTGATTTATGCGGATTCCACCCCTAGTCTACCCTAACTTGCTTGTGATAAAAAGACTTTGTTGTTTGTGTTGTTGACTAGCTAGCTGCATGAATCTTACCGTTGACACGGAGAATCAGACGTAGGACAGATATAAAGAGTCCGAGTGCATTGAATTTTAAATGTCGTTTCCTTTTCTAACTAAAACATACTCCACCACCAGGTTTATGTTGAGGCTAAAAGGTCTACAACTTGTTGGCACGTAAATAAAACTAGAAATGAGAAAGTAAACCTGACAATTTACATGGTTTGTACATAAAACTGAGGAAAAATAGATTTATAACTTGATATTTGATCCGAGTGTACAACCCAAATGTATGACTGCTCATTCGACCTAGTGAGGATCTTTTATTAAAAATTAATGTAGACTCATTCATGATATATTCCGTAAATTGAACCACAACAAAACAAATAGAAAATTTTCTAACTTGCATATGATCTATGTTATTTCTTAAAATTTTAAAGAAATATTTCTAGCCTGTGCGAATACACGGGTTGAGGGGCTAGTATATTTTAAGAAAGATTGCAAAGAGCTGGATGTCTTATATTTTTTAAAAGAGGCAATTGCATTTCTACCACTATTTTGGTTTCAATTATAATTTTACCCCTCTTTTTAAAACTTCATAAAATTGGACCCCTTTCTTTAACACAAAGCATCAAGTTGCCCTTTTCTGTTAATAAGCGTAAACGGTGCTAAATAGCCCCTACTTTTTTTTGTACTCACAAATTTGCCCCTGTTTTGGCATGAGGAAATCATATGCGGATGAAATTTAAATTTCATAAATATCAGCATAATTTGAAGGAATTTGATCTATGTTATATTAATTAAAATTGAAGAAGAGTTTGACGGCATTCTGGTCATATTTGACTATTTTGATCCTTCCCGTTGGTGATCCTTTGCCGCGGATCTTGGATCTGAAGCCTTCTCCTTCTCTGCATGTTGCTGGTTTGCCTCTTTCCCATGTGCATGAGCCATGCAGCGTGGGCCGGTGGCACGCACCGCACACGTGCCTTGGGCTCCAGTGGCCGCACCCCCACCAACACACAACACCCACAAAGCTAGGTTTAGGGTTTGCCAATAAACGTGAGCAAGAGAAGGATGTCAAGGCTGCTTTCGTGCTGAGAATAGGGTGAAGAAAGAGGGAGGGCAATCTTAAAACAATAATGTGCTTGAAGTGGATGAGGCAGGCAAACAAGGCTCAAATCTTAGTTATAAAAAAAAGGCCCTTCATTGAGTTATCAACCTTTATCATAAATAATACGTACCATGTGAATGTTTCTCCCTTTGGATCAATTATTTATTTTGTTGTTATTTTTGAAAAATATGTTTACAGAGACAGGAAACAACTTTCGATGCTTGTGCTATGATTCAATCTCATTAAGCAACAAATGTATCAAATTATACTTGTTATTAAAGTTTGTCACATGGAAATTAACATCAACAGATTCATTTTCCATCGAGAATGCTACAGATCATTTTCTATTGGAAGGAGATTTAATTTTCGTCTAATATCAAACTTTGTCAATTAAAAGAAATATCAACTTTGTGCAAACGAAAGCTAGATCCGTTTGGGACGTAGCTGTTTATATATCATTACGTCCAAAAGTTAAATGGGTTGCCACTGAGTTATTACCGTTGCCATGATGAATCAATCTGCTGCAGAACTCCCAATTTAGCTACTTGTTATTTGCAGGCAAGACCGCTAGATCTGAACCTGGATCCATATTTTCTGCATCTGCATCATTTGAAGCTCCATATTTTCCCCTTATTCTGCTATGGATGATTAATGTTTCCTACACGTACAATATATATGCATTAATCCACATGATCACTCATGTTTTGTCTTCAAGCCATTTTTTGAAATTGCAAACAAATTAGTTTTTTTTTTTTTTTTTTTTTTGCGAGGGAGCAAACAAATTAGTTAACCAACAAAAGTACACATGATACTTACACATGCTATAGAATATGAATTCCTGACACCACATTGAAATCCAAAAGTAACTAAGGCTTAGAACAATATTGATGCTTGAATATATAGATGAACTTGAGAAGCAAGTTGACGTAGTCAATTACCTCGCTCGCTCTTCGACTTCAAGAAAATCGATGAGGATACATGAGTACATGCATGTATCCAGAATCAGTTAATCCATGTTTGCCAACGGATGGATCAATCTACCCGGGGGAGGGGAGGGGGGGGGGGGGGGGGGGGCCGCATACCATAATGTTTGCAGAGCAGACATCAACTTTGTATGGTTATGTACTCCCTCTGTCCCAAAATAGATGTCGCTGTTGACTTTTTTGATTGCTCGTCTTATTCAAAATTTTTGTGCAAATCTTATTTATTTTTTTATAATTTGTTTTATCATTGAATATATTTTAATGATGCCATATTTGTTTTTATATTTAAATAATTTTTTTGAATAAGACGAAGGGTCAAACATGATGTCCAGTGACAACTATTTTGGGACGGAGGGAGTAGGGCAGAAGAGGAACTACGAGAATGCGTAAGGCAGTGCTTTGCTTGGTCCATTCCTTCCTTTGGTTTGCTTTATGTGCTTTTCTGCCAAGCGATAGATCCAATAATATGCTGCAAGCGTCATCAATCATCAGATTCTTTGCGTGTGGTACATTACTAACTTGACACCAAGCTTGAGGTATAAATAAAGATACTAAAGATAAAATAAAGCTGAAAGGATGTTAAATTGATCTTCCGTCCTCGTCTTTGTCCAAACTAGAAGTTGTGGCGCGCCAACGTGGCGCGCCTTTCCATCCTCTCTTTTCTTCATTCTTTTTTTTTTACCTCGGCATGTAGTTTAGCATGTTGTTTATTGTCTAACTTATTTGTTTAACAGCATAACACGTTTTTTTGAATTGTAGAATTAGCTAGGCTCTGTTTGGATCCTCTAGCCGGCTAATTTTAGCCAACTAAAATATTAGCCAGCTAATTTTTTAGCAACGAGCCTGTTCGTTTCCTTTAGTCCTAAAGTTTAGTCCAGAGAATCTTGCTATTTAAGGGTATTAAATAAAGTTTAATTACAAAACTTTTTTACAGATGGATGCTAATTTACAAGACGAATCTAACGAGCCTAATTAAGCTATGTTTTGCTACAGTGATGCTACAGTAACCATCGTCTAATCATAGCTTAATTATCCTCATTAGATTCGTCTCGCAAAGTAGTCCAGATTTCTGCAAAAAGTTTTGTAATTACACTTTATTTAATGCCTTTAAATAGCAAGAACTTTGGACTAAACTTTAGTCCTAAACAAAACGAACACGCTAGGAGGTACTTGTTTGGATCCCTGACTAATAATATCTCTGGCTTTTATACTTTTCTTGCCTTTTTTACGTGTTTCTTGCCTTTTTTATAAGTTTAGTCGATTTTAGTAGCTTTAAGGTGACTAGAGGCTAAAAGTTTAGGAGGGGGTAGGCTAAAAGTTTAGGAGATTTTAAGAGGTTATGTTTGGATGCAAAGTGACTAAAATTAGCCAGCTAAAAGTTTAGGAGGTGGATCCAAACATGGCCTAAATGGCTCTCTCTCTCTCTCTAATCAATTTTGGATTACCTGACTCTAACTACCACTCCGTATTTAACAATCAAAATCAAAGAAGAGGAGGACAAATAAAATCAATAGTTGATAATTATAATGCATTAGTACTGTAATTTTCAAACTTTCTCCAGTTAACTTTTGGTTACAAATAGATTATACATTAGACAATAATTTTCAATGATATCGTTACTTTTACCTAGTTATTAACACCTTTTAAATTCGTGTAAGCAAGTTTTAGAATAGAACTCTAGTTTGCAATCTTAAATCCAATATTATATACAAGTACAAAATATGTCACATTTTGGAACAATAAAAAAACTACTTGGTCGAAAAGTGAATGGGTAAGTTTTCGAGCAACCTATGAACCCGTTTAGCATTGGAAACACAAGTTAATTTCAGCCGAACAAATTTGGAAACTTGCGCGAGTGAAGTTTCATTAGCATCACCTATCTTTCTCTCAGCTGCCTGGCTAGGAGCTGGCGAACACAAGCAGGTGCCTGGCACCATGCGCCCAAGCACCCTCCACGCATCTTGGCGCCATAGGGCCGCACGCCCACACCTTATCCCCTTTACCGTGCATGGTACTTTTGTGAGCACGGGAGCAGCAACATACCATCCTCACACGAACCTGTGGAGGGTAGGCCGCAAACGCCGAGGAGGTAGACGGGCAGCGGGATGACGTTCACGGAGCCGTAGAACCCCACCAGTCGGAGCAGCAGGCAGGCGAGGCTCTGCCGCGACACGGGCAACGCGGCAAACTCGAATGCCTGCACCAACGACTGTATCGCGCTGGCTTCAACGATGATCCCCTTGTGCTCGTCGCAGACGCTGCAACGCCACGCCATGCTCCCACAGCAGCAGCGCGACGAGCGGCCACACGGCGCGCGTTGGCCGCCGCGATGCGAACCCGATTATCCGAGTTGTGCATAGCCAGCAGGCGCGGCGGAGTGAGTCGAGAGCGACGGTGACCGGAGCCTTTGAGATCAGAGGTCAATTTTTTTATGCTGACAGATGACGTGTTTATTTTCTGTTGTATCTCTCTGGTGGTAAATTGCGGTGGTATAACCAGTAGGACGCTGGACAGCTGACCATTACATTAATATTTATGTTTCTTTCAGAACTGGACGAAACCTGATATTTCAGTTTCGATATATTACCTTGGTTTTGGTTGTAACGCCAACCATACTATGAATGTCTGTCCATTAGTTCAAGTACTTCCATTTTTCAAAACCATTTTTAATTAATGTTTCATCAAGTCTTCCAAAGCTTAGAAACTAACACATAATAAGTTATAGAAATTATGATGTGTGTAAAGTAACTCAACATTTCACCATGTAACTCTTGGTTACAAACAATTTTAGGCGGTAATACATTAGTTCTCATGAGCATATGAGTATTTTTATCAAGTTTCAATAGACCATCTTGAACCTAAAAAGTAGAAGTTTCAAAGCTGAAGGATAACTGTGAGCGGAACAAACATGTTTCTAGGTATCTTTAATGCAAGCACAAAATTTGACACAATTGTAGAACACTGAAGGAAAATATGACCCACTTATAGAATATAATAAAAAGTTTCTGAAGTTTAATAAAGAGTAGAAGATTTGGAGCGGGGACCATTGTGCCAGACACAAATTTGAGCCGAATAAAAATACTAAAGAATCCACGAGGAATCGTTGTGTGAGACAAAAAAGAAAAACTTGTGTCTCTCTCCCTATCCACGTCTCTCTAGCTCCAACTTCTCTCTCAGCTGCCCCTGTCTGGCTGTCGAGCACCCACAACTGCATGTCTCCACGCGGCCGAGCACGCCTGGACGCGTCGGAGCGCCGTGAGGCCGCCCGCGCCTTCTCCTACGCGTGCTCCCACTGCGCTCTCTTTCACTTCTCTCTCCATACTCGCTCAGTCCAGCAGCAGAGGTAAGGTGTGCGACAGCAGCGCGGGGTACCAGCAGTCCAGCACCGCCACCGCCGTTCCCGGACACGCTCTGGGCCACAGCCAACCCACCGCATCGTCCACTGATCCGCGTGCACCTTCAATTCCTTCCGCTGCCTCGTCGGTCGCGTGCGCTCCCCGCGCTTCGACGACTGCGAGGACTTGCTTCGACTTTGTCAGCCCGGAGCGCCACAGCTGGCTCAAAGTCGCGACGGGCTCGTGTCGGCATCCCCACCCGGCCCACCGGCCTGCGTCCGTGTCAGGCTCGACATCGGCGGCGGGTCCGGCATCTTCACCGTGCCCATGCGCGAGCGCGGCGTCACCGTGGTGGCTGACTGACCACCGCCATCATCAACCTCAACGGGCCCTTAAGTGCCTTCGTCGCCGCGGGCGGGGTTAGTGTCGCGGCGTGGCTGCCGTTCTTCTACAACACGATGGACATCGTGCATTCCATGCACATGCTCAGTGGTTGGATCCCGCCTGCCCCGATGCCGGGTGCTTCGGCCCAGCTAGCTCTAGCTGGACCACTTCTTCTACGAGGAAGCCGAGATGCCGGCGTACGGGGAGGTGGTGGTAGAAGCTGGACAGGGGGCGAGCAGTTAACTGGTTCGAGTCCTGGCGGGAGATTGGGCAGCTTCGGCGGCGCCTATCCCGCCGCCATCAGAAACGCCCGCACGCCGCACACACGCTGCGCCACCCGCAGGAATAAGTCGTTCACGACGGCGGAGCGGAGGAGCTCGTCCAGCGACGCTGACCCCGCCGACTCGAGCCGCGCTAGGAAGGCCTGCTTCTCGCTGGCCTTGTCGCAATCGTTGAGGTCGCAGCCGGCGGAGTAGGCGGCGATGTCGACCGCGAAGGAGGACGGCTTGCTGGCGAGGACAAACAGGCTCATGGCCAGGGTGGCGAGCGCCGAGCGCGGATGAACGGGTCTGCTTGTGGCCTGAGACGGGTACGAGAGGAGGAGCACGTATTTATAGGCAAAGAAAGGCCTCAAGAAACTACAAGGAACTAATGCAGCAGCGGGAATCTAGCTCGGGAAGGCAAAGAACAACAACAACTGGCCGAATGAAAGAAGACGCGCTCACGCCGCTCAGCAGCCAAAAGGACGAACACGTAAGCCAGTAGCAAGTACGAGCCATGCAACAAACCAACAGCCATGAGGCGGTCCCACACGTAGGAAGATAGGCAAGACATGGCCAGAGGATGGGCCGAGCATGGAGCGAAGCAGTTGCATATCAGAAGCACCAATCCAGCGCACCGCCTCACACTACAAAACAAACGCAAATATACTCGAACAACGCCACATGCATACCTAAAGAAGCTTCCATGAAAGACACACAGGTTCTAGTGCAACAATGAAAAGGCAAGAACGCTAGAACGCAGCAACACAAGCCGTACAATACAGGAGGCACGGCTCCGATTTTTCGGCCTACGCGGCGGCCCAGGTGCACGGGCTTTTCAACCCGTTTCATTGTTTTAGATGGCTCCCTGCGTGCGGGCGTGCGGGGGTGACATGGGCGTCGGCAGGACCCGGGCACAGGGCTAGCGAGGTTGGCGGCCATTATATTGTTTGCAAGAGAGCGGCAGCGCGTGGAATCGGCCGGGCCTTCCGCTTCGAGACCATGAGGAACAGGCCGAGAATGTCGGGTCCAGCGCCCTAAGGTCGAAAGAGAGTCTTTGACATTTTCTCGACCCAAGAAGAAGAATCCATGTCTATAACTAATTTAAAGCCCACTCGTAACGGGGAGTGTATACATCAGGCCCAGTAAACGCTTGGCCCCCTTCAAGCTGGGCCATGCACGTCGTGCCTATTTGCTGGCGCGCGCTAAACGTAGGATACGGCGTCGATACGGCGACTTCGGCGGATTGGCCCCGGACACTCCGGCGACTTCGGCGGCGGCGAAGCCCCTGACAAGCCCTGCGACAGCTTCTTCGGTGGAGCGTCCAGGCTGCTTCAATCAAAGATGAGGTCGGCGATGACGGGTAAGGATCCAAGGGCTTAGCCCTCCCTCCCTCTCTGACTGCCGGCTGGAGCTGCATCCTGCCCATGCAACTAGTGTTGTTTGCCTTTTTTTTTTTTATAGAATAGTGTTGTTTGCCTTATTAGCCCTGTGCCGTGCTGGTTTTACATCGATTGACTCTCAACCCAGCTGATATTCTTCTTGGAAAATGCTTCAGAGTAGACCTATTTATCTGATTTTTGTCCGACCAAATGTTTTAAGCCATTTAATTGATATATGAACCACCACCCAAGTGATCTTAACCATTGGATTTTCTGATCGTACAAAAATCTACCAAAAAGTGTACTCTAGCAGTGCTCATTTTTCTTGGCGGCATTTCGTGACATGCCGTATCCAATTTTGTCAAAGCTGAGGTGATTGCGTATATCCACGAGGGGAACGGAGCAACTCCAGATACGGTGTGTTCCACGTTTCTCTCTGAGGAGCAATAGGCATCTGAAAGTTGACATCCGAACAGAATCTAGGGTCCAAAAAGAAGAAAGGTACCTAATTCTTGCTACCGCCAAGTGCACAGATATATAGCTGTGCGATATTCGTGCACTGAGCACAGCCAAGGAAAGAGCAAGAGGAAAGAGACAAATTTGTAGGATGTGGCCAATCTGAGGAAAGTTTCCATACAGCTATTTTTGGAAATCTGCCGGTAGCCTTTGCACATCGTGGGTTAGGTTGCATCAGTCAGAACGTGCTAATGTTGAAATTGTAGAGTTCGCAAAAAGACCACTCTGTGACAACTAACTAATACTCTGTGTTTTAGTGTCATGGATGCAGTGTTAAAAACCACAGAGAATTACCTACTTAAGTCCAGAGATTTAATTCCAGTGTTTTGATTGTTAGTGTAAAAGGGAATTGAAACCCATGTGTAGCCTCATCCTAGTTCCCCGCATTTTGAACCAAGTTGTGAGCCTGTATCCTCTTCCTTCTATTCAGGTCCATAGGCCAGGCAGATGTTTTTAATCTTAAATGTTTTGTTGTGATCAACTAAACAACTGCACTTGAATTATTATGTTGTGGGTTGATGTACATTCTTTTTGTTGAATTTTCAAGAATTCATGGAATATCTTGCTTTACGTTCAATATTATCAGAAAGAGGAATCATGGAACCCAGATAAAAGTCTACATGGTCCATCGTTGGTTGAGGAAATTCGATTGGTTGACTAACTTGTACCAGTAGTGTTGGCATGAAATTTATCTATTCAATTTATTGCATATGAAACATCTTTGTCGATTAAAGTTCTGAAATTCAGTTTGAGCATTGCAAGATTATCATAATTGGTAATTGTTCAAATCATTTGTACTGATGAGTACTTGCATGATTTATGCTATTTTCCTCTAGGATAAGACTTCATCCTAAGTTTATTTAACTCTGCCTTTGTCATCGTTCACTTGGCCACAGAAGGGTTACTAAAGAAAAATCTTCAAGCATAAAAAATGGCAATCCTACAAACCACCTACAAACTAGGTGAGACAGAAAGAGTAGTATTAACTTTTAAATCTAAAAACTCTCGCATTAACACTTCTAGTAGCCGAACCCTCTAGGTACTTTGGATAAGCATCAGTAGAGTGTAAGGTACTAATGTGGTCTTCACAATTCTATAAGGTGACACAACAAGATCCACAAATTTCACTTCTAGCAGACTGGATGTCAAGAGAAGGTGCACATAACGTGAAGCAGGCAAATAGCATACTGCTGCATACAGTAACTTCGCCTTGTTGGGGATTATCTCCTGACCCTGATAAAATGGCTCATACAATTATTTCAATATTAAACATAGGCCACTCTTGATTCTCGATCTTACTGCTTACATAAGAATTGGACACTATTACAATCTGCAAAATGCCAAAATTCCTCTGACTTATTTTTAGAATAGGAGCATGTGCTGTTGCATTAGAGATTTGACTAGACTGGAGAACCACTTGGACAATGGAATGTAATTTTCAACGCCTCCGAGCAGCAGTCTCTCTCTGAGCATTGAAATAGACAGCAGCCACAGGGAGACCAAGGTCATTTTCCTCAGCAAATTGCCGGGTGTTGAAATGATCCCTGAAGGATGGCACAATGACTGTCTGCCTGTGCTTCTGCTTGAAAAGAACAAAAATGAACCTGTGGATTCCAATACTGGGCTTGGGGCTTTCATAACTTATGACCTCTCGCCCTGCGGTTTCAAATATGCATGTTTATCCGTTCAAAAGAATAACTTGGAATAGAAGAAGAAAGAAACAAATCATGATAAACACATACCAAAGGAAGCATCTGTGGTCCCAGGTATATCAGTCACAATCCTGTGAATGTTAGGGGTAACATTTAAGCCACATTTCTCCATTATAAATGCTAAGAAAACATGCTGCTTTGTATATATTGGAGAGGTGGTTCTGTCTTCTCTAGAAACATTTGCTGTCTGTCTAGTTAATCTATAAACACAGCAGAATCCACGGATGAGAGTACTGAAAATTACCAGTGAAGGTGTTCCCTTAGATATGGATCACTCGGTCCTGGAACATCTGGATCTGTCATAACCTTAAAAATGAAGAGATAGTGAGAATAAGGTATTTGTATTACAACATTATTCCAAGTACTTGTACTTTTGAATTGCTCTTTACCAATGTGAATAAAGACCGCATGTCACCCCCTTGGACTTCTACTCTTGGCTTAGTAAGAACAGCTGATGGGTAGAGCTCATGGCCATTGAAGACAAGCTTGTTTGAGTTGTAGGTCACTGTCATCTTCACGCATGGGTTAAAGGAGTCGAGAACTTCTCCGATCACTCGCCCGACAATGAGAGGCTCCACAGACCTAGACATGGCTGGAGGGACAGGTACCTTTGTTTTGTGCAATGTATGCTCTGCCTATGGAGGGAAACTACTAAATTGAACGATGTGCCGTGGGCTGCTTATTGACGCAGGTGGAGTAGGAGCCTCTATTTATAGTGGCTAGGAGTTTGCTGTCAAGTGCAAGCTCAAAAAAGAATGTGAGCATGTGTGTGTATTTTTTAGTTGGGTATGCTGTGTTTCTAACTGAAAAGGCCACATGAATGATACACCACTTTTTCTAAGAAAGCCAACCAAGGGACTTATCTTTTCTGCAACGTTAGCAGACAGAATCCTTCAAGTTCTTGTGAGCATCAGAAGGCAGAATCATCTGATTTGAATAACGATGGTTACAGATTTGCAAAATCATTTGATCTTATTTTTTGATTCACCTATTATCAGGACTTCGATAGTACCATACATATTTTCTCATGATTGAGGTGAACTCTTTCAGGCAAAGAATGTGTCCACGCTAGATACCCAGAAACACATGACACATTACTAGATATATGTTATATCATTATGAAGCACGCCTTCAGTCAAGTGGGCCTGTAAAGATTATATTGTTATATACTATCTGATTTTTGTCGGGAAACAGTAGTCCTATTTTTAGAGTCTCCACGACAATGTTCTCTGCAGCATTTGATGCTAAATCAATTAATCAAATGTCATGCATCACTGTCTCAGCTCTTCCAGAAGGCGAAAAAATAAGTTGTTATCTAAAATCATTAATATCTGAAGTTTTGGATTACACACATCGGGCGTGTTCGTTTTGTTTAGGACTAAAGTTTAGTCCAAAGTTCTTGCTATTTAAAGGTATTAAATAAAGTGTAATTACAAAACCTTTTGCAGAAATTTGGGCTACTTTGCGAGGAATCTAATGAGGGTAATTAAGCTGTAATTAGATGATGGTTACTGTAGCATTACTGTAGCAAAACATAGTTTAATTAGGCTCGTTAGATTCATCTCGTTAATTAGCACCCATCTGTAAAAAAGTTTTGTAATTAGACTTTATTTAATACCCTTAAATAGCAAGATTCTCTTGACTAAACTTTAGGACTAAAGGAAACGAAGAGGCTCTTAGCACTTTTCATTTCTAAAGAAATGTGTTTGAGAAAAAGAATTGGCATGTACATGAATTTGTTTGTGGCATGTTAGTACGTATGGACTGGCTTCCTAATATTCAGAGCTGCCTTCTTTTTTTATTTTATTTTTTCATTATCATGAAGACCAAAATTACTTCATTGTCTACGCCTCTACATTTGTTTTAACAAACTGGCACAAGACAGTGCCGATTTCATTTATTAAAGAAGCGATCACGTTTTTTTGGCCTTGGGAGGCTGTTAATATACTTGTGGACTAAATGAAAGCACGCCTAATAGAATGTGTATATCTCTACACTTCAAAATATATGAGCTTTCTAAAACAATAACAATCCATTTACGTGCTTGATTTGATGTTCGCTCATGACAGTCTTATCCATGTGTTGTCTAACTTCCCCCTTATCTATGGGACATGCTTCAAATACATGGGTTTTGAAGAGCACATTTTAGATACCCTTTTCATATTGGGAAAAAGAAGCATCTAGATGAAATCATTCGTGGCAAGTTAAATACACGCTTCTGGAGCTAAATGGGAAGAAAGAGAGAATGTAATGCCTTGGAGTTATCCTTTTCTTTTATTGCTTTTTGAAGAATATCAATTCTATTTGGTGTACTTGATTTGATGTTTACTTACATAACACTAAGACCTGTCTTGCTGATATTCTTACCCTCCTATTTCTAATGATTATTTGTCATCCATGGAACAGAAAAATGTTGCGCTGTCCGCGTGGAAGCCTCTGCGCCTTCTAATGTTCATCTTTGCAGACTTATTTGTTTAGGTAAGCCTCATGTAGCGGCCTCTTTTTCTGTTAAGGAAAAGAGATGTTGTTGAGTTCAGTTGCTGTTAGAATCATTATTATCTGTTTATTCTCTTCTTTGAAGTGCTTTGGCTACATGCCATGGGAAAGAATAAAGGAATAGAATGCAGTGCTGCCACCACTTCATCATGTAGGGGCGCTGTCTAGTGTTGAGATGTCGTTTCAGTTTTGAAAAGTTCATAGGTTCGTCTTGATTGAGGCATTAAAGAATCTTCATAGATTTCCATAAGTGGTGGAGCCAAGTACGCAGTTTTGCATTCTTCTGTTATGGTCAAATGGCATCATGCCTTCTTGGCACTTTGCACAAGTGGTAGAATTGGAGTCAAGTACAGCTTGGTGACATTTTTTTGCTCCCGGACAAATGCCGTGATATTTGCTTGCCACCTAGCTATGGTAGTGGAATCCCGTAGCTATGCCAACCAATAATTACTGCTTATCTCGAAATTGGGTTCTGGTTTTTGGCAAATTTGTTTAGTTAACAACAATGACTTGCATTGATCTCATTTACTTGTTGTACTTATTTCAGTGTTAAAATAACTTATTAGTGAAGTGTAATATTCTTTGGAGAAAAGATGTGTCTGCTGCTGAGTTCTGTGAGAGAAAACCATTGCCCGGTAGCTACCAATAATTGGTGCAGCTGATTTTGTACCCTGTGCCTCTGTTGGTCGGTATTATGAGTACCAAATGTAAACTTTTGCATGTGTCTTTTCACATTAATAATTCTTTACTGATTCGTCCAAAAAAAGAAATAAAAACTAAAAAAGATAAAAAAAACTTCATTAGTTACAGTTCATTAAGTTATCTCTAGCAATAACAATCTCACTTGTATGCAGATTACGATGTTTCTTGGTTACTGTCATAAGCTGTTTTCTGGACACCTAAACCTTTGAAGTTCGATGTGCCTCGGCAGAAAGGAGCCGTTAACTTTCTGAACAAGAAGAGAGTCAAGTAACCAACCTGAATGCATACTGACGGGAGAATCATTGTGGGCCAATAACGGGGGGCAATTAGATATTCAGATCATGACATGAAGACTTTGGAGGGAAGAGGCCATGTCCTGGAGGATCTCCATGGATCAAGCTGTCGCCCCTTGATTGAATAGGAGTCAGTGTCCAAGCACACAAGATAATACTCAAAAGTTGTTATTGTGGGGTTGACCCTGGTCAGTGGGTTAGTTCCGTGCGAATCCGGTTCTCGGACGAGGCAGTCAATGGCGCCGCTATGAGTTACGTGAATGCTTAAAAGTTATCCCACTTGACGACAAGCCATGGGATTAGGTAAAAAAAAGTTGAGAATTGTGTACATTTTTCGCTAAACAATCTTTCCGAGTGTTGGATACACAGATTCCACGGTTCCTGGAGGGTTCATCCATTCTGCGTGGAATGGGGGCTGTTCAGGCAAGCAGAAATTAGCAGCAGTTAGCAACTCAGCTGGTTAGCTGGTGAATTTTAATTGCCTAAAGTTGTACCATAATGAAAATCCACCATTTTTTTTTAACCCGAACTCCACCAGTTCAGGAAACCATAGCTTTCATTCCTCAGGATCTGCACCAATTCGACCATCGACCAACTCGAGCAATTTGCCTTATTACTTTGTCTATCTTATTGTCAGTATAATTTGATCCCGTGTGCTCAAATCACGGTGATACATCGCGGAAACCTAACATCTACATCTATTTTTTTCTTATTAGGCCCCCTTTGGAACGCAGGATTTTCACAGAAATTGTACAGGAATTTCACAGGAATCAGTTGACTGTTCACAGGAAAAACGCAGGAACGGGAAAAAATCCCGCGTTCCAAAGGCCCCCTTACTTTTTACCTGTTAGATCTAGAATAAATTATGGTTCGAGCCTGACGTCTATTTGCATGTTACTTTGACAACAATAATTCCGTACTCAAATCCAGAGAACTGGGCTCCGATTTGGGGTCCATTAGGGTGATGCCAACAAAAACAGCTTGGACGTCCGAGGTCATCATGTGATTATGCCGACGAACAGTTTCGCTACCAACGTGCAACGGCACATCTTAATGAGTCTTGGGTTCCGAAGTAAGATATTCTTTTGCAGTTCCGAACAGTTTTGCAGTACCCACTTAAAGCGAAGAAAGTGTCACGACTCACGAACTGAGATCCTGACAGCATCTCTGAAGATCATCAGGTAACAAGAACACGCCTTTGGTTCACTGAGCTAAGCACCTTCTGATGTTGGCACCAAAAACCTGAGAGGTGACTGGGCTGCGTACTACAACAGCATGACATATCTTATCACCAGTGAAATCTCCGACCCTGGACAGTGCACGAAATCAACAACACAGGCAGCCGTATCATTTGGTGACAGAATGGGGCCCAGATGAGGGGTGAAAAAGAATCCTGAACCCGATTGTACTCAGCAACACATGTAGCGCCCCCATCTTTGCAATGAACAGACTGAAATTGCGATTGTCAGTTCTCACGATCACGAGCCAGATCCATGTCACTTCCCCCATGGTTGCACAGCCAGAAATTCGAAACTCCGACAACCCAGTAAATATATTTGAATTGATAGGAGCTACACTATGATAGTATCTTAATGTCAACCATTCAGCAACAAGCGAAAAGTACAAGGTGAGAAACAGTCCACCAACAACACTGCATATTTGCCCCGCCATCAAGATATATCTTCACGTCTACTATCTCTCACCTGAAAAACACCACATCTTGAAGAAAATGGCTGTTAAGTTAGTCTTTATTCTGCTAATTGCTGTCCTCGGTCAGGCATTCCAGACGATCCTCTGGTCGCCATCTCTAGAACTGTGTGGCTCGCCGACATCTTTCAGGAACATGCATTTGATAGCATCATGGAGACAAGGACTTCTCTCCTGCTTTGAAGGTAAAACAGATAGCCCAGCACAATTAGAAGCGAAATATTGGTTTATTTCTTCTATTTCTGCTTACTTTTTGTCAATTCAAAAGCTTGTGGAAGAATGGGAAATTTACCTCTTTGCTTTTCATACAGCAGTACCGGAAAAATGATACGAACCCAGGAGAGATGTCAAGAGCTGAGGCATGGATATTGAGGAGCTTGCTGATAAGCTTGAACTTGGGCAGAAGTTCTACGTCTTAGGGATGCCACCGCCCGCCAGTATATAACTCACAAGCAAACACGGACTTCAGCCATATACACACTAATGGAATATGCAACTCTTCAGATATCTAATTATCTAAAGCTTATATATGATGTATGTGCAGGCTTGCAGGAGCTGCAATAGTTACATCAATTATCAATTACTGGTGGCCTTCTTTCCCAACTGAAGTATTCAGGCAAGACTTCAAGGAACTGGTAGTGCCAGAGCACAGGACCCTCTGAATTGCCCACAATACACCGTCCTTGCTCTAGTGAATCACCTGGAAGTGGCTTCCATCTTCTGCAGCAGCCATGCACAGTCCTGAATATTCAGCAAACACGATATGGAGATTCTTCTGAAGATGATGGCAATGACAAGAACCATTTAGATCACAGCCAAACATATAAATGTAGAAGATAGACTGCATCATACGAAATACTGCTTCACAAACTAATGTTAGTTAAAGATTTAATCCAGGGACTTCCCCACGTGTTAATGTTGTAGAGTCAATACGAACATATAAATGTAGAAGATAGACTGATCGTCCGAAATACTGCTTCACAGCCTAATGTTAGTTAAAGATTTAATCCATGGACTTTCCCACGTGTTCATGTTGTAGAGTCAATAATAAATACATCTGTACATGAGAACTACAGGTGGAAAAATACTCAATGTTGACCTAAAGCAAAGTTCGGGGATAAAAAATAGCCCGTTCCTTTTAAATATTTGTTGACAAATACATTGATTTACCACTTCATCTTTCAGAATAAATCAAGGCATCAAGGTATGTATGAAACAGTACACTGTGATTTACTTGTCACTTTTGAAAGTTGGGAGTTTGACACAATTAATATTACCAATCCATTACCTCAAAATGAGGATTGTGCACATCTAGCATCTGGCAAGGACACAAAGATAGGCCGGTTCTTGTTGAGCTGCAGCAGTAGATTTCGAAGAAGCTTCCATGGATCAAGCATCATGAAGTCCCAGAGGTGGTGGCCACATGTCCATGCTGGTACATGGATGGACTGACTAAATTTTCAAGGCCCTCTTGCTGGAAGAGCCCTTGGCTCTGTGACTGTAGATCCATATCCAAAATGCTGAGAACTGCACAAGTGCTACATGAAGACTGGTTGAATTCAAATTAAGCAATGGTCAAAATAGTTATCCAGAATAATAAGTAATTAAAGAAGACTGGTTGAATTCAAATGTATCGCTTTAAGCAATGGTCAAAATAGCTCTCCGGAATATTAAGTAACTAAAGCAGAATGTAAGACCTTGGTACTGTACTAATACGTTTTGTCCAAAACAGATGTCGCTCTAGAATGGTTATTACAATATGCAAAACTATTTACGTTTGCCACATTATAATATACTTAATGGAATCATCGCATGAATGTCAGTATAAATTTTGTAAACTGTATTCCTATTCTTAGAAAAAGCAATGGTCAAAGTGTTAACTGGAGACCACTGAACTCAATGATATATGAATCTCTCAGGCTGGAGGTAGTAAGTACACTACTATACCTTTGGCTGTTCATTAGTTGTGGGAAAAGTGGATGTGTAATAATGCAAATGCCACCTTGTGTGCCTGACACCAAAATGCAAGATACAATCATGAAAACCTTCAGTCCATGAGCATTGCAGTTTCTTGCCCTTTTCACAGAAGATAAAAGTCCAATAAGGCAATAAAAGTGAATAGATTTATTATATATCGCATCTCATTTCTAAAATCAACCTCTAAATGAAATCAAATATCAGCAGAAGAGATATGTTCAGTATACACTAGTTCTGAAAAATAATAGCTACTAAGCTTCTTGCTCGGAAAAATCACATTATACTACATAAAAGTCCAAATTTTAGGCCACCAAACCCTGTACAAATTTAGCATTCATTCCTGATGCACCTGACAAAATTAGCCCACATACCTCCAAGTACACTGCTAAAACGTTAGAAATACTAGTGCACTAAGGTACTCCCTCCGTTCATCTTTATTTGACGTTGAGAGAACTAGACAACGTCAAATAAAGATGAATGGTGTACCCAATATCTCAGGACCCATATGATATAACAAATCAACTCAATTGTGTTGGGCACGATCAAAAGAGTAAAAAGATAGCCACCCCAGGTAAATGTTCACAACTGTTTCTGATAAACCAACTTATTCAAACTGCAATAAAGAGAAACTAACTCGAAAGGAAACACTTAGGAATATCAGCAAGTGCTTTCAGCAAAAGACTAAACCGAGGAGAGTATTTCCGAAAAGAGCCAAATAAGTAAAACAACAGAAGAAGCCTAGACCTTCATGGATTCATCCAATAGAACTAAAAAAAAAAAAGAAGTAAAACAACAGAAGAAGCCTAGACCTTCATGGATTCATCCAATAGAACTAAAAAAAAAAAAGAGCTTAGCTAACTATGCTCTAACTATGCTAATCATTAGTACCACAGAATTAGCCACACTGAGTAAAGGTACATGATATGGAAGTGACTATATGTCAGGCGCCTGAAAACTGAAAACGATTCAGTCGACTGACGAAGACCACACGATACAAATCCAACGGCTGAAGTATCATCTTTCACCTCTCGCCATTCAAACACCCATGCGATTCTCCGTCCGTCGTGCGAGGTGCAGATGCACTCCCCCGCCTACTGCCAGCCTGCCTTCGTCCCCGGTGGCGTCCCCATCGCCGGGTCTGCCTCAGCCACCCCCACCGCACTAACATTTCGGCGTCACGCTCCCCTGCCACCGCCCCACCCCCCGCCCGCCTGTCGCTCGCAGCTCCGATGCAGGCGCCTGCCCGCCGTCCATTGCCGGTCAGGCCGCCTTCTCCGGCCCCCTTTCTGTTCCTGGAGCTCATCGGAGAACACCGAAAATCCCGCTTTCACACCATCGACTGAACGATTCCGAGATATCAGGCGCCTGAAATTTAGGAGATGCGATATAATATTAAGTGTTAACTTTTCCATGGTCCTGATATTATGCCTTTTGTCAAAAACACATTTACCAACAAGGTTTTCTTCGTATTTGGTGAATAATTAACCCAGATTCATCAATGACATAAATTTACAAAACCTATAGAATGAACCTCAGAAAAGAATGTCTACTTTCAAATATTGATAACCGTAAGTGTTTACAAAAGATGTGGCCACAAAAAATCATTCTATATTCAAAAAAATGTGAGCTGCCACCGGTAGCAAACATTATGAAAGAGATAAAATTCTCATTAAGTGATAGAAAGAATGAAAACACAGTTACATATCCAACGAGTCAATCTATGTGACTATGCCTATTCGCAAAATTGATTGTGGTACAAGGGTTATTCATTACACAAAATTCTTGGTATATTTTGACCAAGAGAAGTCCTATGTATAATTGAAGAATGCTCTATGGCAACGGCCCACAGCAATTTACTATCTGAGGTAGTAGGTGACAGGATGCATGGCCCAAAGGTACGCCGTACACCTTACCAAAAAAGGAAAGAACAAAGAGGCAGAATAAATGGTGATACAACAGATACCAGAGAACAATGCCACCTTCCATTTAGAAAATGTATCCCTGTGAGTATAATACCATGGAAAGAATTGTGACAAGGTTTAGCTGCAAGAGGAAGACCTGTTTGTGCTTAACACTTCGTCCCCACCTCTGAACTCAGCGAATATGACCTCAATCTCCTTTCTTTTTCCCTTTCAAAGAAACTGCCACTTGAACTGCATCTATCATCCCCTGACCAAATCAAAATATGCTTGAATACACGAGTAATGATATTGAACACACCACTGATGAAGAGGAATATGCTATAAGAGACTTTTCTTACAGGGTCATATCTGCCAAGCAAGAACAATATGATATCTTTCACAAAGACCAATCTATTCACCCAAAACAAAATTCTCCAGGTATTCAATTGCATGACGCCTGTCACTTTCATCAAAGCCCTTAAATAAGGCATTATGTGTGCAATAATCTGGATGAATACCATTCCGATGCATTTCAAAATACAATCTTATTGCATCTTCCCAGTTGCCTTCTTTGCAGTTCCCATCTATCAACAAAGTATATGTGTACTTGTTTGGTGCCAATCCCCTTTCCAGCATCTCATGAAAATGATGATAAGCCAAGCGAGTCCTGCCCATGCTGCATAGTGCATGTATGAGCACATTATATGTTACTACAGTAGGTTCAATCCTTTCCTCCAGCATCTTCTGAAACCAACCATATGCTGAATAAAGATTTCCTCTTCTACAATATGTGTGAATAAGAACAGTGTACGTCACAGCTGAGGGTTGCAAACGACGTGAAATCATATCATCAAAAGTTCTCCTTGCTTCACTTAGGTCTCCGCTCTCACATTGCGCATGAATCAAGCAGGTGTATGTGACACAGTTAGCCACTAAACCATCACTGAGCATGTTCATCCACAGCTTACGCACATCTTTCACGTTACCAATTTTCAACAGTCCATCAATAAGAATATTGTAAGTGACTATATCAGAAGATATTCCTTTTGAAGCCATCACTTCCCTCAACTGGAGAGCTTTGGAAGCATCCCCTAGGGTTAGCTCCGCGCAAATCCTTGTATTATAAGCAAAGCAATCTGGCTGCAAACCATTGCTCAGCATCTCATCAAAGAAATCTCTTGTCATAGCAAGGTTTCTCACCTTACATGAACCATTCATAAGAATAGTATATGTACAAACATCAGGCAAACAGCCCTCCTTTACCATTTCCTCTTTGAATCTCCGAGCTTCCTCTAAAAGACCTAATCTACAATAGCCATCTATAAGAATATTATATTTCAAAACTGTCGGTGCTAACCCTGCACACCTCAAGTCACCAAGCAACCACAGTGCCTCCTTCAATTTATCTGCCTTACAATATCCTTTAATCAATGAATTGTACGTGATCAAGTCTGGCAACAAGCCCATCGCTCTCATCTCCACAAACTTCATCTGTGCGGCCTTCACCTGCCCATGTTTAAGCAGCCCATAAATTATTGCATTGTATGTCACCACTGTAGGCATAATACCCTCATTCTCCATCTCCAACTGCAAATCTTCAACCTTTTTGACAAAACCCCCAGCAAACAGCCCAGTGATAAGTGGGTTATAAGTGAAGGATGACGCTTTCTTGGAAAGCCGCACTCTGTCAACCAGCTCTGCCGCCTTCTCCAGCGCACCGTTCCTGGCCAACCCACTAATCAGCACATTGTAGGTGATATCATTCGGCAAGCAACCTGGCCCCTGCGTCTCCATCTCCTTCAGCAGCGTGAGAGCCTCCTCAATTCTTCCCTCCTTGCAGTAAGAGTCCATCAGTGTGTTGTATGTGACAATGCTAGGCTCAATCCCAAGCTGGAGCATCTCCGCATACACAGCACGAACGTCATCCCACCTGGCTGCATCACACAGCACGCGAAGGACACGGTTACAGTCTTTGGCATCAGGTGACACGCCGTGGCGTGCCATCTCGCGGAAGGCAGAAAGGCACAACGTCGAACAGGTGGTGGGCGCAGAGTCGTGAGCCTGGCATTGCGCTGAAAACTTGCTGGACAAGCGCAAGAGGAGGCTCAGCAGGGATTGGTGGTTGGGATACAGCGGAGAGGAGAGGAGGAGGGACACGAGGGGCAGGAGGAGGCCGAGGTGGAGGGCCCGGAGTGAGACGGGGTAAGCGGCGTGGATGTGCTTGGCCTGGGCGAGCGGGACGAGGACGGCAGCGAACGCGGAGGCGGAGCGCGGGAAGCCGCGCGGCGTTGTCTCCGCCCACCGGAACAGCTGCCGCGCGAGGCCCGGGAGGCCGCGGAGCGCGGCGTGGACGTCGCCAGTGGCCAGCACCAGGCGGAGAGGCTCCGGCGGTGATGGATCAGAGGCGAGGAGCGCGGCGAATTGGTCCTCTTCGGGAACCGGAAGCGCCGACGGAATCAGCGCCGGCAAGGAGGAGGTGAAGCGGAGGCTGGAGATAACTGCTACGGCGGCGGCGGTGGCGGCTACAGGAGCTTGGGATTTGCAGGACGGGATGTTGAATAGCATGGATTAAGGTTCTAGTCCTACCCGGCGACGCCTCGCCATGTATGAGGCGCGGCGGCGGCGGCGAGGAGTGCTCCCTGCGCCAATGCGGCGGTTGCGTCGCCACCAGATTCCGGCGGCCGGGAGCGGTCGGGGGCCGCCGTAAGAGGTCGAGGGCCGACGGAGGGGCTTGACTGAGATGGCCGGCGGCAGGAGGCGGCGGTGGACCCGAGGCGGCGGCGGCGGCGGAGAAGACGTCGGGTTCGAGTGGGGGGGAGAGATCGGAGGAAAGCAAGTCCACGTTAACCAGAACAGATGTGGCGCTGGCTCGTTACAGGTGAGCGCGCGATCTGGGCCTTCCACTATGCACCTAGATTTGTGCACGGTGATGATGTGTGTGCTTTACGTCTGATATATTTTGGGTTTGTCCAAAATCCAACAAACCTCCCTGAGGCTTTTGAGATGTTTGATTTCTGATGAACCAGGTTCGGAGGCGTACAGAGAGGAGGCTTTTGAGATGTCTGATTTCTGATAAATCAGGTTCGGAGGCGGTGATATACGAAAGATTTAATTCTTATAGGGGCATTGTAAATGTATTGATGTGTAAGATAATTTAGGTCATGGAGAAAATTGATAAAAATCTTAGCACCATTAACTAGACAGAAATGAAATACTTTTGAAATTTCCATCCATCATTGATATGTACTATTAAAATTTCAGTCATCAATTAGTTGGATTATTTATGGACTTATGGTAGAACTTGTGTAATAATTCTTTCAATGGTGGAGCATGTTACCTCAAACGGCAAGACACCTATGATGATTTTGTCCATCATCGGTGAGTGTGCATGGTGACCGCGCGTGCATATACATGAATATTTATTGTGTTTCTAAAAGAAAATCTGGACAGGGCGGCTAGACTAAGATGATCCTTGTCGATGCTCTTTTATTTCATTACACACATCACAAACATGTGAGGACCTTCCAATATTATCCCTTACAATCGGAATCAAATGCCATAAAAGTGACACTGCGATTGAAACCTAAGCCTGAAGCTCCCAGCTGCTCAAAGACTGCTTCAAGAGCCTGATTTCAATGCCATCTATAAGGTTGAGCTGCATTCTGTCAACTACAATGGAAATTTCATGCGCAAATGAGGGAAGGCCTCATACAGTTTGTGATTTCTGATTGGATGTCCTTGGAAGGTTAGATACATTCATACATAACGATCAGTAACTGTCTTCATCCGTCTCTGGCCTCCGGAGGTAGTAACGCAGAGAATTTATCAGCACCTATATAAAAGAAAGTTAAAGAGTCAATAGGAAAAAACAAATAAATAATTAGTCATATGTTAAGAGAAATCAGTACATTGTTGCTCAAATAATCAAGTATCTAATTTTACACGATGATACCTGAGATAAGGAGCTGTTTAGTTTTGCGCCTCTGTAACTCACATGAAACTTGTCCTTGGCAACCAGACCCTGCATAACATATCAGACATGAGCTCAGAAAATTTAATGGTGTCAACTGGAAGAATAAGGAGGCATACTTCAGTGTCGATCTCAGCTGATTCCACATCAATGTTTGTGTCATTGATGATCTGGATTATTTCCAAAAGCAGGCCAGGCCGATCAGCAGTCTCTATGTAAAGCATACTGCAGGTGTTCAACAAAGCAGTGAGGACAGCAAATGATGCGGCAAAGAATGAACAAGATATACCCATCGAACTCTGATTCTAGTTCTGAGGGAATTTACTTGGGTAGAAACACAATTCTAATTTGTTGAGATGTATCAAAGTTCAACCAGAAAACAACTAGGCACAAAAATAATCAGAATTATCAGATTCTTGTGCAAGAATCTTTATGGCACATAGGATTCTGACACCAGAGAGAGAAAGATTACAGAGCATACACGGGCTCTTGGAGAAACACAAACAACCTCTAATGGTCTTTTTTTTTTGTGATCAACAACCTCTAATGGTCTTGTCCAGTGTTTTGCTGCTATGCCTATTCTTTTCTTTTATTTTTTTTGGAACTGTGCTATGCCTATTCTTTACCTGTACATGGTACCTGAAATATCTATTTTCAAAACCGATCAAATTTTTTCGAAAGTGGTGTGCAGCTCTACCTCAGTCTTACAGCAAGAACTTTGATACAAACAAAACGACTAGAGATATTGCATATAACATCACTTGGTGTTGGTATTGTCATTATTTAACTTTTTTTCTAATGTGCAGAACTGTTAACAGGGAACAACCACACATAGTGTGTGCAAACAAAACGAATAAGATCTCACATGCCAACATTTCATCAAATATGCAACATAGCTACATGCTCAAACCACAGGAAACAAAAACTAGAACATCATTGCAGGTAGCAAGATCAAACCTTCTTTTTGGTCCATCATCTTCAACATGTAAATGTGTTGCAATTTCAATGTCAACCTGCCAACACAATGATCGAAGGAAAAAAAAAACTGAGTGTGTGAACATAAATTTGAAGCCATGATGTTTCTCTTTTTTGTGTCACAAATCAAAAAATTAAAAATTGTAATCGGAATGATAGCTACTGCAAAATATCGTGCAGACATATAGCAGCTGAAAATGCGGAATGAGAACATGAACCACACTTGCCTTCTTCTCAGGAGATTTTAACCCAAAAAATTCGCCCATCGCCAGGTTCTCACTTGATTCCTATCCACCAATGAAATGACTATCAGTGAAACATAATAAAAAAAATAAAGTGATAACAAACCATAGTTACATACATAAGTATCTGAAACTTACAGGATGGTACTTCAGAAGGTTATTAATGATGGTTAGACGTATCTTTTCTAACATGTCAGGGTCCTCAACCTTGCGTCCACTAGGTACAAAAAAAAGGTGGGAATAAATATTACAGTAGGGAATAATCCAAATAAGAACTATCCTGTGATTAATTATATGTACCTTAGTGTTTAAATGAATATTCTACAGAAGTCCCTAGGGCTAGTCCTTTTTTCCAATAAAGATTTAAGAAATGATTTCTCGAAGTAATATGTAATTTCCCTAATCCCTATGATTGTTGAGATGTGGCATCACATATCTGCCAGGATTATATGGCCATTCTCTAATATTTTACAATCACTAGGCTTGCTGTAAAGGAGAGCAGTATTTCAACAAATGCATGTGTGTCACTGGGTCAGAGTGAGGAAACTGATCACATGAAAGCTGACTACAAGAACAAATGCTAATGTGTTGGCTTTCTGCACTTAGCAAAAAGAAACTTCAAAAAGTGAATGCTAATGTGTTGGCTCTCTACATGAGATGCACAACTAGATACTGTATATGAAAATACAGCAAGTAGAGAGTGACAAGCACCCACGAGCGCATGATGTGGAACTTTGATTGTGTGACAGCTGAGTCAGCTGACACATTTCCTTTCGTGACATCAAGGCCCAAGTCCTTGAGTGCCTTCATCTGCAAACAGTGAATACCAGGACAAACAAATTTACAGATACACAGAAAAATTTAGGAGTCACAAAACATGTGATTAAGCAGCAACAATCTAAAAGCGTCGAGGAATTTATAGAAGCTATACCGTGTCAAGTAGCGCCCCCAAACGGTCTCCAAAACTCAGCTGCACAATGGTTGCATCACGGTCTGACTCTTGATCTATCATGACAACTGGCACTGGGACTCCGTCATCAGATGTCTAATAAAAATGGTTCCCAAGAATACACATCAAAAGCATCAATCAGCATCGAAACGAATATCCACATGTAATGTTATACTTGTACAATACATAAAACACAAGAGAATAAAAAAATAAATGAACTTCATAAAGCCAAAATTTGATCAGTTTAATATAACCAAGAGTAGCAGATTAGCAGTTTATATGCAAATAGCTCTTGATGCATTAAACATACCCAATGCATCAGGGTATATATCATCGAAAGTACAAGGCATGCTACAAGCTCCATGTCAAGATTCATGCATTAGACAAGATTGTGGATGGCTGAACAAAGTAGAGACAAGTGAATATACCGCTGAAGAAGCTCCCACCACATCAGCTGAGTTGATAGACTGGCAACAGATTCTGGGAACATAACAGCAGGAAAACTTATCAGAGCATATAAATAAAATAAAAGAAAGGCTAGTGCTGCAACATGAAAGATCTACCAATGAAGTTGAGGCACTAGAAATCTAGCACAGCAAAAGTATGCAGCAAGTTCAGTTTTGAAAAGATACAAGCACAAAATAGACTGCACGAGGATGTGCAGTTGGTCCCTTGGAATCAGGGATCCTGTGGGCCAAATGCCATGCCCAACTTAGAAAAAGTGCAGGTGCAATTTATAAACCGGAAATCCGAAACTATCAATTAACTTCCGAATCTATCAAGCATAACCCGAATTTAAATCGGTAGATTGCAACATATTTCGTCCAAGTAACAATTATTCTCTGTAACATGAGGAAACTCTATCCGCCAACCTACAACAGAAACCATAATCCTCTCACGAACAGAGCCGGACACCCGGTGACTCAACCCGTGAGCTCACAAACACCGTCCTCTGACCACGATCTCCTAATCGAGCACACTGAATCCACAAAACGCGACAAACACAGACATAACCAGATCCCACACAGACCAGATCGCTCACCTGTGCGCGGCCGCGAGCGGGGAAGGCGACGCGCGGAAGCGGAGGAACCCACGAGGCAGGTGGCGGGAGGCCGCGGCGGCAGGGACGACGAGGCAGCGGTGGTGGGATGTGGCGAGAGCCATGGGTGGCGGTGGGATCGGGCCGGCCACCGTCTCCTCCGGCTCACTGGAGTGGAGTTGGCGTTCGCTGCGGGTGGGCGGGCGGGCGGGGCGGTTGAGGAAGGCGGAAAAGGGCCGTGTATGCTGTCGTCATCGCCTCTCGTTGAGCGTGACGCGCGGATTATTTTGCGTGCCACTTGGACTGCATGATTGCAGCTGGACGGATGGGATGAGCCTTTTTGTTTTTCTTTTGTTTTTTTCCCTGCTGTTTTGTTATTATATGTCATGCAAAATGCAATTTGTAGACGTCTCTCCTAAGTCTCCTTTTGGATTTGGTAGACTTTTACAGTTTATTACCCTGTTTTCAAAATAAATTACACAAATACTAGACTGTTGAGCTAATAGTTTTTTGAAAAATTATCCTTTTTCTTTCATGGTGACGTTTCATTGTTGAGTAGCTCGGCGTCACGAAGCAGTGCTAAGTTGCCACGTATGATTTATGTTATGTTGTTCAGAGCGGTGGCAATTGTTATGGTATGGAGAAGAACTAGAATTTTTTTAAAATAATATTTTTATTAGCCAGAATTACAAAAATAATATTAGAATCAGAAAATTTACAAAAATAATACACTGTCGCACGTTGGTTGCACGAAAATTCAGTTTTCGTATGTTGGTCGCACGAAAATAGGGTTTTCGTGCGTTAGGTGCACGAAAACTAGTTTTTTATTCGAAAATAGGAGTAGTAGTACGTTGGGCGCACGAAAACTAGTTTTTTATTCAAAAATAGGAGTAGTAGTACGTTGGGCGTACTACTACTAGTAGTAGAACGTTCAACGCACGAAAATTATGAATTATTATTTTTTGGCTCATGCAACTTTTGTTTCTCATTTGTTTAGGACAGATTTGCATTTATGTGTGGTTTCTTATTTTTTCGTACGTAAGTGATGCAGGAAAAAAATTAAGTCAAATTATTCACCGGTAGAGCAAGTGTGTCTTTTCTAAAAACATATGACTATGAAAAGAAAGTTGATGGAATTTTTTCATACAATACTCTATCTTGATAAAAAAAATTAGATTTCAGGCTTGTTTCAAGACTCAGAAGTTTCCTTTGTATATAGTTCAAAATTACATTTACACTTAATGAATTATGACTATACGCATAGTAATTTTTTATTGACTGAGTGGCCCACTCTAAGTTAAGTTTGTTTGTTGTTATATAACTTTTCTAGCTTTATTGTATAGCTTCTCTTGTACAGATCTTATTTTGTAGAATTTTCATATCACGTTTGAAACTCTACCGGTGTGTAAATTCAACTCAATTTATTTTCACTTACGTACGAAAAAAATTAAAAACCGCGCATAAATGAAAATCCATCCTAAACAAATGAGAAACAAAAGTTGCATGAGGTAAAAAATAATAATTCATAATTTTCGTGCGTTGAATGTAC
This sequence comes from Eragrostis curvula, assembly GCA_007726485.1. Lineage (NCBI taxonomy): Eukaryota > Viridiplantae > Streptophyta > Magnoliopsida > Poales > Poaceae > Eragrostis > Eragrostis curvula. The sequence continues at coordinate 30,342,751 of CM017444.1, forward strand.
TACTACTAGTAGTAATACGTTCAACGTACTACTACTCCCATTTTTGAATAAAATACTAGTTTTCGTGCGCCCAACGTACTACTACTCCTATTTATGAATAAAAAACTAGTTTTTGGGCACCCAACGTACGAAAACCCTATTTTCGTGCGACCAACATACGAAAATTAAATTTTCGTGCAATCAACGTGCGATAGTGTATTATTTTTGTAATTTCTCTTATTCTAGTATTATTTTTGTAATTCTGGTTAATAAAAATATTATTTTAATAAAAAATTCCGGTCATCCATTCTTAGAGACATTTGTCAGGGGGCTCATTTGCAAAGTTTGATTATCTTGACTCTTGAGAAAGGGGTAAACTGGAAACTGTACGTCATAGAAGCTTTTGGGACTTGTTTATACTTGGTCGATGCCCTTCGGACTTTGGTTCGCCCCTATCGCGAATGAACTGTTTATGTGATTTTCTATTGCAATTTTAAATTTATCGCTTGATTATGAAATGGAATGGCTGACGCAGGAGAAGTGAAGTTGAAAATGACAAGTGTGACGTCTAGCTGGGCCGTGGCTACTCAAACTAGTACTAGCCCAGTACGCGCCAACCTAGTAGATGTGATTTGGCCCACTGGCGCCGGTTCTGCTTCGTTCGGGTAAGTTACGCGTTGGGCTGAATCTGTTCAGCATTTGGCGGCCTAGTAAGCTGCTTTACTACGGCCTATTCAATTTTGGGCTGTTCGGCATGTCCTTGCGACGGCCAATTCAATCAGTCCGGGAAGAAGGATTCCTCCGCCGCCGATGATGTCGGGGACGACGAGGAGATCCATCCACCTATGCGTGATGCCTCCATGGTCATGGCGCTCCCAGCCTCCAACTCCAAACGCGTTTCTCCTCACCAGCCTGCGCCTCTCCAGGCCTAGCTCCCGAGGTAATCTCCGATACCCTCATGCCTTAACATGTGTATGTTTTTTTTTTCCTGTGGCCATTAGCCCTGACAGATTAGTGTTGTTTTTTATTAATGATGTCAACCTCTCTCGACCATTCCCTTTTGGTAACATTTGGATCAGGCGAATCTTGGCTAAATGCGTGATTTCATCTAGGTAGGATCTGTTCTCCTGGCTCGTCACTGGCTGAGTTGGTGGAATTTCAGTGAAATGTGAAGTGAAACTCAGCATATGCCGTCTCAGACAAGAAAACTCATGTTTTAAATGCTTGTTAAACTTATGCTCTCTATAGCATTGCTAATTAGCTGCATTGATCAATCGGTGAGTCTGATCCATTGCAAATGTTGGGTCAATCATGTTTGTGGGATTTATCATCCCTTGCTACAGTGCTACTTTGCCTTATTCATATTGCCTACTTTTGAGCAAGCATGCCACTACATAGCTGTTGACTGGCATTGGCCTCTAATTTGTTACTGCAGTTTCTATATCATATATTTGCTCCTATAGGATGATTAAAAGCTCATTGTTTCCGAATTTCCCGTCCTATTGGTTTCTAAAAATGAGCATAAAAAAGTTTAGCTTTTTATATGTAGATAAGATACACATGATGCACTTGGTAATTAATTAGTCAAATTACGCATGAAAAATTTTTCACTTTTGCAAGTCAACTTTCCGTGTTCTTTTTAAAATTATCAACTGATGATAAACCTTAATGTAGGCTTGGCCTTGTTAATGCAAAATAAGTGGTTTTTATGATAAGAAACAATGGGCATATCCAAGGTCACTGGCATCGCTGCAACCACTCTTCTTGTCTCTTCTGTTAGTCTGTGGAAGATTGGCATGAGAATTGTCATGTTTCCTTTCCTGGCCACCAGTTTTGTTGCTTACATTGTCACTTTTGCATCTCATAACGCCATCAACATACCATGGATCCTGGGTAAGAACTCGGCGGGGAGGTTTTCTCTTTGGTCAATCATATTTTTTGGTCCCTTCTTGATGCTTGCTCGGGCATATGCAATGGTGAAGAGATACATGAGGAAGGAGTCCGTGTATGACAATATTGTTGAAGGCCTATATCTGGGAGGATGGCCATTTCTGTTGAAGCATTTGCCCCCTGGAAGCCCGTCTGTCATTGATTGCACTTGTGAGCTGCCAAGAAGCTCTTTTGTTCCAGAAGATGAGTATCTTTGTCTTGCTACTTGGGATACAAGAGCTCCGGTACCAGACCAGATTGAACTTGCAGCACGCTGGGCATGCGACAAGAGATCCAAGGGGAAACCAGTTTATGTCCATTGTGCTTTCGGTCAGTTTTAATGTATCTCTTGTTAACACATGTCACTTAGTACATAATTGATATAACTGTGTGAATAATTAACTGTTTCATGTTTTTCTGCATTATCCGCACATAGGTCATGGGAGAAGTGCTTGTGTCATGTGCGCAATTCTAGTAGCAATGGGCATTGCAATAAACTGGAAAGATGCTGAGAATATCATCCGTGAAAGAAGAAAGATAAAAATGAATGCTCTTCACCGGAAAAACTTGGAAGATTGGTCCAAACATCGAGTTTCAAAGAAAAAGGAAAATTAGGTGTAAGTAACTTTTCTTATTAGAGATAATCAGATATACTTGTTTTGTGATGTGAAATCCTGATTGAAGCACCATGAAGACTTTATTGTTTGGGCTTAGTGTAAGCCTGAAAAAATCTTGATTTAATGCAATGCATGCAGCAATCATTTATCAGATCAGATCAGATCAGATCAGATGAGAGAATTCTTCATTTGTGAATTCCTGTGTGCACTTGCTAATTGTCTTTTGCTTAACTCTTCTCAGAGTCACTTAACTGTCATAACATATATGGTTTTTCGAGTTGTACCCGCTGTTGTTTTGCCCAGGAACTTGGTGTTCCGAGTTCTAACTGAATTTTATACCTGGGCTCAGAAAGTAACCATTCCCCTCCTCATTCATTGAGTGTAAGCAGATGTTATCCTCAACATTTTGCTTTAAAAAGGGAAATTAGCTGGCTAATAAAAACATTACAGGATAATAACCATACTAAGTTTGGATAATGACTTTACTAGAAGCTGGACAAAATACAAATTAACAGACAGCTCAATCAGTCAATCCAACAACCAACTTATTCTTGCATGTTGTTTCTGTTATAACACTCTAAACAATGTAAATATTCATAGAATTCGAAGTGGATTCTTTCAATATGTAGGAACTGCTGTTTTAAGAATTTGAACTAGACAACCAAAAGAATCCTTCGCTGGATAACATATTCCAGCTGTTTTTATCCCATGTTACTCCAGTGAATTAAGCAATTTTTGACGTCACTGGAAATTCTCATACAAGCATTGCATATTCTCGAAAACAGCCCTATTCTAAAGCTGCTTCATACCAAGCTCTCTCTTGTGACTCGGATATCTGCTAGTTACATCCAAAACTACTACTCTAGTCATCTTCTCTTGCTCCTACTTTGAAGGTTAGTTCCACAACATTTGTGAATCAGAAGGCTGAATATTGATTTGGGGATGGTTCTGTCACGATGCTTTGGTCTCCACACTTGCCTTCATCTGCCATAAGTATCCTGCAGGAAATACGCCAATATACATATCAGGGGAACATCCAAAAATCTAGTAATACAATTATTCAGATAAATTCTTAAAGTCTTGTTGTCTTCACTTGGTTGGCCTAATTAAAATGAAATTTGTAGAGAGTGTGACAGAAAACGTTTTTAATCCTCATTTTTAATGAAATAGCATGCCCCTTTTTTGAGGGAGCATATAAAGAATACTACCTTCAACAACTAGAGGTTGAGTTTCTTAAATAACTAAAGGTAGGGATTCTGGAACTGCATGGTGCTTACTCTCGAGGGCGAGAAGCCCAAAGGGAGCTTAGGGCACGAAGGCGGTTGTGGTACTCGCCAATGGCCAAAAAACATCGAGCTGCCTGCCTAACCGTTAGAATCCTGTGCATCTGATGAAGAGTCTGCTGCCTCAGGTTATCAGCCTGAAAATTATACAAGTACTCTTAGCACATGATGTAGGAACATAATTCTTAGCATCTCTAATATTTTAAGCAATTGCTAATAATCAATAAGCTTTAATAGATAGTCCCATCTTATGATTATTCAAATGCATAAATAAGGATATCATGACACGCTTAAATGCTTGGTAGGCCATTTCTTTCCTCAATGCAGGGACATCAAAAGTCAGTGTCATGTATGCTGATGATGGCATAATATACCAGATACGAGTGGCAATTTCTGGAGTAAATTAATTAAAAAATTTAGAAGGGACAACTGTTTGTTTTTGGCTCAACTAGTGATGAAACTGATGGGGTTTAATATGACATAGGTCTGACTAAATGCAGTATACTCTCATGAGTTCTATCAAGAGGTTTACTGCTCATCTACAAATAAATTAAGTGGAGTATCTATAACAATGACATAATGACCAGAATCCAAGATTTGATGTGAAACTATAACCTGTATAACAAAACCTTCAAGGCTCGACAGTTTGCTAAGGGCAAGAGCCATTTGACCCATGAAGCTCGTGTTGGCATCGTCAATTACAGATCCACCGGCCATGGTGTCAGATAGTGACTGATGCAGCTGCTCCAGGCCTTGGGACAGAGCATCCTCTGCCTGCTGTGATGACTGTTGAAGGTTGCAGATGCCAATAACTTGATGTTCGGTCAGGGGATCCAGCTGGGGCAACAGTGTCTGCAACAACGTGAGATAATATGCAGTGAGATTTAGAATATCTTCATATGTAATTGTTGATTGAACTCAACAATCCAGGTGTATATACACAGTTGGTGTGCTTGATACCCCAGATGTTATATTCAGATGTCAGACACAAGTTCATACCTTGAGCAGATCCGAGGGCCTGAATCCGCCCATCCAGAGGAAGCAACGCTCAGCTGGGGACGTCCACACCCCGGTGATGAGGTGGAATACGTCGGACTTGGCTGCCTCGGCCTTGAGACGGAACAACTCGTCGTGGTGGGTCACGGTGTCGTGGACGATGGCCCTGAGTTCGTCGTCCTGCAGGTGCGCGTGCAAGGCCCTATGCAGCTCAGCCATGCGCCGGCCATGGTCGTCCAGCCACCGTATGTACTCCATGTCGAACATTGCTGCACCTGGACATAGACAGCAGACCACAATCAGACAGCTGAATAGGTATAAGTGGGCCGGCCCGTATCTTCCACTGATCTACGGTATGCCCAGCGTGCATACACTGATGATGAAGAAGATTGAGAAATTGTCGATAGAGTTAGATACCCGAGCTGGTGTTTGCACCTGGAGCTCCTCCCAGCAAGAGGCCCTAAACAAAGCACAGGACTTAATCAGGTTGCACTGGCTTCAGATGGACAGTTAGCAGTTCAGCTAGCGAAAGCATACGAGTAAAGGGTGTACCTGGGCTCGAGCTCGCTGGATGTCATGTTCCATCTGAGCAAGCTTCAGCTTGCTGCTCTCGAGCTGCTGAATGTAAGCCTATGGCATGTTGACAAACTTTTCTGTCAAGAACTTGGCAAACGCACTGCTGAAAAGCTTCAGTTTTCAAGTCACTCTCACCTTCTTTCGCAGCCGGCTTTTGCGTGCAGCTTCTCGGTTCTGAGCAAGCCTTCTGACTGTCTGCTGACATCAAGAGAGAAGATCAAACTCAGCATCCAGGTTTCTCAAATACTGCAAGCACATCGCCGTAGATTGCATTGCATCGCCCTAAACAATAACTACCGTAGAATGGTAATTGAAAGATCAAATTTGAGACCTTTGGATCAAGTGTCTTGCCATTCCTTTGAGTGGAACTTGTTGCCATATTCTGCATGCCAAGCAAACACAAAGAAGTCACAACATGAAAAATCAGGACACCCGAGTAACAATTGTCTAATAGCAGAGAAATGGAATATATAACATTGCTATTCACCTATGTGCTCGGCCGCAAACTATTTACTGTATAGAAGATCTTGACAAGCACGTTGCATCAAGCAGAATAGAAAACTGCTTTGTGCAATTGGTGGAAGCCACCCACTCTTACAACAGACAAAGCTTGGTTTTGCTTTTTGTTTATGTTGCTATCACGCCCTAATTCGCAAAGTCTTCTTTCGGTTAAGTGTGTATCAATCAGTTCATATATAATGCTTTCATCCAATATATCTTGGCAGTTCACCAATTGACCAGAAAGTACCTAAAGCACCACGTACTGACCCTAAGGTGCCATTATTTAAGCATCACTTGGTGCATTTCTATTATGGCACAATTTTGTAAGCTAGAGCAATAATGTTGTAAGAATGCTTCCTTGTCCCCTATAGCAGCGCCAATGGCAGTACATGATCTATCATGCACTAACCTAACATATCCCCCTACTAGACTTATCCACACCTACAATAAAAGATCGTTGAACTAGAATAGCTAGTTCTTTCTCTAGATGAGTTTAGAATGTCTGGTTCTTGTAGAAGAACATGATGTCCAATTGTCCATCCTACAAGAAACCTCAGTCAAAATTGAAAATTTCAAAGATAAGCCATCATATTCTCTATACATTACTAGCAGTGCACGAAACACTCAACCAACCAGTTGAAGAAGCATAGGCGAGCAATATATTAGAAACTTCTCATATTTGTAGGGACCTATAGGAGCCGAAAAGATTCACCCAACGGCGTCTCGGGATTGGGGATCTCGGGAGTAGCAAGACCATAAATGCCCTGGAATAATGTGGGGGTGTTCGTTGCATGGGGTCTAAACTTTAGAGAGGTCTAAACTCTAGATAAGCTATATTAAATAAAGTTTAATTACAAAACTAATTACAGAACCCTGGTCTAATTCGCGAGACGAATCTAATGAGGGTAATTAAGCTATGATTAGATGATAGTTACTGTAGCATCACTGTACCAAAAGATAGATTGATTAAGCTCGTTAGATTCGTCTCGTAAAGATGTACCTACCTGTAAAAAGATTTTGTCATTAACTTTATTTAATACTCTTAAATAATAAAATTCTGTTTGATGTGATGGGTCTAAAGTCTAATGCAACGAACGCACCCTGTGTTCTCTATCTTTCGGAGCATATATCCACATAAGGATATTGGAACTTGTGGCCATTGTGGGTTAGCTAGAGACATGACACCATGACAGGGAACAACGTATGCATTGCATTTGCACGGTAAGGATAAGCAGGTGAGATCGATGCAGAAGCATCACGTCCAAGAACAACACACTGAATCAAGAAACAGCTGGAAGACGGCGATTGAAATTACAGAAATGCATACCTTGTGTTGCTGCTCCTGCTGCTGTGAAACTTGATCAAGATGGCTTGCCATATTTGCTGCTGCACCGAGCTGATCTGAGGAGTGGTCGCTGCTATTCTTGCTGCTGCTTTCCGAGCCCGTGCTACCAGCTGTCACATTTGAAACCTCCTATAAAGTTCAACAGTAAAAGGCAAGAACTTAGCTGTAACTCCATCTAAATCGTGTAATTTTGTGACATTTCTACAAGCTAGATTCGTAGCGAGTCCATACCTTGGGTGTGTGGGGAGACCTCATAGGCCAAGAGGGGAAGATGTCCAGTGTAGGAAGCGGTCTAGCTGTAGCCGTTGCTGTGGTAGCAACGGGAAAGGCTGCAAGAAGATATCATAGGGGAGGAGGAGATCACGACATGTATCCAAAGTACCAGAGGTGAAAGTGAAACTGAAAGGCTGCATGGGATCACAGGGGAGGGGAAGTGGGACCATTGGGGCAGTGAAAGTGACTGGAACTTATATTCCCTTTGAGCTGTGCATGCACTTGCAGAGAGCAGGGAGTTGGTAGTGTGGTACTTGTACTACCATGTGGAGACTTGTTGCACTGGAGAAAGGAAAGGAGAAAGAGAGAGAGAGGGTCACAAGGTACTCACACAGTAGCACAGCTGCACAACTGCCACTCCTGCTGCTCTTGCATGGCTGCTTTTGACTACAATGCTCTAACCTCTTGTAAAAGTGCCGCACAAGGCGCACAAGGTTGTGTGTTTTTGGTCTTGGCCAGCGAGAGAGAGAGAGAGAGAGAGAGAGAGAGAGAGGGAGAGAGAGAGAGTTGTGTGTGATTTTGGGCTTGGTCAGAGAGAGAGAGAGAGAGAGAGAGAGATTTGCATACGGGTTGTCTCTCCATGATGAGCTGTGGAGGTGCCTGCAGCTTGTTGAGTTCTTCTGAATGTGGGAACCTGATGCATGAAAGCCTCTTCCAGTTCTCCGAAATAGGTAGCACCCTCTTGGTCGCTGCCAGGCATGTGAAACAACGCAGTTAATAACCATTAGAAGTAGAGAAAAAACATTTGGTACAAAAGTGATCTATGCAAAGATTCAGGTTCGTCTTTACGCTCTAGACGAAGTATGAAGAAGGTTAGGCGAACGAAGCTGACCAAAATATATGAATAACGAGATGAAATGGATGCATAACTTAGGACCGAGCAACTCGTATGCAAATTTGCCAAAACTTGAAAATCAAGGTGCAGCTCAAGTTCCTTGTTCTTTTGCATGAAGAGAACGAGATTGAATACGAGACGGAGGGGGTTCTTACAAGAAATTTGCTGGGGGCGTGGAGTTGCCCATGGCGCCATGGAAGCCATAGCCTGCAAGAACACATGGATCCTGTCTTTGATGACTTGAGCTACTACTGGTCTCTCCCATTCTATTTCTGAGCTCCGACCAGATCACGGTTCCTTCTTGTCGATTAACCTGCAACTTGTCTTCTGCATTCAGAAATCAAAGAGCATCGAACATGAACCTGGATCAGCAAAGATATCAGAAAGAATTCGAAGACAGAGACCATACCAGGATTGAGATTACTACCACAAGCAAGAGCCCAGAGAAACCCAAGTGTCTCTTTGGAGGGCTTCTCTTTTGAGCTGCTCTTGCTCACCAGCAGCTTCTTGATATATCTGACAGTGCAATAGTTTTAGCTTCTATAGGGGCGGTAATCCCACTGTTCAGAGGAAGATCTTGTCCTTTCTATAGGCTGGCTTTGTAGCTTGTTCTTCCAAACGGTGTGTGTGTGTGTGTGTGTGTGTGTGTGTGTGTGAGAGAGAGAGAGAGAGAGAGAGAGAGAGACTAGGTTCTTGTCTTCACTTGAAAACTTTTGTCATGAAGCCACAGGAATCCCAGGCTGCACTCCTTATCACATTGGAACTGACTGCTCTCGGTAGTTGGCCGCAGCAAGCCTCTAGTTTCCCCTTTTTTATTTCATAATCACCTTCTTTTGTCATAAAGATTGAAATGTGGACCTGTAGGTGGATGGATATGGGTCCAGCTGCTGAAGTACTTGATACATGTTCCTTCTTCAAAGTTCAAACTACATAATAATTTCTTGGAGCAGATGGTTTTCTACTTGATAGTTCCAGACCATCTAGCTATACCATTTAGACTTTGACTCCGTCTGTGATATTTGACTTCGAATCGTGATCATTTACTTTATTATCATACAAACTAAACGTCCTAACCAAATAGACCCATAACGCTCTGTTCTAACTTGATTTATGCATATCATAGCCTAGAGATGTGTACAAATTCTTCTCTAACACTAATTCAGGGTTTTTTTCTGACAAAATAGTAATAATGATTTATTAAGATAAACATAACTGAATAGAGTTTACCATTAAGGAAATGTTATATTATCGTTAATAAGTACCATTTAATGTATTCAGTGATATTCACATAACGGTTAATTATGCTGTAACAAAAACCTAGAAAAATCATTTATCGAAATTCAGTAAGCGGCTCCCTTGCTGATCCGTTCAACAGAAAAATCAAGTGGATTATTGGTAACAACAATAGCCTTTGGTTTCTGATTTTAATTTTCACAGAATTGCCTCCTGTTAATGAGTCAACATCTATTCCTTATAAAACTATACCTAAACCAAACCAATCCAATCATATCCATATCCAAAACAAGCAAGCTAGCATATTATATTCTTGAGTCCACTATTAAGGTCTGATCAAATCAATGGGCTTGTTTTGCAGCTACTATGTCACTTGTCATGGATGTATTGGATTGCCGCTCCTTATTATACAATTTGTATATGCTTTGACATCTCCAAGTTGTATATTAAAGAACAATAATTGAAAGCACATATAGCTTGTTGTACGTAGTTCTGCAAAAGTAAAAATTAGAAACTTCAATACACAATAACTTTCTAAAGCTACACCTTAACTAGTGCGCATGTGACTAGACTGATGAACTGCCCTTTCACTATATACAGCAGTGGTGAAAACTATACAAAGGCTATTCAATCAAATGAAAGGGGCTCCATATGGTGTGACTCCACATCAGATGTTTAAAAAGGAGCACATAATTTTGGTGCGTAAGTGTTATCTTAGCATGATTCCTTGTCAGTTATCACCATTTCACCAGCAAGGCATAGAGCCCTTTTCTTAATAGGGAAGAGGAGCTTAGCTGGAACCAGAATTCAGAACAGATGTCCCTTTCATTTTTACATTTGAAAAATGAAAGTTATTTGCTAGTTTATGATGTTCCTATCCATCCCTTTTGGTTTGGTGTCTTCACCCACCATTTCCTGCCAATGATTGGCTAGAAAATGTGCGAAAGACATCACGAGAGAGAATTGACATGGTTGGATTAGGTGATGCAGAAACCTGGATCGCTACTGACATAGAAGCAGCAGAATATAATTTCATATAACTTGTCACATTTCATAATTCAAAAAGGAAATGGCAAGTTTCAGTGCATGCTTAACATTTGATACAGTAGTTGAAACCTCAAGCGTGATATGATGTGGCCCCACCTAGCCTCTATCGTTTGCATAGTTAACGGTGCTGTTCGGATTAGAGTAGATTAATTAGTAGTTTCTGTGTATGCTTGGTGCTACTGTTGTGTTCATGTTTAAGAAATATGACAGGGCTAAATATTTAACTACCTATGTAGGCTGCACCGATGCAGTATGCATGCATGACATGATTAAATCATTTTTTCCCTTGTACTGAAAACTTTCAGATTCAGATCATGCCTAAGGCACAGCTGGGGCACGAGGACTTCGGGCGCAAGGACTGGGCCAACAAGCTGAAGCAATAGAGCCGGATTAGCTGGTGTTTTTGTTTAGGGTTAGGTCTTACCCTTTTGTGTTTTTTTATCGTCTTAAGACCCTTTGTTATGTACAGCCGCTCAGAGCTCGGCCAGAAGTGAGGCGGCGGTGTTTGTAAGAGGCCGATTTTTCCTCCCTATCAATACAAAGATACGCAGCTCTCCTACGTATTCGAGAGAAAAAATGACACATATCGCGGATAATGTAACGAGAATTACATAACTAGTGCCCATATACAGAAAACGGTTGCATTTCGTAGTGTTGAACTAAACAATTTGTTTAGTTATTTTCCTATTTTTGACCCGCGACAGAATGTTGATAAGATGCCTCAGATTCGGCACTGAAATCAAGCTTGGGCATATGCAACAACCGCATCAATATACACGAGCCAAATCAGGTCGATAGTAGTTTGAAATATGGATCACACCACGTGTGTGCCTGAACCAACTAACAAAACAATTTCGTAGCTCGAGTGTTCCACTCCCTTAGCAGTTTGTTTATAACAAATTGTTGATGCAAGAGTGGAATGAGTCTGGGTCACAGAGTTTTGTCACATACCTTTGATACTCCGACGGTTGAATTTTGATCCGTTCCCATGACTCTGCATCGTCCACACGGTGTATGCTTCAGAGTCTGAAACAGTGGCTTCCCTGTTTACTACGAGGTATATTCCGAGCTGCGCAATCACATTCACAAAGTTACAATCGTAACTGCAATGTAATTACCACAACGAACTAAGGGGGACTTACGGTGTCGAGGACCGGCCACCATCGCATCTTGGCGGCGTTGGAGGTGGATGCAGGCCTGCGACTGCCTGAACCACGGACCAGTCTTCGATGCCGGCGGCCGTCGCGCCTTCCTGTGCCCTCTCCCTCTCCGTCTCCACCGCCGCGCCTCTTCAAATCCCCTAGTCCGCCTTCGCGCCGCCGCGCCACCGGGAGCCACGCCTCCATGGCTTCCTCGGCCGACGAGTTTCGGACTGCTCGAAGTGTTCGTTGGGCTTGGTTGGGAAAATGGGCTAGCTGGAGAGCATTGGCAAGGCCGAGTCTTATTCGGCCTGCACAGGCACATGGCTTCAACAGGCCGACAACAAGCTTGTGAGCCTTATTGCAGCCCACATTTGGCCAGTTACATCTATTCTATCTTCCTGCAGATTTCAGATAAGGCCTCCGTCCTCCGATCGTGTGTTCTTTTCGGTCTCTCGGCCCATATAGATCATGGGATTTATCATGTCGGCCATTTTCAGGAAGAGATATTTCTCAAAAAAAAAAAAAAAAAAAAAATTCAGGAAGAGATATTTCAGCCAGCTAGGCAGTAGCTCCCAACACGAAATGATTGCATTGCATTGGAGTCGCTTTCGCTGATCTGAGTGGGCATTGTCCTGGATTAGATCCACATAATCATACCCAGATTTTGGTGAAGGACAGGTAATCACAAAGTTGGCGAAATATCTCCCGTCTTCCATGTAAATTGCTCGGATGTTACTTATGAATATGTTGATACAATATTCTAGAACAAGATGTCCATCTTGGCAAGCAAATGCCGACAAGACAGGCCTTGGTGTAGATGGATGGGTACTGCTGTATTCAGCATCGAGACGTTCGTCCTTCTCCTTTGCATGCTAAGTTGCTAACCAACTCACCAGGGAAGAGATAGATGAAAAAACACCGCGGAATAACAACCGGTTGAGTGACTTCGTCTTCGTGTTTTATCTCATCTCAACGAACTACGAGAATATTTTTTTTTCATTTTTGAATAATACTCCTCTATTCTCCTGAATAAGAATAGCTGTGTTCATTCATTGCTAGCAGAGAGAACATATCTATTTCTCTGCAGTTTAGCTTACAAACTTAACTCAGTTGCCCTTGTTTGGTATGATCTCATCTATCATAACTATTTGAGTGCAATTAATTACTCGGAAACTAATGTTGTCATTCTTCTCTTGATCTTACGTGCTGCAGTTGTGTGACATATATGCTGTGTTAAGGGGGCAAAAAAAAAAAAAACGGTGTTCAACTTTTTGCTCCAAGATTTGGTCAAGACTCAAGAGTGCATCTTAACAGATCTACGTGCTGATCATCGTTAAACCGGTTGGTATGTTGTGCTAAAACTTCTCTCGCTGCATGGCTTGGATCTGGCAGGTTAAGTAAGAATGTATAGATGAGAGCCTTCCTGACCCAAAGATAAGAGGATATATAAGAAGTGTCGATTAACAAAGATCAAACACATAACGGAAGATTTTTGAATTTTCTATTGATACCAAAAACTAGCTTGGTGATGACTGATTGATAAACAGTTTGCTACATATATCTGAATCTGCTTGATTTCCAGGATTATCTTTACCTCTTCTTTACAAGCATGTGAGCCGCAGCAAAGAAAATATAAAGAGAATCCTTATATCAAAACCCCTAAACCGTATCCATCTACCTACATATATATATTCACATGTACATGCTAGCTAGTAGTATATATGGTGCTTACACTTATTCCAAAATTCATCTTTCAATTTGTAACCTCGAGAACACTAATTAACAGTAGCTACCCGGCTGCTAGAACCCAGTGCCTTCTGGTATACTCTCCAGCGCAGGTCGCCATCCTCCGCAGTACTCCTGCTCTCTCTCACGATCCATTGCCTCTTTGTGCATGACAGATACCATGTCGTCAAGAGACATGCCCTCTTTGTCGAGTATCCTCTTGAGCTCCTGCTTGCTGATGACTAGCTTGACCCTGACGCCGCCGGGATCGGCGACGACAGCCGCTGGTGCCTTCGCCGGAAGCACGCTGGGGGTGATGTGGGCCGTCATGGGCTCGGCGAGGGCTTCCTGAACTTTCAAAGGCGATGGCATGTTGACAACCTTTCTGCCGTCCACTCTCATGATCTTGATCTCCTTCCTGTCTTGAATCACTAGGCAGTTGCCCATGATCGATCGATGAGCTGCAAGAAGTTAAGCTAAGCTAGCTGGAGCTTTGTGATGAACAAGTGCTTGTGTAGTGGTGTGGGTTTGTGCAGGTGTGAGGGGGTTGGAGGGACTAGGGATTGTTGTATTTAAAGGAAGTTCTTTGTGAATGTGACCAGATATTAAAATCATATTTCATGAATGCCATTGGCGCACCAGCGGTAGTTGCTTCATGTATGCAAAAGCGCTATAATGACTAGTCCACTACGGATGATGGAGCCGACCTGCCCTTTTGTTCCTTGATGTCCTTGACTCGGTTTGACATGCTTAATTTGCGTCAGGTTCAGCAAAGATCTTGCGCGTGCCGATGTACTAAGATAATGAAACACATCATTTTATAATGCACTCACATACTTTTTCCTTACGAAAGAAAATTCATAGAAATTGCAGTAGTAACAGCTTTGAGTGCTTTGCTTTGTCTACCATAGAAATGCCATCGAACAATTCATTCACAGCTTGCTAGGGCATAGGAGGATGCTAAGGTATGCATGATGTCACAAAACATTACGATGCATGTGGGCCCAACAGTTGGGGCAGACCTAAATACATGTGTGCTCGGTAGCTTTTGGAAAGTGGTGGAGGTAAGAATCATTCGAGTGTTGTCAAATTTGCAACTGAAAACGAAACGAAATGAATCCAACAACGCGCATGCTGATGGTGAAGTCCTAGTATAGATATGTGGGGGAGCATGCTGAAAACGATCTCCCTCCATATTATCACTGACACAACCCACCATGAAAACATGAAATGTACCAAATATTTCGCTTTTTATATGTAGTGCGAGTCCCAGCATCAAGATCTGATGTGTTGCACATGTTGTTCTACATGTGGTTAAGCGGTAATGAACCCGTAACCACCCCTACAATTAAAAATAGATGTAGCCATTGCTCATTGCCTATCACTATCACTACAGCCATAAGTGAGCAACTTTTTTTTTTGCGAGGAAAGGTGCATGAACTTATTCTAGAGCTTTAATAAAAATAATATGCATCGATGATATATGGCTCCCGCTACGGTAGTCCTAGATAACCGTGGACCGTCCATTTGAGTAGATATCGAGACAAAAGATGACGTCTTGCACGCATGGGGTGCAAGACTTCACTCATAACTATTTCTTGGAAACTATTTTTTTGGAGCTTTAATAAAAATAATATGCATCGATGATATATTAAGAGCATGCGTCGGATGGGAAGAGGTGGACTGCAATTGATTACTTTAGAATTTAGTCCAATTTTTTATATATGGAATTCCCTAGCTCAATTAAGTGAGATGTAAAGAAGTGTGGGCTAATGTCTGATAGATGAACATATTTTCCGTTGGCACGACGTAAGCAAACCGTCAAGCAGAAAAGCGCGTCCTGGTCGATCTCCATCGAAGTAAGTGTCGTTTCAGACATTCTCTGTAAGCCCCACTAGATCCTCCTTTTTGTCATTTCTTCTTTCACTTTGCTTTGTTTATACTTTATAGTGCGCACTATGGAAACCCCTTTTTGCACAGCAACACAGGAACCGTGTTATCATGACGAACAATAAAGTGAGACGCACTCAAAGTGTCAGTCAAATTAACTAGAAGACTCATTCAAACATTCTAATAAACAGATTGAGGGGGAATTCTGTTAGCAGTAACGTATTATTTTCACAGGGTAGACTTTGTGCACTGTAGTATATTTGCTCTACAAGTAGATCAAAAATGATATTTTGGCCGTGAACTTGTTTTGAGCAAAAAAAAATGCAATCTTTCATTGCACCGAGGTAAAACATGTACTACCTCCGTTTTTATTTAGATGATGTTGACCTAAACGTCATCTAAATAAAAACGGAGGGAGCTAGTAGGGATCAATTTCTAGTGTTTGTTGAAAATGAAAATCGGGACGTTGAAGTAACTATATTTCTTCCCTTTTTTTTTTTTTTTGCAAATCAGGAGTGACTATATCATGTTACAAGTGAAATGTTTCGCGTGCCACTCTTTAGGTACAATTTGAGTGGCTAATAGGTGGACAAGCTAATACTAGCCAAGACAAATCTATAGTGGGTCAACGGAAAACACCAATCAATCGGTGGCAAATCACACAAATGAGACAGCGAAGCGTGCATGCTACGGACAAATTAGCAGTGATATCGAAGTAAGCCATGGCCACTAGAAACATTGGTCGCAGACCAGTGTATTTTGGCTGTTGCGGCTCATTCCTTTTGCCTACTCGTTGAACGCTTTTAACCGTGCAGAGATCGACCTGGTGGTTCTGATTCTTCAAATCGGTCGCATGGAAATGAAACTTCTCTACTGCTGCTGCTGCTACCTGTGTGGAACCCCACCCGGCAGTGCCGACGCGGCGGCTCCGGAGTGGGCAAGCCGGCGCGCTAGTGGGGCGGCGCCGCCGCAAAGACTGCGCGCGCACGTCGCCGTCGAGGCGGATGGGCGGAGCACGTACGCGCGCATGGCCGCCCCGCCGTCATACGCACGCGTGCGTTGAAACGAACGAGTGCTGGGTATACTGAGCTGTGCCGACCGAGACCAGCAAGCATGTCGATGTTTCTTTGCCGCTATTAGTAGCTAGCTAGGGAATCTCAAACTCCTGCGCGTCGTGTTCTTAGCACGCGTGATCGCTTTCGGATCGAGACTGTTCACCTACAGAATATGGGTCGGAGGATCGCTGCTGCTAATTTTTTTTTTTTGTGGAACGCGCAGGAGGACTGCGTGTCTTTGTATTAAGAAGGAAATACTGACAAATTACAACGCCATTACTCCGGCCGAGGTTAGTTTTTTGTCACATGCGCGCCGTTTTCTAGTTTATACAACCCGAACACACACTCTACGCTACTGGCTGCAGCAACGTCCGGAGCTGTTTAGCCCCCGCCATCGTCCACATCATTGCCTCATCTCTAATCTCACTCAGCACGGTATCCGCCAGCGGCTGGGCACCATCAAACACGCAACGATTGCGCATCTTCCAGATTTGCCAAGTGATTAAGATCACATAAGTGTCGAAGCCCTTCCGCTTGTTGCGTCCCACTCGCTTGGCCGCTCGCCTCCACCATTCACTTAGGACCATGTCATCCTGTCCCGGCGCGACGCGTTGCAGCCCCACTTTCCCCAGCGCCCTGAACCATATGTCTCTCGCAAAAACACAATCCGTGAGAATGTGTTGGACCGTCTCCTCCTTCTGATCGCAGAGCAGACATGTATCGGCATGCTGCATTCCATGGCGCTCTAAACGATCGGCCGTCCAACAACGGTTGAGTATCGCAAGCCAAAGGAAGATCTTGCACTTCAAAGGTGTCCATGCCTTCCACAACCTCTTGTGCGGCTCGAACTTGATTCCACCCAGGAGGAAGGCGTCATATGCTGATTTTGTGGAGTATACACCCGACCCGTCCTTGTCCAGATATGCTGATCCGGCCGGCCATCCTGCAGTTCGAAATCATGCAGAGCATCCCACAGTTGTAGATAATCGACAATGGCCGCCACCGTTAGCCCACCACCAATATCCTGCACCCAGCATAGGTCATTGAGGGCATCCTTTACAGTTCTCGTAGCCACTGCTTTCTTCCTCACGAACGGCATCAGTGCCGGTGCTAAGTCCACAACTGACTTCCCATGTAGCCAGCGATCACTCCAAAACATGGTGTTGCTCCCGTCGCCCACCAGTGAGGTTACCGATACTGCAAACATTGTCCTAACCTTGATGTCGAATTTCAGATTGAAGAGGGCCCATGGCCTGTCTGGCTCCGTCTTTTGTAACCACATCCATCTCATCCTCATCGCCCATCCTAGGGTCTCGAGATTGTGGATTCCGAGCCCGCCAAGTTCGAGCGGCCTTGAAGCCCTGTCCCAAGAAACCGGGCAGTGTCCTCCATTGATCTCCTTCCTTCCTCTCCAAAGGAAGGCCTGCTGTATTTTGTCGATCGCCCTGATAAACCATTTGGGCACGTCCAGCGCCATCAACACATAAAGAGGGGTAGCCGTGAGGACAGCCCGTACAAGTATGAGGCGTCCAGACGTTGCCATCATGGCCGCCTTCCATCCCGGTAGCCGGTCGTCAAGCTTATCCAGAATTGGTTGCAGATCCGTTTTAGTGAGGCGTCGAATTGACAATGGTAGTCCGAGGTACGTGCACGGGAACTTGGCGATCTCACACGGGATTGAATCCCGGATGACCTGCACTTGTTCCTCGTTACAGCGTATCGGCACTACAGAAGATTTCAGCATGTTAGTGACTAGTCCTGAAGCCGTTCCAAATCTCGCCAAGATTGAGTTTACTGCCTCAAGTTCCATGGCAGTCGGTCTGATGAAAATCACCACATCGTCGGCGTAGAGCGAAACCCGGTGCCCGATGGCTCTGGTCGCCAAAGGTTGCAACAATCCTTCCATAGCCGCTTTGTTGATCAGCGAGTTGAGCGTGTCCATCACAAGAATAAAGAGCATCGGAGATAACGGATCCCCTTACCATAGTCCTCTCCTGTGCTCGATGCTTTCTCCCGGCTATCCATTGAGCAAGACACGTGTTGACGATGTCGCCAACATATTGCACAACATAGTTCTCCACCAGTGGCCGAAACCAAGGTGCGTTAGCACTTCTAGCAGAAAGGGCCACGAGACCGTATCAAAGGCTTTGGTGATGTCCAGTTTTAACATCGCCCTTGGCTGCTGCTAATTTGGATCCATCTTGTTGCCTGCACCCATACGCCGCCTGCCCTCCTTCACTCTTCATCTCGCGTGTTCTCTTCTCTGGCTAAGTCCACGAATCAAATCCCAAGTCCAACTTAACGGAACAGACAACGAAACATCTTCCCCTCCGAGTACTCATTATCAGTCGATGGTGTTTGGGATATTGTCATCTCTCTAGCGTGAACAAACATCCTTGACACCCTTTTTCTTATCAACGACACATGTACTCCGTCAGTTCTTAAATTGATATCGTCGTATACTTTTTGAGTTACGTTTGATCATTCATCTTCAAATTTTTAAAATTTATCATATTTGTTATGAACTGTTTTATTACTAAAGAAATTTGAAACATAACTTATAATTTTACATATATGTGCTAATATTTGAATAAGACAAACGGTCAAACATAACTCAAAAAGTCAATAGCGCCTGGCGGCATCAATTCAAGAATGGAGAGAGTACAAGATAAGCTAGTATGGCAGCCCGCACATTTGTGCGGCTAGATTTACTATACTATTTAAAATATTTTTATATTATTATAGGAGTTTAACGCATAGTTTATTATTATTATTTTATACTATATATTCCTAAAATAGTAAAAATAGATTGGAGAAATTTCTCACTAAGTCACCCTCCCTCAATTTGAGTGTGAGATGAGTCATCATTTACTCTGGGTTGTGTATTAGCTAATCCATTGTATGTGATTTGTAACCTAGCCTGATCCAATTACAAGATCAAACCAATCTACTAATAGCAGTATAGCATGGTGTTCATCTGTACAACTCTTTTATGTTATAAGTAGCATGTAAATATCAATATTGTGGCAACTAGTTAGTAAAGATTCATCATTGAAATATTGAGCATGTAAGTATGGTGTATGTGTGATAGAATAAAACATAAAACAAAAGTATTTAAATATAAAATAATAAATGAGATATGAACTCATGGTATGTAAGTTTGTAAACATTGTCAATATTGTCTTGTCATTGTAGAGTGCTTTCATTATATATGAGAGATTTTACAATAGTCCAAAATAATTGTGAGCCGTCCATTTGAGTAGATCTTGAAGCCTTTGATGATCTGTTATTGCCTCCTAGGATGGAAAAATTTACCCATTATTATTGCTCTTTTTTATATATTCTGATTTGGAAAGTCTTTTTTTTTTAAAAGAGGTCGATAGAGCCCACAAGGACCTAATTTCTTTGCTATTTTTTAAAAAATATGTGTGTTCCATTTTTGTTTTATAGAAGGTGTCATGCTAAACAACTAAAATGTGACATGCTAGAAAAAAGAATGTGTCGTGCTATAAATAAATCCTTTGAAGAAAACATATGATATTAATAATTGAACATGCCATGCTAGCTAGATATATGGTTGTGTATTTTCGAAATGGTGCAGGGATATGTAATTTTACAAATATTTACAGGAGGGTTTG
Organism: Eragrostis curvula; assembly: GCA_007726485.1. Taxonomy (NCBI): domain Eukaryota; kingdom Viridiplantae; phylum Streptophyta; class Magnoliopsida; order Poales; family Poaceae; genus Eragrostis; species Eragrostis curvula. Next base: position 30,362,815 of record CM017444.1, read on the forward strand.
GACTAATTTTTCATAATGATAGTGCTGGGCTTCGAAGCCATTCTTGCTGATGCAAGATTTTTTTGCCGCACAATTACCCCTAAATGATTCGACAATGATTCAACAGGGAGCAGATACAACATCCAATGGCTGAAATAAACACACCATTTACATAAGACGGATTGAACATTTGAGGTGATGTGGCTTGCTAAAAATTAGAGAAATACGAGAGGCAATGATAGTTTCTGGGGGCCCCACCCCAAAAAATAAAACATGACGTCCTCACCACGCGCATGAAATTCGCTACCGTTATACATGTACATATAAATAATTCACAACACGTGCAATGGTTGACTCATAATATGCCTACCCTTGCTCTAATTACACTTTCTCACAATCATGTTATATAATTCATTTCCATTAGAATTTATTCGTTTTTCCCAAACTGAGGTCAAATACATCCTTTTATGTGAAGGACAATGAAGGGAATTTAGAGTATTCTCTTAGTTAAAAACATTGTCATAAAAGTAATATATTTAGAGCAGCAGCCGGCAGCAGCATGAGATCACCAAGGCCAGGGAGCTCTGACGCCAGCATGGAGCCCGACGTGGTAATGTAGAAGACCCCCATAATGCTCACGGACGGCAGCGAGCGCTGGCTTTGTTCAACCAGGTGATGCGGCCGCGGGGCATCGATCGTGCCCTCCACAGTGAGCTAGCTAAACTACGTACACCACGCACTGACGAAGCGTTCCCGGCAGCCCAAACTTTGCTAGTAATATTTTAGAAACATGATATGGTACTCATGCGGCATTTAGTTGTTCCATTTCTAGTTCAATGTCTTCAGCATTATTGAACATTCAAAGCCCTAACAAGAGAACATAGTAGTATAGGCTTAAAGTTCGATTTAGAATTGGTTGTTACTCAAGAAATTCTGAATTCTGAATTCACTTTTTTTTTTCTGCTGATATACCCTATAAACATACAGTTTACGCATGTACAAGAACTGCCGCTCCAAGAGCAATTGCTTCGTCCGGTTTGATCCTTATGTTTGGCTCCTTCCCACCAAAGTAATCCCTGACGAGTTTCTGAATCTTGGGGATCATAGTGCTTCCACCAACAAGAACAATCTCATGTATCTTGTTCTTCCCCGGTTTAGCTTGTACCATGGCTTTCTCCACCAACGCGACGACTTTGCGGAACAAATCATCGTTTAGTTCCTCGAACTGTGACCGCAACAGCGGCTCAGAGAAATCCACGCCATCGAAAAGAGATTCAACGTTCACTTGGACGCGGTCCTGACTGCTCAGTGCCTTCTTGGCACGCTCGCATGCCGTCCTCAGTTTTCTGAGAGCGACCGTGTCCTCGCTGATGTCCTTGCCGTGCTTCGTCTTGACGAGCTTGACGAAGTAGTCCACGATCCTTTGATCAAAATCATCTCCTGACAGAGGCAAATGGATTTGGGGATCAGATGGAGTTATTAGTATGTAAAAAGCAGATACCTACACTTCGAAGGAACACACTAATCATTTCCTTTAGTCCTAAAGTTTAGTTAAGAGAATCTTGCTATTTAAGAGTATTAAATAAAATTTAATTACAAAACTTTTTTGCAGATGGGTGCTAATTTACGAGACGAAACTAACAAGCCTAATTAAGCTATGGTTTGCTACAGTGATACTACAGTAACCATCGTTTAATCGCAACTTAATTATCCTCATTAGATTCGTCTCGCAAAGTAGCTTAGGTTTCTGCAAAAAGTTTTGTAATTACATTTTATTTAATACCTTTAAATAACAAGAACTTTAGACTAAACTTTAGTTCTAAACGAAACGAATACGCCCATAGTTATAGGTTTACCTCTAAGGAAAGGATCATCTCGATATCCAAGGACCTCCAAAGAACCATCCCAGAGCGTCGCTACGCTCGCATCAGCCGTGCCGCCGCCCACACGGAGGACAAGCGCATTGCCGTCGTCACGCAACGTCCTGTGAAGGCCGTACGCGACGGCGGCCGCGACCAGCTCCGAGACCGTGTCCTCGACCTCCAGCCCGGCATGCTTGCAGGCATCCACGGCCGCCCTGGTCGCCGGCTCGCCGAAATGCTGCGGAACGGTGACCACCGCGTGCCGGACCTCGCTGCCGAGGCGCGCCTCCGCCGCCTCCTTCAGCGCGGCGACCACCACAGACGCGACCTTCGTGATGTCGACCACCTGCTCGACGACCTCGCCGTCGTCGTTGGACTTCACCTGGACGGCCGGCCTGACGACGTTCCGTGCGCCGATCTTGTACGGAACGCGCTCGATGAGTCTCTGCACGATTTCCTCCTCGCGCTTGTGGTTGCGTCGTAGTCCGAGTAGGCGTTTATAGCCGAAGATTGTGTTCTCTGGGTTGGCGTCGGCGTGGTTCTTAGCGGCCTCGCCGACGAGGGAGGCGGTGCTGCCGTCGCCGGTGAAGGCGACCCAGGAGGGGATGCAGAACTGGAACACGTCGGCGGCGGGACCGTAGCCGGCGACGCAGGAATTGGTGTTCCCCAGATCGATGACGACAACTTTGCCCGGCGGGTACCCAAATCTCGTCAGGTGTGCCATTGCCCTTATGAATGCTCGCGTCGTAATATGTTGGATCTCGACACCTGACGCGGCGCCAAGCGTGCAAACCAAGAGCAGTATGTGAAGAGCGGCTGCGACGCTCAAGTCGCGGCCAGACATCGCAACCCAGCGGCGTGGCGTTGAGTTGGATGATCTCTTCGTTCTTCTCTTGAGCCGGCAGTCGGCACGGATTATTTTTGTAGGCGGCGAGAATACGAAGTTGGTTTGGATTGGTTGACCGACCCGGACTCGGATGGCTCTATCGGATCAGAAAGGCCCAACTCTTGAGGTAGCCCAGTTACCAATTACCCGCAATGATTTATGGTCCATGGGCTGGCCACTCCACTCTTCAGTGGGACCAGTCCCCTAGGGGCCCACCCACTGGCAGCGTCTCCTAAGAGGGTTGCTAATTACAGTAGCAGTCGAGTGAAATCTGGTTTGCTCTCAGTCGACGTCCAGCAACCGTCAGATCATGAACAGACGGCTGGATGGTCGTCTTCAACCTCCATTTCAGTTTCAAAACGCATTTCTCTCCCGACGTGAATTAAGCAAGTTCAATTATAGAATTAAGCAACTTCGATTATAAAGGCGAGAAATTGAACGCAACATATGAATTACAAAATATGTAAGGAAAATTGCAATTAATTTTGCGCTCTTCATGGCTTGAAATCGCTTGATGTTGTCGTTGTCCTCCACTTTAAGGAAAACTCATGCTCGATAAATGTGACCAAGAAATTGTTCAAATATTTGTCACCCATTCTATTTCTTAGCTTATTCTTTACATAATTCATTGAAAAAAAAATACCCTCTCCACATTAGCAATTACAATAGGAAGAATGTTCGCTAGCTTGAGAAGCTTGTACTCAACATCATGCCTTGTGTATTCTAATTTGTTTCAACAAGCATAACAGAGAGCTCTGCAGCACCCTGTGTGCCGACCATTCTCCACCACTTGCAAAGGCACCCTACTGCTCTGGTTGCAGAGGCAGTGTCCATTATCCTCACATCAAGAATCTGTAAAGCTATTAACTGTAACATCCCACCCTAATGAAGACCCAAATCTGATGTTTAGTGCATTTTGATCACAAATGCTAAATTGATCACTTTAGAAAAGTTATTTAAAAGCAAATCATTTGAAAATGGTCAAATATGAACTTGAGCTACAAATTCGAAATTTTGTATACAAGTGGGCCCATTTGAAAATTTCCTTGACATCCATGGCCAAAGAGAAATTTTTGGAGAATTTTGTGGATTTTTCTACAAAAAGAAATGGGCTCAAATAAATCAAAGTTCTTTATTCAAAATATGACTTAATTGAATTTTAATTCAAAATATAAATCGAATTAGCAAAAGTTGTAATAAGGAAAAATGTTCATCTCAGTGAAACCTTCCAGAACTGATTTTATCAGATTTTTTGGAGCAAAGTAAAGTTGGGTTTCAATCAAATCAAGTCAGCACGTGCAAATAAATTCGAAAAAATTCAAAAAGTTTACTGTAGCGACATGTGTCGACCTCGTCGTCGATCTTCAGCCGCTGCCCATTCCGGCGGACTGTGGCCGCCGTCAGCGCCACACAGTGTCGAGGACCGGTTCAGCCCCTTTCCTGGCCGTCGCCCAACTCGCAGTTGTCCTCCCGTCCTTTCCCTCGCTGGAGCGCACCCGGAGCCAAGCCGCCATTGCCGCCGCTTCAAGCTCACCGCCGCGCCGCCGCTCCGCCGCACCTCCAGCCCCGAGCCCAACAGCAAGAAGGTGCGCTAGGAGCCCCTCAACCTCAGGCGCAACACAAACTTCAAGTTCAGCCACCCTGCAGAGAGAATCGAAGCGAAGTCCGACCATGGTCGCCGGGTGATCGTCGTCGAACTCCGAGCAAAATTTGATCATCTCGGTGAGCCTCTCCTCGATTCCTTGCGTTGGGTGAAGCACACCTCACCTGCGCACACCCCCGTGCTGACATCGTCGCCTTTCGCGCAGTGGAATCGCCGGAAATCATCTTCTTCCCCGCCGCCATTCACCGGACCGCGCCGCCCCTCCGACGAACTCCCCTCTCCGGCCTTCCTCCACGTGCACACGTGCTACGGTGAGCATCTCCATCACTCCGTGAAGCTCATGCGCGCCCTAACTCCCCCCCTCGCTGCCTCCTTTCGCCGGAACCGCCGCCGTCGCCGCCGACCACCTTCCCGGCCGCGCGCACGTGCCCACCAAGATGCATTGGAGTCGCCTCGTTGCCCTCTACATGATGCCGTTGACCATCGCGTGAGGCTCGCCGCCGTTTAGCCGGAACGGCGTCCTCGCCGTCGCCCTGTCGCGCGCGCCGCCATGCCATGGCACTGCTACAGTGCCGCGTCATCTTTTTCCTTTTTGTTTTCTCAGATTTTTGATCAAACTTGTAAAATCGATAGAAATTCGTATACAGCTCAGAAAAATACAAAACAAAATTTGTTGGTTTCCTTGTGAGTAGGACTATCCAATGGTACAACATGAACATCTGAATTCTTCTCAGTTAATTTTATAAAATTCAAAGAAGAGAATCAAGAAATAAATTCTATAAAAAGATCTGTAAGTGCAAAAATTCTGAATTTTTGCATGCACACTCCTAATAGGTTCACTGAACATACCACCAAGTGGTATCTTGAAATGCACCTTCTTTTAGGAGTAATTGCATTTTGCAGTTGCTAGAAAAATCTTTTTATTAATTTTATTCCTGCACCTTTTTGACCAAATTTTGGATATGTTACTGTACCTAGGATGAAGATTATAAATAAAAATACAAATGTAATTTTATATCTTCCAGAACCCTTTTTAAAGAATTTAGAAGAGGAACCCTTATTTGCGCGTAAGGAAATTCCTAAATCCAAAGTAATTGTATAAATCACTTGGGACCAAACTGCAAAAAACATGATGAATGGCCCTGCCAGCATGTTGCATTTGCATCATAACATCACCATGTCATTTTGTCAAGGGAGTTCCATGAACTATCTTTGATTGTGTTTATATTGTTGCATTCATTTAGGAACCGACGCCGGACTCGAGGACTTGGAGATCGTGGCCGAGGAGACCGGCGCTGACCTGAACGTGCTTGAGTGTGCTAACCACCAGCCCCAAGGCAAGCCCCGGTGCACTCCCATATTTACAAAGTTTTATACTTTCTCACGTGTATTTCGAGTCGTGAAATGTGCATTACGTATAGGACTTGATTGAAAACCTAGTTGCATGTATCTCCAAATATTCCTATGGGTTTGGTTAAGTTAGGTTCTACCACTCGTTAGTTTGCTATGCTTAATAAAGTAGTGTCGTCGGTAGAATATCGAGTGGTATGGAGACCGCTCGGTGTAAGTGGGGTCGGATTTAATTTATGTTCTCACATGATGATGGTAATGAATTTGAGACCGAACGGGGAAGTTCATGTGTAGGTTGAGGTGACAAGGCTCGCCTTGTTCGCCATAGCCCCGTTTGTGTCGGTTGAGGACCGTTCGTTGTGGCCCCGCTGAGCAAGTTTGAACAGTACCGGATGCATGCTAGGAGAATGGGAACTAGTAAACTTAGTAGCTCGATGTTATATTGTTGGACGGGGCCCCACCTCTCTTTTGGTGATGAAGATGGTATGGTGGTTGCGGGTATGTGTTTGAAGGGATGGTGCACGGGCGAACCACGGTTAGACCCGGCGTGGCTATCGCGTGGGGAGACGTGTACTCGGGAGAGGTGACACTCGGACCGGCTTTATGATGTCTGGTAAAAGGTTGCCGTGCGTAACTCCTTCGAGTAGCGTACGTCGTGTATTCGGGTTTCGCCTGCAGGTGTAAATCGATTCGAATCGCCGTCCCTCGCGGTTATTGAGTATCACTTGTTCACTGTGTCACATCGTAGTAAGAAGTGCACATGATGATGTTATATGCTGTTGTACTTCAATTATTTGTTTTGCAACCATGTATTGCTTAGTTAGGTTGCTAATAGTTATATTTATGCAAGAACCCTTTTAAATTTGGCTAAAATATGAAAATAAGGATCAATTATTAGTGCCGTTTTTGCAATTAAATTTCACCCCCTGGTCAACCCCCTGCATTTTAGACGTCGGTCTTAGATGGCCATTTTGACGGGTAAGACTTGCTGAGTATTAGTTGCTCAGGGTTTCGCTGTTTAAAACTTTACTGCAGGTATCCCTGATTGCAATTTCTGCGGGTGTTGTGGTAAAATAGTGTGGGAGGGAGAACCGCCCAAGGATTGGTCCATTGAGTGGGTTCCCTCTTCTCCCCGCCAGGAGCAAGGTGAGTGAGATCGTGTCTACGGGCCGGACATGGTTTCATTGTATATATGTATCGTCGTGTGTTTCGCTTCCGCTCGTGTTTGTAATCGAATTTCGAACCCCTTTTATGTAAAATAAATCGAACTTCGAACTGGATGTCTTATGTTAATTATGGAACCAATGTAATAACTGCACTTAATGTAAAATTATTTTAGTTATGCTTATGTGTGTGGTCTATGCATACTTGTTTCGCCAAGTATTCCCCGATTAAGATCCTGGTTAGCTAACCCCTCATTAATTTGAGGTGGGATGCTACAGCTGGTACCAGAGCAAAGTCGGGTTGTACCACACTAATGAGCATTATTTTCGAAAACCACGCTTACGGTGAGGTACGGTTTAGTCGGCCCTATATAAGGATGTTAGTGGTTTAAGGTGGCAATTAGCGAGTCTTGCTTGAATAGGTTTGATTGGTTTCTATTTCTTTTCTGAAGTGTCGGCGAGATGAAAAGGTAAGAATGATGTGAGACATGGGTCGTTGACCGCATGGCCGTTTTGTTGTTTTGATGGGAGGCATGGATCGTTGATCGCATGACCGTTTTGGTTGTTTTGCTGAGGCATAAGTCATTTGACTTAATGGCCGTTTCGTTGTTTGTGGATCTTCTGCAGGTACTCTAACCACGTTAGAGGTCACACCATTTGCTAGTCTAACACGGTTGAGAGACGATTTCGTCATCGAGTCGCGAATGCCGATATAACGGCGCCCTTTTCTTTTGGTGAGGAACGAATAAACTAGGTTAATAAAAATGGTTGCATTGCATTTGCATTTAGCATGTTCATGAACTTAAGATGCAAAGAAACCACTGGTTGTGTTCGTTAATATCGAAATTTTGTAATGAAACGATCGATCCAAATGAAATTGAAAACATTCAAATCAAACTAGTCCAATCTGCCGCGAGTAAAAATTTCCAGTCAACTTCAACCAGCTATAACTCCTCCGTTTTAAATCCAATTATCGTGTTTAAGCACTCTATGGAAAGATATCAGAATTCTCTACAAGTTTGGTATGTAACTTTGTCTGTGATTCGTCCTGGAACCTGACTAAATTTGGTAGTTAGTAAATCTAGTTCAGTCTGTCCAGAACAGAATTTCAGCAGACCAAGGTCGAACTTTGAAATAGCATAACTTCCTCTATACTGATCTGGTTGAGGTGAATGAGTACTTGTTGGAAATCTCTTGAAGTTATCTACAACTTTTGTAACTACCAAATTTTCTGTTTCTGCTTAGAAACTTGTCAGTTTTCGTTTTAGTAATCACTGCCAGTTTTCGACAGATTTGGTTACTTATGTGTTGCAAGTTTTTGAAGTCCATGGTTTGGGTTCAACAAATGTTAATCGTTGAATATGCTATATGTTAATTCCTTAACATGTTTTACTGCTGGGCATTATGGTTTGACTTTTATCAAACTTGACCCCGCAGATGGCGTTCAACTAGATCCTGGCGGAAAACGCCGCTATGGCTGCACGCATCGCCGAGCTGGAGGCTCAGCTCATGGAGTCCGAGCAGCGGTGTATGGCGTTGCAGCGGCAGAACGACCTGTTGAAGGAGGACGTGGATGACTTCCATGGTTTAGTGAAGGACCTCGCTCATGAGAAGGCCCAGATTGCAGCAGAGCATAACGGGGAAGTCAATCACCTTCAGGCGCAGCTGCACGTCGCTCAGGCTAACCTTGCTCAGGCACAGGATCAGATTCAGCACGTGCAGGCCGAGGCCGATGCAGCTCACGATGCTTTTGTCGAGCTGATCCAGATCCAAGTGGCGCACCACAACCCCCAGCCGCTTGCTATGAATGACCAGCACGTGGTGCAGGGCGCGTCGGGTGTGGACTACGAGCCACCCGCTACTCCTAATGATGAGGACATGCTTTCCGATGCGGGTAGCAACATGCCACACGAGTGTTGGTATTTCTTAACGTCACAGATAAATCCGCAAGCGTACGGAGAATACCGTTGCAGCACTTCACCCGTGAGTATTCAAGGGTATCGTTATTTATATTATCCCAAGGGAACGGAGTGGAATTATCTACTAGTTTAGCTGTCCAAGGACACGAAGAATGATGGTAGGTATGGGTAGAGAGGATTCCTATGGATGAAGTTCTATCTGGAACAAGGAAGAGTAAACACAGCAGGGCTGTCACCACCTACCGGCAAACCCCCCTACTAGGACACGTGACACTAGGGCTATTAAGTCCCTAGCCCAGTCCTAGGGTCACGTGACAACAAGGCAATTAAGACCTCGCTGCCAGACCGATTCCCAGCAGTCAATTCCCTAGAACAGAGAGGATTAAGCAAGCAGGGCTGTCACCACCTACCGGCGACTCTCTCCTAGGACATGTGACACTAGGGCTATTAAGTCCCTATGCCAGTCCCAAGGTCACGTGACAACAAGGCAATCAAGTCCTCACTGCCAGACCTATTCTAGTTCACAAGACTAAAGATAAATTCCGCCTCTAAATGCTTACTTAAATAGAACGATGATCATGCAAGCAAGTAAAGGAAGAACTTATGTTAGAATAGAAATATGCAATCCAATAGAAGATCGAGAGTACTTACTTGTAATGAAGATGAACGACGAACGAACGATGAACGAACGACGAACGAACGATGAATGATGAACGAACGACGATCGAACGATGAACGAACGAAGAACAATCCACTATAAATAAGTATCCTCCAAGATACAAGATTTGGGCTAAGTCCTCACAAGGGAAGGACTACCCTTCTCTCCTACCCTACTCTCTCCCTACTCTACTAGTGTACAAGGGGCTCTAGGCCCTTGGGAGTGGAATGAGGCTCTCCTTCTTGTGTATTCTTGAAGGGAGGGGGTACCCCTCTATTTATAGTCTTGAGTAGGTCGGTTTGGGAGCCTCCACCGCCTCAATGCACCGCCTCAACGCATTAAATGCAGGCAGAACCGACATCAGGAAGGCGGTGGCGACCAGCCAGAGAAAGATGGGCCAGATTGGCCACTGTAGCAGGTCGGCCGACCTCACTGTAGCAGGTCGGCCGACCCCCCCTTGGCCCATTTGTCCTTGGGTTTTGGCCGAGGGGTCCTCCTTGATGTCTTGTTCAATGATCTTCGTGCATTGGCCCAAGTTGGTTGAGTTTTGTATGACTTTTGATCCATATCTTGTTGGGCTGCCTGTGCTGATTTTCTCGGAGTGATGTGTTGTGGCCTTCTTGATGTGAATTCCCTCCTTTTGATATGAGATGTACCTGCACTCACAAATTCACCAACACTCGTGGAAATCGTTAGTAATAAACTCCTACCACTATGTTTGGTGTTCATTTTATTTCTTTTATGCAGGTAATTGACGGTCAAAAGTGGTACTTAAGGGCCGTCAACAACACCCCCACACTTGAGCCTTTGCTCGTCCTCGAGTGAAGGTGGAAGATTAAGATAAAGCATGACTTCCTATGGTATGATGCTAGCATACAAGTTATTCCAAACCATACCTGCACCTGTGAACTTTGAAGTGGCTAACATGCTATCTTGGGCGGTTGAGGAATGGAACGATCTTGATTCAAGTCATCAATACCCCTCTGCTGAGTAACTTGGGTTTTTGAAAGATTTTCAAAGTAAAGGCATAGCTTGTACTCCTTGAATGATAACTCTCGGATCGCTCAATGTGTATGATTCCTCACCAAGGCAATGGGTTGCCTCTTTTCATTCTACTTCTATGTAAGGCTTTATGTGGAGCTTGGTAGGGATGAAAAGGAGCATACTTGCATCACTTATATTGCGAAGTCAAAGAGTGGATCCAAAAGAGAAAACAAGCCATACAATCTGATCAAGAATGTGCATGTGTGTGGATATGTGTGTGGAAGATAGAACGAGATGGATATTCCTTGATGTGTTGATATCTCTCTCGTGCTTGAATTTTGTTTGAGAACATGGCTATCGCTTCTTTTCTTTCTTCTCTCTCCCTTTTTTTTTATATGCTTTTGAGCACTAACACTTTCTTTCTTTCTTTCTTTCTTTCTTTCTTTCTTTCATGAACTCTTTCTCTCTCTTTTTTTTTCGATAGCCATGCCTCTTTTGCAAGAGTATTTGAAAAGAGATATCAACAAAAGATGAAGGAGTATTTTATTTAGGTGGATGGATGAATGGAAAGGATGTTGCTAACTTCCAGTGTAGAAGTTAGCATGTTTTGTAGTGGTAGTGGTGTATGTGTACGTGATCTTGACCAGGAAAGTATGACAAGAATCTCACAAGGGTCACCTAATTTGACAAAGCTCAAAGCAATAACAAGCAGTATTTTGTAGGGGTTGTCAATGTGATCATTATTTGGCTCTGGTAGGAATATAAGACCATTGAGGAGTGCAAAGCTATTGATTTTAAATTTTTCAAGATAAAAATCCCAAGCACTCTTTGCAGACGAAGCAAGATTCCTATCATCCAACCATATCACACTCGCCAACAACTTAGATAAACATGGGTTCCTATGATAATGGTGTTCACAAGCAACAGGTGTGCAAAGCGAGGAATAAAGAATATGCAGGCCAACCAAACAGAAGCATGCATGTTTGTCGAGGGGTAAAAGATTTGTTTTATCATTGAGTTAAATTTTAGTGAATGATGCAAAAAATTTATTTCAACTCAAGAATTGGAGAGTAGGGTATAGGATGTGCAAACCGTCGTATTAGATGAAGTGGAGACCAAGAGGGGTCATAGGATTGATCTTTGTCTTCTTGCCCCGATGGCTCCACTCCTTTGCGTGTTGATTGGTGCGATGTTGTGCATCATGTTGGTGGGAGACCTTGAGTGTGTGCTTGATGAAGGACCAAGAGGTCTCCCCCACACTTGTTATTGTACCTAGCTTATTTATTCGAAAGAAACAAACAAATGTGGAAACAAAAAAGGACTCTACCGGGGTTAAAGACCGGGGAGCCTAAATTTATTGAATTTAGTAAAATAACTCAAGGCGCATGATATGTTGGAAAGGGAAATAAAAAATGCCTAGTCTATTCAAACTATTTTTTTTTTCAAGTTTATGTTTTTATCATGTAAGGCGAAAGCAAAAGGATACAAGTTGCGATACAAGTTACCTTAGTGGAGAAGGGATCCTCCCCCACACTTGTTCTTTGCCCGTAGTCCTTGATTGGTGTCGATCCCCATGATATTGATCGGGCTTTGTGCAGCGTGGCATGATGTTGGTATGTCGTCTTTCTTCAACGCGTTGTTGAGTCGCTTGTCGGCCCTTTTCATGGCTGCACATAAGAGCGAAAACACAAGAGCAAACTCGAGAACGGGTTATGTTAGTGTAAACAATGTGGATCACCCGTCGGTTGCTGCAAAGCTTCTTGATCGCAACAAAAGAATGCAAATAAAATCAAAAGAAAAAAAAAAGGGAAAATCATTTTCTTGAACTTGAGACAAATGCAATGAAAACATGGAGAAATGTGAGCAAAAAAATTTTGTTGAGAAAGTGCTTACGTAAAACGAGAAATGGAGCTGAAGATTCAAGCACTCTTCCTTAAAAAGATATGAAGTCCAACTTGGCACACAACTCCCCAATGGCTATGTGATAAGAAGTCAATGGGAGTTGTGCCAAAACCTCTCCAAAATTTTGCTCAAAACATTTTCCAACAGAAGATTGTCTCAAATTCATTTTCACAAAATAGAAAACTCTTCTTTTTTATTTATTTATGCAAATGGCAGGTGGTTTGAACAATCCCAAACAAATGTTGGGACGATTCAAACATGCAAGAATGCAAGTGCAACTTTGTAGAAAAATCCAAATATGCATGTTGATGGAGAAATCAAATATGCAAAAGAATGCAAATATGAGAGAAACAAATATGAGATAACTACCGATTATCCTGTCGGCAAGGGCATCATCATTTTAAGTCCGATGAGCAAGACTTTCCTCCATTCTAATCCCTGCAAAGTTAGTGCTGATATGCAACCACGAGATTTGCAATATTTGTGATAAACGAAGGCATCTACAACCAACCTAAAGAATGAGTAACAAAAGAGATAAACAAGGTGGTTGTAGGCCTCATGCGGGGTTTTGGCACTGAGGAGCGTGGGCTCTAGAGATTCATGGCATGAGCATGTTTCTTGTGGGTGTTCAAGAAAGAAGTTCTCAAGCTCATGCTTAGGATCATGTTTAACGGGCGATGACTCAAGAGAACTATCAAATGAGCATGTTTCTTGTGGGTTTTCAAGGAAGAAACTTTCATGCTCATGCAAAGGATCAAGTTCCTCTAGAGTTGATGCCTCGAGGAAGTCCATAGCCCAAGAGTTTTCCTTCTTAAGAGGTTCTTGATCACCAATAAGAATGGTGCACGGAGGGCTAGAGGGAAGAGGCTCAAGATAGAGCGATGGTGATGAGGATTGTTGGGCTAGGAATGCTTCTTCTTTTCTATCCTCATCTTGGGTGGAAAACCTCTCATCCTTATGTAGAGCAAGATCCAAAGATGCGAATGGGGAAACAAACATCACTTGCTCAAATGGTTCATGATTAAGATGAGGTTTTGCCGAAGGATTTTGATAGCTTGTGCTGGTGAAAGGGGCATTCTCAAGAATTTCCTTCATGTCCTCCTTGAGAAATGGTTCTTTTAGAGGATTGGGAGGAGTAGGAGGCATCTTATCCCATATGTCGTTCGAGGTTTTTCCATAGTCTTCAATAATTCCTTCCTCAAACTCATACGGGAACTCAACAGGCGTAACATGGGATGTGGACAAAGAGGGGATGGATTCGGATGTTGAGGGTTCCTCGATGCTTGACACGACTTTCTCTTGGAGGGATTCACTAAGAAGACTGACGAAGGAATTATTTTCTGTGATCTGATCCAAGATGTTTCTTCCTTCGGTCGGTGTTTTAGCAGCAAAGGAGCCTCCAGCGGCGATGTCAAGATATAGGGCGGATTTCTTGTCTAAACCCATGTAGAAATATTGCAATAGCATGGGATCGGGGATAGACAAGTCTGGGCCAGTAAGAGTTAGCAAGGAAAACCTAACCCAGGCTGCACCTATGGACTCCTTCTCATTCTGCGAGAAATTCATGATTTCTAGCCGGAGAGCAACGATTCGGGATAAGGGAAAGAAGACTGAGCAAAATTTATCTCGGAGTTTTTCCCAGTCCCCATTCATGTTTCTGACGACAATCGTGTACCATTGTTCCGCCCTCTCACGAAGGGAGAAAGGAAACAACTTCCATTTCACGGTTTCTTGTGCCATGCCTTGGATCACGACGCATGAACACACTTGCTCAAACTCTCGCAGATGGTGATATGGATTTTCTTGGTCAGTTCCAGAGAAGGGTCGGTTTCTGACCATGGTTATAAAAGTGGGGTGGATCATATAGCCGGATGTGGAAATGGGTTTGGAGGATGGTGGTGGCTCAAATGACATTCCCCTTGGAGCAGAGAAGGATTGGATTGTAGGTTCTGGCTCCATGATAAATGTTTTTGGTATTTTTCAAGGAAGGGATAGGAATGATGGATGGTGAAAGATTGATGATGGATAAGAAATAAAAGAAAAAGGATAAAAGGATACAATAAGAGGACCAACTAGGTTCGAAGATAAAAAGCAACTACCGTTCCCCGGCAACGGCGCCAGAAATGCTTGTTGGTATTTCTTAACGTCACAGATAAATCCGCAAGCGTACGGAGAATACCGTTGCAGCACTTCACCCGTGAGTATTCAAGGGTATCGTTATTTATATTATCCCAAGAGAACGGAGTGGAATTATCTACTAGTTTAGCTGTCCAAGGACACGAAGAATGATGGTAGGTATGGGTAGAGAGGATTCCTATGGATGAAGTTCTATCTGGAACAAGGAAGAGTAAACACAGCAGGGCTGTCACCACCTACCGGCAAACCCCCCTACTAGGACACGTGACACTAGGGCTATTAAGTCCCTAGGCCAGTCCTAGGGTCACGTGACAACAAGGCAATTAAGACCTCGCTGCCAGACCGATTCCCAGCAGTCAATTCCCTAGAACAGAGAGGATTAAGCAAGCAGGGCTGTCACCACCTACCGGCGACTCTCTCCTAGGACATGTGACACTAGGGCTATTAAGTCCCTATGCCAGTCCCAAGGTCACGTGACAACAAGGCAATCAAGTCCTCACTGCCAGACCTATTCTAGTTCACAAGACTAAAGATAAATTCCGCCTCTAAATGCTTACTTAAATAGAACGATGATCATGCAAGCAAGTAAAGGAAGAACTTATGTTAGAATAGAAATATGCAATCCAATAGAAGATCGAGAGTACTTACTTGTAATGAAGATGAACGACGAACGAACGATGAACGAACGACGAACGAACGATGAATGATGAACGAACGACGATCGAACGATGAACGAACGAAGAACAATCCACTATAAATAAGTATCCTCCAAGATACAAGATTTGGGCTAAGTCCTCACAAGGGAAGGACTACCCTTCTCTCCTACCCTACTCTCTCCCTACTCTACTAGTGTACAAGGGGCTCTAGGCCCTTGGGAGTGGAATGAGGCTCTCCTTCTTGTGTATTCTTGAGGGGAGGGGGTACCCCTCTATTTATAGTCTTGAGTAGGTCGGTTTGGGAGCCTCCACCGCCTCAATGCACCGCCTCAACGCATTAAATGCAGGCAGAACCGACATCAGGAAGGCGGTGGCGACCAGCCAGAGAAAGATGGGCCAGATTGGCCACTGTAGCAGGTCGGCCGACCTCACTGTAGCAGGTCGGCCGACCCCCCCTTGGCCCATTTGGCCTTGGGTTTTGGCCGAGGGGTCCTCCTTGATGTCTTGTTCAATGATCTTCGTGCATTGGCCCAAGTTGGTTGAGTTTTGTATGACTTTTGATCCATATCTTGTTGGGCTGCCTGTGCTGATTTTCTCGGAGTGATGTGTTGTGGCCTTCTTGATGTGAATTCCCTCCTTTTGATATGAGATGTACCTGCACTCACAAATTCACCAACACTCGTGGAAATCGTTAGTAATAAACTCCTACCACTATGTTTGATGTTCATTTTATTTCTTTTATGCAGGTAATTGACGGTCAAAAGTGGTACTTAAGGGCCGTCAACAACGAGTAGTGGTCTTCGTAGTAGGCTCGAAAGTAGCTAACTAGTGTGTATGACTTAGGCTACTAGTAACTTGTCGGTTGGCCGAACTTTTCGAGTCCCGCAGCTCGTTATTTTGGAAAAGCGTTGCCCGCGGTGTTGTAATCTAATGGTGACGGTTCGGTGCATTGCAAGACCTTCGCGTAGCTTATGGATGTCCCGTGCGGTGTTTGGTAGCTGCACACCGCCCTTTTGTTATGTAACATAGTTGGGAACATCCAATGTTGTGTTGTAAAGTTTATGCTGCAAATGGAAGGCAATGCTTGTGTTGAAATGGTTGTTTATTGTTGTTTGTCTACGTGGGTTAAATTCCGAATTTATGCCATGTATGCCTTGTAATTTTATTACAGCATTTTATTGATCGTTAAATATGTATTTAATGGTGCAATGCTTTATGGCAGATGGCAGACTCTCGTAGCGGACAGGTTCCCGCGGAGGAGGGCGACACTTCGGCCCAGCGTGATGGGGCTCCACTGCCTCCACCACTACCGGGCAGCATGGAGCACTTGCTCTCCACTCAGAATGATCTTATCCGCCTCCTGTTGGGAAACAATGCTCGCCAAGCGGGCCGTAATGGACCACCTCCTGAAACAACCTATGCGGACTTTCTGGCTACACATCCCCCGGTGTTCACCGAAGGAAGTGAACCGCTGGAGGCCGATCACTGGCTTCGCACCATCGAGTCCAAGTTTGGGCTCATTCGCTGCACCGAGTACCAGAAGACCCTGTTCGCGGCCCAGCAACTCCGTGGGTCAGCGGGCGCATGGTGGGCAAATTATGTGGAGACTCTCCCAGCTGGCTACCAAGTTCCATGGGCAGAGTTTCGTACAACTTTCCGTGAGCACCACATTCCACAGGGCCTCATGGATAGGAAGCTTCGTGAATTCCTGGATCTGAAACAGGGCACCAGCAATGTGCATGAGTATTCCAGGAGGTTCAACCATCTGTCACAATATGCCTCCTACCATGTGGACACAGATGCAAAGAAGAGGGAATGTTTCCGCCGAGGACTGAACACCAAGTTGCGTGATCGGCTGGCACTCCTCTCTAACTGCACTTACAATGAGTTAGTGAGCGCCGCGATCGTGCAAGAGGATGCCACTCGTGCTCACCAGGAAGACAAGAAGAGGAAGGGGGTAATTGGTAGTTCCTCCGGTACCGCACCTCCTAATAAGTATCGGTTGGCAATCACTTCTCCGACCGGTCAGCAGTACCGGGCAGCCATACCACACGGTGGAGGACACCGTGCCTTTTCTAATCAGCGGCAGAGTGCTTCACAAGGCTCAAACCAGCAGCGCTCTTATGCTTCTCGCCCGTCACAGCAGAGTTCCCAAGTGGTGGCATCGAACCCCTACACTTGCTTCAATTGTGGCCGCACTGGTCACTTTTCGAAGGATTGTAGGTTCCCAAAAAAGTCTCAGGGCAGCAACAGCAATAACAGCAGCAGGCAGAGCTCTCAGGCGTCTGTGAACAATCCCAAGAGTGGCCGTGTCAACCATACTACGGCCGAGGACATTCAGGACGGAGAACCAGTGCTTGCGGGTATGTTTTCCATTCACAGCCATCCCGTCCTTGTGCTATTTGATTCCGGTGCAACGCATAATTTTATAAGCATGGCATGTGTGGAAAGATTACATCTCACTACCACCACTCTAAAAGCACCGTATATCATTACATCTCCGGGTGGAAAAATATTTGCCACACAAGGGGTTTTGTCGACACCTCTCTTGTTAGAGGAAATTGCTTTTTCGACCCAACTCATAATGCTAGAAAGACTAGGCATAGATGTCATTTTGGGTATGAAGTGGATGAAAAGTCACAGAGCAGTGCTACATATTGATTCTCGGGAAATTCATCTGGATTCTCCTCTCAACGGTCCCACCATCATACATTTGGCACCCCCACCAAGTTCTGCACCTCAAGTCCACCTCACCACCGGAAAATGTCTCGAAGAAATTCCAGTGGTTTGTGAATATCCCGATGTATTTCCAGAGGAATTACCGGGTTTGCCGCCCGACCGGGATGTGGAATTTAGGATTGACTTGCAGCCGGGAACCGCCCCAATATCCCGACAACCGTACAAGATGGCACCAAATGAATTGGCTGAATTAAAGAAACAGCTGCATGATCTTTTGGACAAGGGTTTTATTCGCCCGAGTTCTTCTCCCTGGGGTTGTTCAGCACTCTTTGTAAAGAAGAAAGACGAGACACTGCGGTTGTGTGTGGATTACCGACCGCTGAATGTGTCACCATCAAGAACAAGTATCCTCTCCCGCGGATTGATATTTTGTTTGATCAATTAGTTGGTGCCAAGGTCTTTTCAAAAATTGATCTTCGCTCTGGCTATCATCAAATTAAGATAAGGGCGGAGGATATACCAAAAACAGCCTTTTCTACGAGGTATGGTTTATATGAGTACCTTGTTATGTCTTTTGGACTAACAAATGCTCCGGCCTATTTCATGTACTTGATGAACTCGGTGTTTATGCCGGAATTGGATAAGTTTGTGGTGGTATTCATTGATGACATCCTAATTTACTCCAAGTCAGAAGAAGAGCATGCTGAGCATCTCCGGATTGTACTCCAGAGGCTCCGCGATCACAAGCTGTATGCAAAATTCAGCAAGTGTGAGTTCTGGTTGAGAGAAGTACCTTTCTTGGGCCACATTGTTTCCGATGAAGGTATTTCAGTGGATCCAAGTAAAGTGCAAGAAGTGCTGAATTGGAAGGCTCCTGCATGTATCAAGGATATCCGTAGTTTTCTTGGGCTTGCAGGATATTATCGGGGGTTCATCCCCAATTTCTCCAAAATTGCAAAGCCTATGACGGAGCTGCTGAAAAAGGCCATCAAATTTCAGTGGAGTGATGTTTGTGAAAAAGCTTTTCAAACTCTCAAGAAGCATTTGACCACCGCCCCGGTATTAGCTCAACCCGATGTCACTAAACCGTTCGATGTTTATTGTGACGCCTCTGGCACGGGTTTGGGTTGTGTCTTAATGCAAGAAGAGCGTGTCATTGCTTATGCATCTCGACAACTTCGGAGGCATGAACAAAATTATCCCACTCATGATCTAGAATTGGCTGCAGTTGTTCTTGCTCTGAAGATATGGAGACATTATTTGCTGGGAAATTTGGTTCACTTATACACCGATCACAAAAGTTTGAAGTACAGTTTCACACAACAAGAGCTGAACATGAGGCAAAGAAGATGGCTTGAGTTGATCAAAGACTACCAGTTGGAAATCCATTACCACCCCGGAAAAGCCAATGTTGTTGCCGATGCTTTAAGTCGGAAGTCACATTGCAATACTCTGGTGGTTTGCAAATTGGATCATGCCGTATGTTGCGACCCTAGTGAACCCAGCCTTAGGATTATCCCTCATGGTGCTTTGTATAATCTCGCTCTCATTCCTACCCTGCGGGAGGAGATTATCGCTGCACAAAAGAGAGATAAAGGGATGGAACATATCCGGCGAAGAATAGAAATTGGTGACATCAAATGTTTCCGACAGGATGAGGATGGAGTGTTATGGTTCAATGACCGACTTGTCGTGCCTAAAGATATGGAGCTGAGAAAGAAAATTTTAAATGAAGCTCACTTGTCCAAATACTCCATTCATCCTGGTAGCAACAAAATGTACCAAGGTTTGAAAACCAAATTTTGGTGGACGCGCATGAAGCGCGAAGTGGCACGCTATGTGGCTGAATGTGACACTTGTCAGAGAATCAAGGCTGATCATTTGAGAAAGGCCGGTCAGCTGCAACCATTGAGTATTCCGTCATGGAAGTGGGAGGACATCAGCATGGATTTTATTGTTGGATTACCCCTCACTGCTCGAAAGTATGATTCCATTTGGGTTATAGTGGACCGATTGACCAAGTCAGCACATTTCATTCCGGTTAAAACAAACTACTCTGCCAAGATCTATGCTCAGCTGTATATCTCGCGTATCTTGTGTTGGCATGGAGTGCCGAAGACAATTATATCCGACAGAGGACCTCAGTTTGTTGCTCGTTTTTGGGAGCAGTTACATGCATCATTAAAGACCAAGTTAATCCGAAGCTCCGCTTATCATCCACAAACCGATGGACAAACTGAGAGGGTAAATCAAATACTGGAGGATATGTTGAGGGCATGTGTTTTATCTGAAGGTGGCAATTGGGATGATCACTTACCATTGGCAGAATTTGCATACAACAATAGCTACCAAGAGAGTATAAAAATGTCTCCCTTTGAAGCCCTTTATGGTCGATCGTGTCGGACTCCTTTGAACTGGTCAGAACCTGGAGAACGAGTAAATTTTGGACCGGATTTAATTGCCGAGGCCGAAGAGAAAGTGCGGCTCATTCAAGCAAACTTAAAGGCCGCAAAGTCCCGTCAAGCTAGTTACGCCGATAAGAGGCGCCGTCCTTTGGAATTTCGGCAAGGTGACCACGTGTATCTCCGTGTCTCACCCACCAAGGGCGTTCAGCGTTTCGGCGTCAAAGGGAAGCTCGCTCCCCGTTACATCGGCCCGTTCAAGATTATTGAGAAATGTGGACCCGTCGCTTACCGATTGGAACTACCCGACAAGTTATCCGGAGTTCACAATATTTTCCATGTATCTCAACTCAAGAAATGTTTAAAGCCCCCTATTGACGTGGTGCTCGAAGATGTCGAAGGGCTACAGGATGATCTTACCTATTCCGAGCATCCCGTCAAGGTGATTGATCAAAAAGATCGCGTTACGCGCAACAAGACCATCATCTTTTATAAAGTTCAGTGGAGCAATCACTCGGACGAGGAAGCCACATGGGAACAAGAGGAATTTCTTAACTCCAAGTTTCCGGACTTTCTCGCTTCGCAATTGAGGTAACGCAAGCAAATCTTTGCAACCCCCTCTTTTCCGCACTTATTGCAAATCTCGGGACGAGATTTTCTTAAGGGGGGAGGGCTGTAACATCCCACCCTAATGAAGACCCAAATCTGATGTTTAGTGCATTTTGATCACAAATGCTAAATTGATCACTTTAGAAAAGTTATTTAAAAGCAAAACATTTGAAAATGGTCAAATATGAACTTGAGCTACAAATTCGAAATTTTGTATACAAGTGGGCCCATTTGAAAATTTCCTTGACATACATGGCCAAAGAGAAATTTTTGGAGAATTTTGTGGATTTTTCTACAAAAAGAAATGGGCTCAAATAAATCAAAGTTCTTTATTCAAAATCTGACTTAATTGAATTTTAATTCAAAATATAAATCGAATTAGCAAAAGTTGTAATAAGGAAAAATGTTCATCTCAGTGAAACCTTCCAGAACTGATTTTATCACATTTTTTGGAGCAAAGTAAAGTTGGGTTTCAATCAAATCAAGTCAGCACGTGCAAATAAATTCGAAAAAATTCAAAAAGTTTACTGTAGCGACATGTGTCGACCTCGTCGTCGATCTTCAGCCGCTGCCCATTCCGGCGGACTGTGGCCGCCGTCAGCGCCACATAGTGTCGAGGACCGGTTCAGCCCCTTTCCTGGCCGTCGCCCAACTCGCAGTTGTCCTCCCGTCCTTTCCCTCGCTGGAGCGCACCCGGAGCCAAGCCGCCATTGCCGCCTCTTCAAGCTCACCGCCGCGCCGCCGCTCCGCCGCACCTCCAGCCCCGAGCCCAACAGCAAGAAGGTGCGCTAGGAGCCCCTCAACCTCAGGCGCAACACAAACTTCAAGTTCAGCCACCCTGCAGAGAGAATCGAAGCGAAGTCCGACCATGGCCGCCGGGTGATCGTCGTCGAACTCCGAGCAAAATTTGATCATCTCGGTGAGCCTCTCCTCGATTCCTTGCGTTGGGTGAAGCACACCTCACCTGCGCACACCCCCGTGCTGACATCGTCGCCTTTCGCGCAGTGGAATCGCCGGAAATCATCTTCTTCCCCGCCGCCGTTCACCGGACCGCGCCGCCCCTCCGACGAACTCCCCTCTCCGGCCTTCCTCCACGTGCACACGTGCTACGGTGAGCATCTCCATCACTCCGTGAAGCTCATGCGCGCCCTAACTCCCCCCCTCGCTGCCTCCTTTCGCCGGAACACGTCGCGCCGCCGCTCGCCGCCGCCGCCGTCGCCGCCGACCACCTTCCCGGCCGCGCGCACGTGCCCACCAAGATGCATTGGAGTCGTCTCGTTGCCCTCTACATGATGTCGTTGACCATCGCGTGAGGCTCGCCGCCGTTTAGCCGGAACGGCGTCCTCGCCGTCGCCCTGTCGCGCGCGCCGCCATGCCATGGCACTGCTACAGTGCCGCGTCATCTTTTTCCTTTTTGTTTTCTCAGATTTTTTATCAAACTTGTAAAATCGATAGAAATTCGCATACAGATCAGAAAAATACAAAACAAAATTTGTTGGTTTCCTTGTGAGCAGGACTATCCAATGGTATAACATGAACATCTGAATTCTTCTCAGTTAATTTTATAAAATTCAAAGAAGAGAATCAGGAAATAAATTCTATAAAAAGATCTGTAAGTGCAAAAATTCTGAATTTTTGCATGCACACTCCTAATAGGTTCACTGAACATCCCACCAAGTGGTATCTTGAAATGCACCTTATTTTAGGAGTAATTACATTTTGAAGTTGCTAGAAAAATCTTTTTATTCATTTTATTCCTGCACCTTTTTGCACCAAATTTTGGATATGTTACTGTACCTAGGATGAAGATGCTAAATAAAAATACAAATGTAATTTTAGATCTTCCAGAACCCTTTTTAAAGAATTTAGAAGAGGAACCCTTATTTGCGCGTAAGGAAATTCCTAAATCCAAAGTAATTGTATAAATCACTTGGGACCAAACTGCAAAAAACCTGATGAATGGCCCTGCCAGCATGTTGCATTTGCATCATAACATCACCATGTCATTTTGTCAAGGGAGTTCCATGAACTATCTTTGATTGTGTTTATATTGTTGCATTCATTTAGGAACCGACGCCGGACTCGAGGACTTGGAGATCGTGGCCGAGGAGACCGGCGCTGACCTGAACGTGCTTGAGTGTGCTAACCACCAACCCCAAGGCAAGCCCCGGTGCACTCCCATATTTACAAAGTTTTATACTTTCTCACGTGTATTTCGAGTCGTGAAATGTGCATTACGTATAGGACTTGATTAAAAACCTAGTTGCATGTATCTCCAAATATTCCTATGGGTTTGGTTAAGTTAGGTTCTACCACTCGTTAGTTTGCTATGCTTAATAAAGTAGTGTCGTCGGTAGAATATCGAGTGGTATGGAGACCGCTCGGTGTAAGTGGGGTCGGATTTAATTTATGTTCTCACATGATGATGGTAATGAATTTGAGACCGAACGGGGAAGTTCATGTGTAGGTTGAGGTGACAAGGCTCGCCTTGTTCGCCATAGCCCCGTTTGTGTCGGTTTGAGGAAAGTTCGTTGTGGCCCCGCTGAGCAAGTTTGAACAGTACCGGATGCATGCTAGGAGAATGGGAACTAGTAAACTTAGTAGCTCGATGTTATATTGTTGGACGGGGCCCCACCTCTCTTTTGGTGATGAAGATGGTATGGTGGTTGCGGGTATGTGTTTGAAGGGAGGGTGCACAGGCGAACCACGGTTAGACCCGGCGTGGCTATCGCGTGGGGAGACGTGTACTCGGGAGAGGTGACACTCGGACCGGCTTTATGATGTCTGGTAAAAGGTTGCCGTGCGTAACTCCTTCGAGTAGCGTACGTCGTGTATTCGGGTTTCGCCTGCAGGTGTAAATCGATTCGAATCGCCGTCCCTCGCGGTTATTGAGTATCACTTGTTCACTGTGTCACATCGTCGTAAGAAGTGCACATGATGATGTTATATGCTGTTGTACTTCAATTATTTGTTTTGCAACCATGTATTGCTTAGTTAGGTTGCTAATAGTTATATTTATGCAAGAACCCTTTTAAATTTGGCTAAAATATGAAAATAAGGATCAATTATTAGTGCCGTTTTTGCAATTAAATTTCACCCCCTGGTCAACCCCCTGCATTTTAGACGTCGGTCTTAGATGGCCATTTTGACGGGTAAGACTTGCTGAGTATTAGTTGCTCAGGGTTTCGCTGTTTAAAACTTTACTGCAGGTATCCCTGATTGCAATTTCTGCGGGTGTTGTGGTAAAATAGTGTGGGAGGGAGAACCGCCCAAGGATTGGTCCATTGAGTGGGTTCCCTCTTCTCCCCGCCAGGAGCAAGGTGAGTGAGATCGTGTCTACGGGCCGGACATGGTTTCATTGTATATATGTATCGTCGTGTGTTTCGCTTCCGCTCGTGTTTGTAATCGAATTTCGAACTCCTTTTATGTAAAATAAATCGAACTTCGAACTGGATGTCTTATGTTAATTATGGAACCAATGTAATAACTGCACTTAATGTAAAATTATTTTAGTTATGCTTATGTGTGTGGTCTATGCATACTTGCTTCGCCAAGTATTCCCTGATTAAGATCCTGATTAGCTAACCCCTCATTAATTTGAGGTGGGATGCTACATTACCCATGTAATTTGCAGCCCTAATTCCTTAGGCGAACGCGTCACAGACAACCCCAATGCCCACCCACCCTGTGGGTTGCTACTCTGTTGATTTCTTTGCGCGCGCGGCCAGAGAGGCAGACATGGAGCGACATCTGTTCATTTGCGCAGATCGATCCTCGAAAACTCTGGGGCCAGAAGCAACTGCTTTCCTTTCTGCACTGGACACCTGCTGATCTACCGCCAAGCAACGTATGATGTTTAACATTCAAGAGCATAATTATTTATCAAAATAACTTTTAGGGGTGGATCTAGGTGGGGACAATGGGGCACATGCCCCTTCACAAACCCAAGGAGTCATCCTGGCACTGCCATTGTTAATCCCTGACATCTCTGGGCTTTGTTCTGGGTCATCCTAGCAACATATTAGTATGATATGAGCAGACATTAGTAGTTACTGGGATTCCATATATATAGAGGAGATTAAGCCCTCATCTTCATAATGCACCCTCTCACTTAGTGTTCCTTGACCAACAACAAAAAAGGTTAAAATGATTTTTTCAACTTGTGCAGAGACTAGAGAGTATGAGGATATTATCAACTTACTATACTTTTGAGGTCACAATACTGTTCGCTCCCAACGCAGTCTCTATTCTTTTTCTTGTCATGAGTTCCAACAAAATTAATTGTACCAAAGCTAAGCACGTCTCATTTAATAGAACAATAACCTTGTGCAGCGTACTCAAAAGTCATATAACCGCTGCAACAGAGAAGCCATTATGTTATTGTGCCTTTAATTATATCGTTTATAATGGTATTTTGGAATTTGGACTATAAATAAATTATGTGCCTTTGAGTCGAGTCGGGACATCATGGGGTTGATTAACTCTAACTAGCTTGTTCGTCTCGCTGCTTTGCAACAACTGTTTTGCAGCAGCTACAGTGTTTCAGTTATTTCTTCAGCAACTATTACAGTGTTCGCAGTTATTTCTTCAGCAGCTGCTACAGTAAAAACGGCTACTTCGGAGCGAGGTGAACAGGCTGAACATTTACCAGACAAAATCCGAAATCTTCAAAAGCATAACCAGCATCCAGTCCTGCGGAAATCCGATCTTATGCCATGGATATAGAGAAGATTGCAGAGAAGCTTCCGGGTTGGAAGGCAGCGCTGATGAATAGGGCACGCTGCCTTGGTGTGTTTTGTTCTTTCAGCAATACCGGTCTATCCGGTAATTGCAATGAACATCCTCAAATGGTTTATCAAGGCTGTGGAAAAAAATACAAAAGGGATTTCTGTGGAAGGGCAAAGAAAAAGCCAATGGCGGTAGTTGTTTGGTTGCATGGACCAAGGTCAGTCGGCCCTTGGATTTAGGTGGCTTGGGAATTCCTAATCTGGATTATTTTTGTAGGCGCGGCGCGAATACGAAGTTGGTTTGGTTTGGTTACCAATTCGGACTCGGGTAGCTCTCACGGATCAGAAAGGCCCGGCCCATTCACAAATTATCGGTGGCCCAACTCTCGAGGTAGCCCAGTTACCAAATCCCCGCAATTATGCTCCAAAAAAAAAAAAAACAATTCCCCGCAATGGACAGGATGCTAATTTTGGCATGGCTAAAAA
Organism: Eragrostis curvula; assembly: GCA_007726485.1. Taxonomy (NCBI): domain Eukaryota; kingdom Viridiplantae; phylum Streptophyta; class Magnoliopsida; order Poales; family Poaceae; genus Eragrostis; species Eragrostis curvula. Next base: position 30,388,816 of record CM017444.1, read on the forward strand.
TTTCTTGGAGCAGATTTCCACCTCAAAATTTTCACTCCTTTCCAGCTAGCATCATCTTCCCCTGTCCACTCGAACTTGCTTAATTCCCGCCTGCAAATCCTCCCGCCTCTCCTCCATTGCTCCGCACATATATGCGCCGCGAAAAGTGAGCCCCGTCTCTTTCTCCCCTTCCGGAAAGAAGCTAATTAAGCAGGAAATCGGAGAACACAAGACCATCAGAGTTGTACCGGCGGCAATGGTGTCTTCCCACGCAGCCTTCGTCCTCCTCGTCGCGGCCGCCTCAGTCGCCGTCGCTCTCGCGCGTACGTGTTGCGATCTTTGCCGCATGCACACGTGGCTTAGTTCAATGTTCGATCGATAACTAGCAAATGGAGGGCCGGGACTGATCACTGACCGAGCGACCGGTGATGGTTTGAACAGATGGCAGCGAGGCGGGGCCCAAGTACGGGTACGTGCCCGGGAGCGCGAACGGGCCGGCAAACTGGGGGAAGCTGAGCCCGGAGTACAAGATGTGCGGCGACGGGAAGCGGCAGTCCCCCGTCGACATCGTCACCAAGCAGGCCGTGTCCACGCCCAACCTCGACAACCTCACCCGCGTCTACGCCGCCGCCAACGCCACGCTCATCAACGACGGTCACGACATCATGGTCTGCACTGCAGGACGCATGCTTAATAAATTCAGTGATGATACTGATCGTTCTGGCTAGCTAGCTCGATCTCCTTATTCACGACATTGTTGGCTGCAGCTGACCTTCGACACCAAGGTTGGGTCGATCACGATGAACGGCAAGGTGTACAACCTGGAGAAGATGCACTGGCACATGCCCTCGGAGCACACCATCAACGGCCAGAGGTATCCCCTAGAGATGCACCTGGTCCACAAGAACGACGCCGGCGAGCTCGCGGTGATCGCGATCCTGTACCAGTACGGCGCACCGGACTCCTTCTACTTCCAGCTGCGGAACAAGCTGGCGGAGCTGGCCAAGGAGACGTGCAACTTCGCGGAGGAGGAGGCGCAGGTGCCGGCGGGACTGATCCACATGCGGTCGCTGCAGAAGCGGACGGGCAGCTACTTCCGGTACGCGGGGTCCCTGACCACGCCGCCGTGCACGGAGAACGTGGTGTGGAACATCCTCGGCAAGGTGCGGCAGATCAGCAAGGAGCAGGTCGCGCAGCTCGCCACGCTGCTGCCGTCCAAGGACAGCGCCAGACCCGCGCAGCCGCTCAACGGCAGGGTCGTGCAGTTCTACAACCCGCCCAACAGCACCATCTCCTTCCAGATGTGATTGATTGATTGTGCACTATGCTTTTTTATATCCATATATATATATATATATATATATATATATATAGGGTGAGTATATTCTATAGCCGGCTATAGAATAGCTTATTCTATAGCCACTTCTGTTTTGAATAGAATTTACAACAATTTGAACGAAATTTAGAACATAATGTTCAAGGACACGTATCACATGCAAAATTATGACAAAAGTCTAGTAAAACACATCAAATTTTTTTCGTAAATCACTATATTCAAATGTCGTAAATTACGATAAAACAGTTTTACGATAATTTTATCACGGATTTACGATAAATTTAAACAAATTTACGACATCAGCGTTCACACACGTTTTGAAAGATCAACCATGGTAAAAATATAGTAAATCACATAGCAAAATATCGTAAATCACTATACACGAATGTCGTAATTTACGATACAGAAGTGGCCACATAATAAGTTATTCTATAGCCAGCTATAAAATAAGAGGTATATATATATATATATATATATATATATATATATCCTTCAAGTCGTTGTGTATCACTACCGGTAGGATTAATTATTGTCTAATCATCCATTGCTTGGTTCATCTCTGTTGAGCTTGAGCACATATAGGAACTAGTTAGCACTGTGATTGTGATACTTGTGTAAGGAATCAGGAATGCACCGATATTTTCTCCACCATACATAGAAGGATCAATGTAAGATTAATGTGTCCAAGGGTGAATTTCCACATTTCTGGTGGTTAGATTCGTGAACGTTTTAAAAGAAACAAAGAGATCAGCTTTGAGGAAAGATTGTCGCTTACTTGTTGTGGCCTCTTCGCTACAGTTTGATTACATATAGCACGAAACCTGAACCAAAGATAAGAACATGTCTTTTTTTTTCACATTTGCTAAATTTCAGGCGACTGAAATATAGCATCTCCCCTTTTTTTGCGAATGTTTTTTTTTTTGTTTTGTTTTTTCCCGAATGAACAAAAAGTCTTTTTTTTTATTACAAAAAATGGAATAAGAAGAGGTCTTCATCGTGTGCTAGACGAGATGATGGCTAGGCAACAACTGTAAACAAGGTAGACAGAGCAACTAAATTTAAAACTGTCAAATTTGTCAATCCAAACATCAATCAATCCGCTAATCTGAACCTGTACACAGCTCAACTACACCTAAAGCACAGCAACAACCAACCAGAAAACCACGCCCCAACTACTAACCCCTCCCTGCACGGACTACAAGGGCCCAGATCTCGCCACGCGTCCGTCGTCCTCCACCTCGGCCGCCCAGTCCGTCGCCCGCCTCCCCGACGAGAACCGCCGCAACCCTCCCAGCCCCGGCGCTGGCGCCGGCGCCTCCGTCTCCATCTCCTTCATCTCCCACCGCCTCGCCGCCGCGACGGACGGAGGAAGCGGCAGCGGCGGCGGCGGGGACTGGTCAACGCACTCCACGGCGCTGTTCCTCGACCTGCTCCGGCGCATCAGGAAACCGAACCCGCCGCAGCAGCCGGCCGGCCTCGGCCCGGGGGACGACCTCGACGGGCGGCGCCGGAACGAGCGCTCGCGGTCGGAGCCCACCTTCCCGAAGCAGGACACCTTGGGCGACCCCGGCTCGGGCACGGCCGGCTTCGCCTGGCGCCCGCCGCCGCCAGTCTTGGCCTTCTTGGGGAAGATGGCCGGTGGGTGGTGGTGGCGCCGCGCGCCTCCGGCCCCGCCGCCCTGGCCGAGCTTCCCCGGGAGGCCGATGATGGGGGCCGCCGTCGGCTTGAGGTTGCCGGAGAACCTCTGCGACGACGCGCCGCCGGTGTGGTGCTGGTGGGCCTGCTTGAGGATGCACTTGGGGTTGGTGTTCTCCTTGAGCGAGTCGTCACGGTCGTAGACGCCGTTGATGTCGGACCACGCGACGTCGTCGCCGATGCGGAGCTGGGTCGACTCCGGCGGGTCGCCGCCGAGGTCGCGTGCGGCTGCCATGGCGCGGCGAGGGAGACGCGCACGCGAACGCGATGGTGTTTGGGGAAGGGGGAAAGAATGGATATATCGTCGGCGCGTGGCGTGGATTTAAAGGAGTTCCTTTTTTGCGATGTTGACTTCTTGTTGGGATTGCTGTGATCCACTGCCATTTTCTTCCTCGTGGTTTAGTGCGTGGACCTTGTCTACCGTGAGTGCATGGATTTTCAGTACACTGATAGTGCCGGTGCGTTGCTACGGGTGCCGACACATCTCTGCACAAAAAAGAAATATATATATATTTTCAATTGCATGTGCCAATTTGTGCTTGAGCAACTCATGAATCCTTGTGTAGCCCATTTAACTATTTAACCGTCCCGCTATAGTTTCAAACTCCAAGTGTAAAAGCTTTTGTTTTTAACCCTCATGGGAATTCGCATAGAGGACCACTGTGGTATTAGAGTTTTTTACTTGAATAGCAGACCTGCCCATTATTGTTTTTAACTTGTAGTACGAAATGTTTCAAAGGAAAAATATATATGGCACAAAAGCAAGCTGAACGCGTACAGTCCTCAATTGCATCCCAATAAGTGTTCAAATTTTGCTTTACATGCAAGAAAAATAATTAGCAAATAATAAATATTAGTGTGGCTTTCCTCCAACCATCAGTCTTGTCCCATTAGCTGGACAAGAAAAGAGCCTGCACAAATAACAGAATGATGGATTTTTTTTTCTTTTGGCACAAAAAAATATGAATAATGGGGATAGCAAAGAAAAATACATTATATACCCTCAAAGTTTTATTAACATGGACTTGATGATTGGCTTTCTAAACCACTCTATGTAGGTGGTATGATTGTTAGAAAATAAAGGATAAGGAATAAAATGTATAAAAGTAAAAGCAGGAAAGAGAAAAGGCTGGAAATAAAGAAAAACCTCATACTGAAGCAGGCCCTGAAGACAAAATTATCACCGCAGCCCAAATTTTGCTGGAAGTGGCCTGGTCCACGTAGCTACGGGTGCGCATCAGCACGGGCTAAGAGCCCACTGGTATGTGAAAGAACATGTATGCGGCCCAATTTCCCGGCCTGCCTGCCTAGGCGCAATCGAAACCGTCAGTTCGTGATGAACCGCTGAGGATTGCCGCGCCCTGAACAAAACCGCTTCACGGGCTATCCCTAACCCTAGACTACTTTCCCCGATTTTCTCGGCGCCACGCAGCAGGCGACTGAGGCCGAGGTGGCGACATGGCGACGCAGCAGTGGAGCTCTGCGACGGCAGCTGATGCCACCCTAACCCCTGGGCGAGGTGTGCTGCGTGTGAGTGCGTGGCGACGCAACACAAAGCGAGGAAACGCCGTCACGGGTCTTCTCGCCAGGGCACGCGTGCGACCAAGGTCGCGCACGGCTCTGTCGAGGAGATCCTCGGCGGCACCACGGCCTTCGGCGGTGCGTACAGGCGACCGGGGAAAATTTCCGGCAAGTGCGTGCGGCAAGAGTGGGCGATGAGTCCGCTAACGCAAGGCGACGCGGCAATCAAGCAAGTGCTAAGCTCCTGGCAGGAAAAGGTAATGATCCCGTCCGTGATCTCTTCGTGTCAGCAAAGGGCGTTCGGGGAATTCGGGATTTCTTGTTATTGCCTCAATTTGGTTTCTGTTTTCGAACTTTGCGATGAAAAGTTTTGGGATGTCTAACATACGGTTCAAGATTTGGGGAAAATTGTGCACAATTTCATGACTTTTTACATGAATTTGATCTGATTTCCCCTCCTCCTTCTTGCTTAATTTAATCCTCAACCCAAGGCCATCACTTAAACATACATCTCGGCATTAACAGAATGGCTAATCAGTATCTAATTACACCTAATTAACCGCTAACAGTAGTAATTTTGCAGATTTTCTTGATCTTGTGTTCCGGTTTGTAAGGGCAAACATGAAAGGGGCTGCAAGTTCATCCTTCTTCGTTCATGATCACCTCCTTCTATATGCTAACCAAGACGCAGACGGCAAACTCCTACTGATTACTTGAACTAATGCTAGTAATTAACCGCTAACAGCAATGATTAATTTGAACTAATGTTAGTTAGGCATAATTAACAATAATAGATCAGAAGAAACAGAACCTTCTTTTTCTTTAGGAAAACGGAAACAGAACCTGGATCGAATCGGCTGCGTCAGTGTGCAGCGTGGTTGCACGGCGCACGGTGTGGTTCCTCTACTCTTGACATGGCGTGATGGCGGCGTTGCTCCGGCGTGGGTTGGGGGCTCTGGTGGGGAAGAGTTGTGCGGGGAGGGGATCACAGGGTATTAGTTATTGCGGAGTGGTGGGAGCGCTAGGCGCGCAAATTGCGGATCTCAGGGAGCCAGGGACGCCCGTGTAGATCGCAGGGGAGAGTGGGAGTTTGGATTGAGGGGGCGGGTTTTGAATCGCAGGGGGCGGGATTTTGGATCGCGGGAGCGGAATACGTGTTTTTCGGGGGCAGAATAAGCCGGGGCAGACGACCACTTCGGAATTCATTAGTTATAGAGAGGTTGTTTCTCGTAGTTTTATATCAAAACAAAAAAAAAGTTAAGGTTGTTTGACGTCCAAAGAATGTTGAAAATGGGTACGGATTTACGGGTTCTTTGTTGGTTGTAAATATAGTTAAATCCCTATAGGACTCGGCACAAATGAACATGTCACAAACTGTTTCAAATTTGAAATGAGGCTCGATGATTTCAAGGCAAATGAGTTGTGTAAAAAAATATAAAAAATTCAGTTAAGGATTCGCGTCAAAAGTTTAAAGCTGAAATTTTAAGTTGAATTTGCTTATTCAAAGTGATAATGGGATTTCCTTTTCTTTTTCTCATTCCAATCTTAGCTGTCCTTGCCGACAGCAATAACCTACCTACATTGGTCTTTCAAAAAAAAAAAAAAACCCTACCTACATTGATTGCTGAGGAGTCGTGCATGATCATATTGTGAAGATTTGATAGACGTTGCACGAATGAAGCCCCAAGCCATTAGGTTATGGCAACATTTGCCAATGGATTTGAGTGTAGTTTCTACATTACTAATTATAAGATTTAGTTCTCCTAAAGCATTTCACTTTTTTTAGAAAAATAGAAATTAATGGTTCAGTCAGTCCCAAGAAAAGAAAGGACAGCACCGTTGTAGCTGTACAAGTTAACAATGGTCCATGGACGAGGCTTAGGGAGAGGATGCACGAAAGAGGAACAGTGCACCGTATTCAGACCAGCCGGCAGTTGGTATTAGCGCGCTGAACAACCTTGAGATTGACGTCTGATTTAGTAAACAAAATTCGTTGATCTACGGGCCTACTGCTGCGCGCGCACCCTGGCTGCGCCGTTCGGAGTGATCGCAGCCCTGAATTCCCGCAGTCTCCTCGACAATTGTGACCTTGGACTACGGACGAGCCGTCGCTTCCCCAGCAAGGCTTTGCGGTCTTGATTAGTCATGGCCAAATGGGCGGCCCGGCCCAGCACGGCACGGGCCCATCAGGGCACGGCCCATTTGCTATCGGGCCGGCACGGCCCGCTGGTTACATGGGCCGTGCCGTGCTCGCCTGTGGGCGGGGGGTCAAGCCCATGGCACGGCACTAAAGCTGTTACAAGGACCGGGCCGGCCCATTAGGCACGAAAAGATAAAAAAGGCCCATCAAACAGAAAAAGGTTGATGGTGGCAAAAAAAGAAAAGAAAAAAAAAAAGCCGAGATCTGGCCGCCGACAACCTTTGCCGGCGTCGGCGAGCGGGGGAGAAGGAGAGGGAGGAGGCCGGCGACGCGAGGGCGGAGACGGGCGGCGCCGCGCCGAGGGGAAGGAGGCGGACGTCGCCATGGCGCGATGGAGGAGGAGGAGAGGGAGGAGGCCGGCGGCGCGAGGGCGGAGACGGGCGGCGCCGCGCCGCGGGGAAGGAAGACGGCGGCGCCGTGCCGCGGGGAAGGAGGCGGACGCCGCCATGGCGCGAGGAAGGAGGAGGAGAGGGAGGAGGCCGGCGGCGCGAGGGCGGAGACGGGCGGCGCCGCGCCGCGGGGAAGGAAGATGGCGGCGCCGTGCCGCGGGGAAGGAGGCGGACGCCGCCATGGCGCGAGGGAGGAGGAGGAGAGGGAGGATGCCAGTAGCGCGTCTGCTCGAGCTGCGAGGGAGGAGGGGGAGCCGGGGAGGTAGGCGGCGACGCAGGGAAGGGAGAGGTAGGAGGACGGCGGCGTGGGGAGGGACGAGTGGGAGGAGGCGGGTGACACCGTGTTAGGGTTTGAGGGAGTTGAGCTGTTAGGTGGGCCGTGCTCTGATGGGCTGCTAACGGGCCGTGCTCTAGTGGGCTGTTAGGTGGGCTACATCGTGCCGCCTCTTACGCGTGCCGGGCTGTGCTGCCCATTGGGCTAGGGGGTCGGCCCAAGCACGGCCCGATGCTTCGTGCCGTGCCGGCCCAGCCCATGTAATTTCGGGTCGTGCCGTGCCTGGGTCGGGCCAAAATCATCGTGCTTCGTGCCTGTCCATCTAACCCGGCCCATTTGGCCATGACTAGTCTTGATGCACTGAAGATCAAGTGAACATTCGTCAGGTTCTGAGCACTCACAAAACTGTATATCTTCTTCCTGATTTCATATTGCTACAAGATGCAGATAGGTCCTCTACTCATGTAGTAAAGCGAGAGGTGCTAAGATTGTTTCCTCAGCTTTTGTTATGGCTTGCGTCTGAACTTCGCTTACGGCAGTATATACTTCCTTCCATTGCACACAAGTAATCTGCTTCCTTTAACCATTGTTTCAGCACTGAACTTTGCCCCCAGTTTGAAGATTTATCAGGTACTCCCTCCGCTTGGAAATTGTTGTCGTTCAGACAAAGAAATTAGTTCAAAATTGAACTAGACTTCCTGTCTTAACGTCAGAACTGGAGGGAGTCAGTTTGAAAAAAAATGTACAACTTTTTTTTTGTATGAAGGATTTTCAGGTTGCTGTTTGTTGATAAGTTGCATCATGCCCGTACCACTTCAGAATATTTTTCACGACTTTTTCCAAAAGCTGAAGTTCTTTGACTTTCTAAGTCGCATTCAGCTCCCATCACTACTCAGTTTCACATGACTTGAAAACTCACAAGGTCGATCCAGAACAAAAATTGAGGAGAAAATCAGTAAATATCACATACGAAAAAAAGAGACCAGATTATTTTTCTCGAGATCATCAAGTGAAGAAGAGAAACAGGCCACCCACACCACAAATTTCCTCCCGCTCGTCATTTTTAGTGGACAGCTGCAATTTTAACTCTGTTTCGTAGAAGAAAAAGGTTCGTTACTGATGTTACACCTGGCGTTAGCAAGCAAGGCATGAAACATGATTAGCTTAAGCTGAACTCTTGTTGGCGATTTAAACTAAGCTAAACCATGCTAATTTTGGCCTGCTCATCAGGTAACATCTTTTCGGTCTTTAGCAGCCGCTAGCGTAAAGAACATACAGGGATAGGCAAACATCGCACGCCAGGTGCAAAACGAATCAGAATATCCGTTAAAAAAGGACTTTGTACACAAGTCGAATGAGAAGACATGATGGCCGCCGTAAACATGTTCACAAAAGCATAATAAAACGAGGGAAACTTCTTCTGAAGGAAAAGGAATGTTGAACTGCTGCACAATCCTTTTTGACTTCACTTTGTAATATTTGAATTGCTCTGTTTCAGAGCTTCTAGAAAATCAAGGGTTGCTCTCAAACTTAGATTTTCTAAACACCCTGACCTAAGTAAGCTGTATTCTTGGGAGTTGGGATTTACCTCGCAAAGTGTTGATCCTAATTGCAACGTTAGTGTTTGTTCATACTATCTGCGTCAGCGGTGACTATCAGTGAACGAGCAACGTTTACTCATGCTTCCAGTCCGCATATATAGTCGATCATGGACAAGCAGCGTCTACGAGACTATTTCTCGAGAACGTTCTAGAAGCCTTTTGGACAAAGCAATTTCAACCAGCTACTTAAAGGGGGGAAGAGTCAGTTCTAATACAGTGGAAAAGGACAGTGCAACCAGGTTTGCCATGACGCCATGGTGCTTTATGTTACACCCGCACACACACGGAACGCGTGGATTGGTGTCAGTTTCTTGATAGCTGCATGAAGCCTTATCAAGGAACAAAAATACATCGAAAAGTTGTTCACGTGGAAGCAGAGGTGAGGCCACATTACAGAAGCACACAACGCAAATGAACTGACTACTACACTACTACCCAGAAGCAGGGCAAAAACTAGAAAAACTCACAACAACACAATGAGGCCATACTAGAAAAGCTCACAACAACACAATGAGCTACCTACTGAACAAAAGAGAAAGTCATTCAGCACGCACGGGCCTGGAAGCGAAATCTCATCGCCTGGAGATCATACACAACCCTGAACGATCTGGTGGCCTTGTTCCCCAGGATCTGAACACCTCCGACGCCGGAGACGTCCGGCTGGAACGCCAAGCAGATCCGATCAGCCGACTTCTGATGGAACACGTTCTCCGGCGGCAGCGTCAGGGACGCCCTGAGAAACTTCATCTCCACGGCCGGCAATCCGCTCCAGTCCACCGACCCACCGCCGGGCGACCTGAAGCAGACCTTGTTGCTCACGCTGGCATCAAACTCACGGACGTAGCCCTTGTCCCGCATGGCCACCGCCATGGCGTCGTCGAAGGCGTAGAACACCGACGGCGAGAGGAACGTGTCGTCGGTGCCGGAATCGACGACCATCAGCTTGCTCGTGTACGCGGACGGGTCGACGTCGAGCCGCCGCCCGTCGACGGCCATGTCCACCTGCATGATCGAGTACACGTGGGAGTACCACCTGCTCCCGTACCCCATCACCAGCGGCGTGGAGACCTCCAGCTTCGGAGGGTACGGCCCGATGGTGAGGAACCCCTCGGATTTGTGGTCGCTGGGGAAGCAGTATGCGAAGGCGTTGTAACTCGTCTTCTTGACCAGCTGGTTGAAGAAGGAGTAGCTCTCGTTCCCGAAGCCGATGATGCCGGCCTCGAAGCCGTGGAACATGTCGTCCTCGCTGCACCCGAAGACGAAGTCGTCGACGATGCTGTTGTTGTTGCCGATGCCCAGAGCGATCCGGTCCTTCCCGAGCTTGCCCGTCGAGTACTGCGACGACGACCCGTAGCGCAGGTTGTAGAGGCACGTGTCGGTCTCTTCGATGCAGCCGTAGGGGACGCCGTAGGCTTCGTGGAGGTCGACGCAGTCTTGTTGGAGCAGCCGACGTGGCGGTACGTGGTGGAGTTCTTGGGGTCGAATATCTTTCCAGCTTCTTCTACTTGATCATGGCAGCTTACGTGGCATCCCTTGCACTGCACCCATGAGAGCGTGGCGCCGGTGTCGATCGTCACGAGGTTGAAGACGGCTGGTGTTCCCAGGCTGATGGCCATGAAGTACTTGCCTTTGTGGATCTTGTCGTCCCGATGACCGTGCCTGCGTCTGATACGCTTGCCGCGTGAACATACTGCTCCTCGATGCAGGGGTGCTTCCTGTGGAACACTGGGAAGTGGAAGGCGCCATCTCGGAGCTTTGGGCTGAAATCTGCTATCATCCGTCAGACACAAAAGCGGTAGCAGTTGTTAAATGAACCAGATCTCGTAGCCAAAAAATTAAGAAGAGGAAATCAAGAGAGAAATGTACATGGAGTGCGCAGAAACATAAATGTACATGTAGTAAATAGTAGCACTACTATACTATCATTGCATATATGGAGCTTTTCTCTTAAAATAAGACATTAAGCAAATCTATAGGTGATAATACAATACAAACAAAAGATGAGCGGATGAGCAAGGATTATTACCGTAAGTCGATGAAGAGCATACCCCGGCGCACATACACCCTGGAACCATGTAGCTTAGAGTAAGCACCATCATAACAAGCAAGAGCGGTTCCATTGGAAAATAAGTATTTGGGCAATTTGTTTCTATGTGCGCATAGTCTGCATATCTTGGGGTTTCGATCAAGAAACCTATAAACTCCTTAATGATTCGTTTGGATATTCGGTCACGCACATGCAAGACGAGCTCACCACCTGCTTGTAATCATCATGCATTGCATACCGCTTTTATTTCTTTTTCCCCCTTTTTTGAGAACCTTCTAGGGTCATTTCTGTGGGACTTCCTATAGTTTTTTTTTAAGCAACACCTCTTATAAGGCCAGTCTCAACGCACCATTTCTTTTTTTTTTGTGTGATTACACAATATAACTCAGCACTCACAACGCACTCACACTCATCCCTATAAACGCACATACGCAAATCCTACCTATATAAGCACTATTTCCATGACTAATTTTAGAAAAAAGATCCAGCTTCCTTTCGTAGAGATGAAAGGTCTCTCATAAAATATGAAAGTTTTCCTTCTCACACATCAATTAACTTGCCAAGTGAACAAAATATGCATATGTGGCATAAAATTTAATGCTTATGAAAGGCTGCATTGAAACTGGCTTAAGTAAGGCGTCTTATGGTCAACAATTGATAGGTTGGCCCAATAGCCCATCAAATCTGAGCAGCTCAACCCGAGTCTGAGGGTCAACATTACGAAAATAAAAGAATCAACATTTTTGTAATTTTATTTCAACATTTTTAAAATGATACTAACATTTTGTAAAAAAATATTGATCAATAAAAAAAATTGTTGACATGGTACAAACAAAATGTTGACAAAAATTTGAATTTTTAAAAGTTCAAAAAAATATTCATATTGGATATCATTTTAAAGAATTAATTGCAACAAACATGTAGGTTTAAATGAATTTGAAAATAGACTTACGATGTAAAGTTTGTAAATCATTTTTTTCTTCTCACTCCTCACCTGCCCCAACCAGAGCACGACGCATGCCAAACCTGGTTCTCTTCCTCTCAAGCTGCAGCGCACGTAAGGCGTTAGATTTTGATCCGCACGAATCTCAAAACATTTGAACAAAAAGATCCTACTTCTGTGGGCTGTACTGATTTGAGCCTGCTCTATCGGAATGAAAGGATCGTTTCAATGTGGCAGGAATCTCTTGTCATGGATCCATGTGGCCCAGCCCAGTGCCTAACACTACATGGTTCTGCAGCCCATCACTCGGTTGGCCCGTATCCGTGAGTCCGTGACAGGAGACCAGTCCGCCAGTGCCACAACCACAGGCCGCAGCAGGGGTTAATGCGTTAAAACCCGTAAAGCAGCGCCGCGGAGAGAGGCGAGGACGCCGAGACGACCGGAGAGGAAGCGGATGGCGTTCGGGGGGAGTAGATCGGCGATCACCGCGCCGCAGCGCGAGAGCGGAGCAGCGAGCCGCTTCTCGCCTCCCCTCTCCCGTCCTCTCCTTCCACAAGAGCAACTGGTAATTCCCTTACCTCGCTCCAAGGTCTCCGTAATTTCACTCTGCCGATTTCATGATGCCTTCCGTGATGCCGCGGAGGGGAATGGACCATCGTAATTGGTTTTGGACCGTCGTAATTTCTCTCTGTGTGGCTGCTTGTGTTTCTACTTCATACAGTGGTTGTTATGCTAACAAAAGAGCCGCGGAGCACTGTAGCTATTGGTTTTGGTGGTCTAGGCGATTATGATGTTAGTGCTTTTCCTTAAAATTTGGTTTCTGTTTTTCCTATCTGTTGAGCGAAACATTGATTTAGTTCAATTATTCAAGGGATGCTAAAGGATGAAAATATGCTCAATTTGGGTGTCGTTAATACTGCTGCTGCTGGGAGACCACCGTTCTAAATTGTCTTAAAAGGTCAATGTGCCTAGGATAAAAGTGGAATTGGTTAGGTTACTTCACCTTCTACCATGTTGAAACAGCAACGTTTCTAGTTATTTAATGATCATCATGTGCCTATTATGCTTGTGCATATTGTAATACAAAGCTTTCCTTTTGTATCTTCTGTCACTCTTGCATAATAAAAATATGTTCTGTGTTTTATTATTCCCAGGCAATTTTTGAAATAGCTCTCTCTCTGATGATATGTGTCAAGGTTCCAAGAATCAAACGACCCTTTGACAACTCAGGAATTCGGAAAGATCCATGTTGCTCCAGAAAAAGCAGAGTTCCACGGCTGAGAGGTACACATTCTCCTAAAATTTCTTTTGCTTGAATTGATTGAGTTCTTAAGAGTTCTTCTATAAGGTTTCATTTGAGAACATACTTCATTTGATAATTTAATTGGATAAATTTGACTATAATGGAGTTCATGTCATCACTGAAAATAAATTCTTTCTAGCATATTTGATAAACTTCAAGGCAAAAAGTCATGTATATTACAATTTTAATTTGCTTGTAATGATTGTGTGTTTCGAGACATTTCTTTCTTTCTGTTTAGTCACTTTTGTAGCTAAAAGATTCACGCCCTTCCCAAATGCTAAATACCAAGTCTTTACATGTTGATTCTTAAGGATTGGGTGGTACACTCCTTGCACTCTTGGGTCATTGTGAATATATAAAACAGTAAGTATATATATGTGTAAGATGTAAAAAAATAATAGGAAGATGTTTTCTGGTGTGAAGCTTCTTAAAGGTTTCGTCTGATAAGTGATCATTGTCCCAATCATCAATTGTGGTATGCTTATTATCATGGTTCTTATTTGTTCTGTTGGTTGAAACTTCATCCTTGATGCAGATTTATCTCGGCATCTCTACCCTGTTTCTATATGATCACATCCTATTTTTTAGAAGGCAAGATTAGCTACTTGGCTGTAACTTTTACCCTTTTTGGCATGAAAAGTTTCTGAGATGAGAAAAAGAAACAGATGGAAGGCGATAATCCATGGAAAGGACGTGAAAGTATATTATAGTTTCATTTAGATGGTGTTATTAGGAACTTGATATAACCAACTTCCAACTACAACTCTACTTGCAAGTTTACCATCTATGAAAACATAGCTACTAGTAACATCTATCCCTCTTTTTGCCTGATATGTGCATGCGGTTCTTTCTAACTGATTTTTGTATTGTCATGTTTTTCTGACTAGTAAAATATTTCACAATGGCACTCTTTGTGTACTTTCTGATATGGGTAAGATTTTTGTTCTGAATTGTAGCCCATACAGCATGTTGGCTATGGATTTTTGTGCTCACACTCTTCCCAATACCTGGAGTTAATTCAGTGAAGGGTCTAATAGATGGCAGCTGTCGTTATGACTTGACCAGCGTTGCTGCCTTATCATGCCTGCAGCCAAATGGTGCAGTGCGGCCACCCTCGCTGACGTGCTGTAAGGCATTGTTGTATGCCGTTGATCATGTTCCAGCTAGCGATCAGAGTGGGGCTTGCTGCCTTTGCCGTTACATGAGAGATAAAGAAAAACCTGAATTGGCTACAACATATATTCTTTGTAAAGGAAAGGACAGACGTATTGTAAAGAAATGGTCATCCTTTGCTATGACAAAATGTTCAACAGGTACATATTTCTTCTTTGTTGTTTGTTCAAACGCTATTAATAAGTCTCCTGGCTTTTAATTGATGTTTACATTTTCTTTGACCAGTGTGCAGAAAGGGAAGAGATTCTTCTCTCGGTGTGGGTATCTCTGCGGATGAGGATCATTCACTGGAGAACTTACACAACAGTGTCAAGGCCAAGGGCATCTTCCATGTCCTCTGGGCTTCTGTTATGGTTTCTGTTTTAATGGGCCTCATTTGCTGGTATCTCTGGAGGTCTAAGATGAGATCAAATGCAAGTGAGCAGGGCGGGCCCCAAGCTGAGGGCAAGGGATCTCCTGGCCTCCGTTCAGTCAGTAAGACTAAGCGCAAGTGTAGGAAGTTTTGATCCACTCGCTCTTCTTTATATAGTTTGGAGTGGTCGCATCGTTCGGCTGTGAATTCTTAACGAACTGGTTTGCCATTGAACATTCTACTTGCAACTCAATGCCACAGTTTGCTCATATGCTCCAGACTTGGCTGCAATATCCGAGAGGCTTTTAATTTGCATGTAAAGTTGGTTTGGAGTGTATGAAAATTGACAATATGTATATGTAGTACTACGTGCATATTTGGCTGCAATATCTCCATGCCTAACTTTAGAGTGTCACAATGCTTTGTACAAATATTTCATTCGGTCCGCAACAATGAACTTTTTATAAAATTTTGGTCATAATTCTGACATTCTACCATGGTTTCATCCCAGTATCTCTCTGTAGCAATGTCACGCTCCGCCCTGATCAGTTTTGTACTCGGATTATCATTTTTTTTTTGTGATTGTACTCGGATTATCATTAGTACGCCCGTCACCTCGCCCAGATCCGAGAGGCACACGATTTCCAATCGGATTATCCAAACCTAATCAACTTCGTAGTCGGCGGCGCCGCCTATAAATATCTCTCCGCAGCGGCAGTATTACCAAACACAGATCCAAGCCTACCACGCCATTGCCACCGGGTTTCCAATTCTGTTGCTGCGATGGCTGTCAATCTCCGCGTCGGCGCTGCTCTTCAGATGTTGATTTGCCTTTGTCTTCTTGCCGCGCCAGCGTCAGGGCTAGATTTCCCAGTTTATTACCCACCTGCAGAAGCGATCATTATCGATCTGGGGAACACCAACTCGTGCGTCGCCGGCTACCATCCTGCCAAGGCCGAGACCGCGTTCCAGTTCTGCGTCCCCTCCTGGGTCGCCTTCACCGGCGACGGCACCGCCCTCGTCGGCGAGGCCGCCAAAAAACATGCCGACGACGCCGGCCCAGGGACTGCCATCTTCGGTTTCAAGCGCCTGCTTGGGCTAAGACGAAATCGCATTTACCATGAGGACATTGTTCAAGGAGCCATCCTGCGCATGCCGTACAAGATCGGCACAAGGGATGGGGACATGACGACCATCCAGGTGATCGCCATGGACGGCACGATCAAGCAGTTGGCCGTCGACAAGATCGCGTCAATGTTGATCGCCCAGCTGAAGGAGAAGGCCGAGGAGCATCTGGGTCGTAAGGTCGAGTACGCCGTCGTCACCGTTCCGCTGCATTTCCATGACGCGCCCAAGTGGGCGATCAGGTTCGCCGGCAAGCTCGCCAGGCTGGACATCGAGGTCGACGCCATGGTTACGGAGCCGGTTGCGGCTGCCGCCGCGTACGGCCTGCATAGGAAGCTGCGTGAGGACGGCAATGTGCTTGTCCTCCGTGTCGGTGGCGGCACGGCTGATGCGAGCATTCTGACGCTCATTGATGGTTCTTTTGACATTTTCGGATATGGATATGATCATTTCCTTGGAGGTAAGCATATGAACTTTTAGTGCATTCGACCATTTAGTATGTTAGTTATAGGAATTAACTGTGTGACCCTTGTAGTATGATGACTCATCAGTCTGACCAACTGTTCAACTTGATATATTGCAGGAGATGATTTTGATCAGAGGGTAGTGGACTACTTCGTCCAGCTGATCAAGACGAAACACGGCAAGGACATTAGCGAGGACCGGATTGCTCTTGGAAAACTGAGGACGGCATGTGAGCGTGCAAAGAAGGCCCTGAGCAGCCAAGATCGCGTCCAAGTGAATGTCGAATCTCTTTTCGATGGCGTGGATTTCTCCGAGCTGCTGTTGAGATCAGATTTCGAGCAACTAAATGATGACTTGTTCAAGAAAGTCATTGCATTGGTTGAAGAAGCCATGGTAGACGCTGAACTGGAGAAGAACATGATCGATGAGATTGTTCTTGTTGGTGGAAGCACCATGATCCCCAAGATTCAGAAACTCGTCAAGGACTACTTTGGTGGGAAGGCGCCAAACATAAGGGTGAAACCGGATGAAGCAATTGCTCTTGGAGCGGCAGTTCTTGTACATTCGCAAGCTGAATATCGGATATATTAGCACGATAAAACTGGAAGCCTATGTTGCCTGTTTTGTTTTCTTGTAAGGATAAATGAATGTTCTTGTAAGGATAAATGAATGTAAAGATAAATGAATGTTCAGCGGTCGTGCTAATATCGGATATATTAACACGATAAAACTGGAAGCCTATGCAGCCTAACCATCAGGTGGTGCAACTGCCAGCAGGCAGCCCAAACCGTGAGAGGGAGCTTAAGCATGTAGCCAAGCTATGAAGCAGTCCGAAGGGACCTCCATCTCTGATCGAAGTGTTCTAAAGAGCTGCTGGAGTTGTACCCAGGGTTCCCAAACTGTTGGAAACCGGACTTACCGGTCCGGTTCGGTTCGGTCGGCTAGTTTGCTTTTGGATTTGAACTTTTTTTAAAAATTAAATTTTAAAACCAGAAAAACAGACTGGTAAACCAAAGAAACCGATGGATTGGCTTTCAAATTTTGAAAACAAAAAATGGACCGGTAAACCAGCAAAACGATCGGTTTGCATTCAAATTTAATCTAAGACCTTTCGTCCGGTTGCCGATCCGGTTTCTACAGTTTACTGGAAAACCAGACAAACCGATTGGGTCCGGATTGCAATGCTCCATGGAAGTTTAGTTTGTGCACGAACCGAATTCAAAACATTTCAAGGTCCGTTGTTGCTCGGTGCCACTCTGAAAACAAAACCAGGACCGCCTGCCACTTGAGCAGGAACAGTAGCCGTGTTCCCTCAAATCCCAGCTCCGAAATTCCGACTTCTTGTTTGTATGCTTCCGTTATCGATGCGCTGATCACGCGTACTAGGATCCCGCTTCAAGCGGCCCTTCACACCCACAGGTCTACAGCTGCAAACCGTTAGAGATCTCACCAATCGACTCTGCTTCATACGTGAGGGTGAAGCCTAGTCAGGCCTTGTAGTTGTGCAGATTTCAATCCCGACATCTTCTCTCCTCAAGTAGTATATACGAGACCACGTACGATTATTTCCGCGCTGACCTTGCCTCCAGACCCATCGTGATTCGTGGGCTGCGATCGAGGCCGCGCGCAGGTCACACACTCACACGACGCCGCACGAGAAGGGATCTCCTCCGCATCCGCAACCAACAACCCACAGATCGCCATGTTGGCCGCGCTCCTCGTCGGCTGGCTGCTCGCAGCGTCGGGATTCCTGTGCCCGCATCAGGCGCGTGCCTTTGTGGAGTTGAGCCCGGGCTTCATCAGGAAGTTCGGGCGCCCCGCCGCCGCGCTGCTCACGCCCAACAACACCGTGGCCGTCGACCTCGGCAACACCAACTCCTGCATCGCCGGCTTCGACGGCGGCGGCGGGACGGTGTTCCGCATCTGCATCCCGACCAGGCGCGCTCATCGTCGGCAAGGCCGCCGCCGCCGCCGTGGACCGCTCGGCCCTTTTCGGAATGAAGCGCCTGTTTGTGAGTCCGAGCGGCGGCGCGGCGTGGCAGCGGTTCCGCATCTGGGAGGCCGCTGCCGCGGTGTTCACGGAGCTAAGGTCCCGCGCGGAGGCGCACACGGGCCGCAGCCGGGTCTACCACACCGTCCTCACCGTCCCGTACTACTTCGGCGATGGGGAGGTCATTTTCGCCGCCACGCTCGCCGGCCTGAGGACCGTCAGGGTCGTCGACGAGCCCACCGCCGCTGCGGTTGCGCACGGCCTCCACCGCTGGCGGCTCCGCGGCCGCGGGAACGTCCTCGTGCTTCACGTAGGCGGCGGCACCTCCGCCGCGGCCGTCCTCACGTACCGTGACGGCGGATTCGAAGGCGTCGGATCGGCGCACAACCTTCGCCTTGGAGGAGACGACTTCAGCCGGAGGATCACGGACCACCTGGTCCAACTGATCAAGGACAGGCATGGAGTCGACGCAACCAGCAAGGACAACGTCTCCTTGCTAACAAAAATCAAAATGGAGTCCGAGCGCGCGAAGAAGGAGCTGAGCGATCAACATTGCGCCCATGTCAACGTCGGCATTCCCAATAATGCCGGCCCTGTCATGTTCTTCTCCGAGATGCTGACACGGGCCAAGTTCGAGGAGCTGAACCGGGATCTGTTCGTCCGGGTTATGGCGCTGGTGGACAGGGCGATGAGAGAAAGCAGACTGAAGAATCAGAGCAGGCACCTCGTTGACGAAGTTGTTCTGGTCGATCGGTGGGAGCACGAGGATTCCAAGGATCCGGCAGCTCGTCAGGAGCTACTTTGGAGGGAAAGAACCGATGAGCACAATGGCGCCGGCGCCGCCTGATGAAGTTATTGCTTACGGAGGTGCTCTCCTTGGCCACCCAGCAGTGGGTGGTTATCAGTGTAGGGGACGTGATTGGCGTCAGCATTACAATTCTACAGACTGGTGCAATACTGACGAACTTATATATAGTAAGAAAGCAGACGGTGGATGGGCGGCCTACGGATCGACAGTTGTCAATAGCTTTGTTATGGTTATATCCACAAAGCGAAATCTGAATGCTTCCATCTCCTCAGAAGATGGATCGAGACCATTTCTTCATATTTCCAAAACACTAGTCCATCATTCCGTGCGTCAGCACATGCTAGCAATTTTGAAGAACAATTTATTTTATAATATCAACATTATTATGCATTGATTCTCATATGATGTTCGTTATATTTTTGCTTCATATTACTACATCACATTTATCATTTTAAATAGTTAATTTTCATGAAAAGGGATTATCATTGACAAAATCCTCTCCCAGTCTTCTCTACACTTGGTTGTGTTATTTTTCTAGGCTTCAGTGTTGCAAATCATGAATAGTACCACACAATTTTGCATACTTTATTTCCTGTTTGAATATTTGCATCCTGTTTTTGACAGTTCTATATCATTATTTTGGTAGGTATTTTCTTTGCTAATCATTAAATCCTTTGAGACAATCTAATTAATCATTAATCATCTTAATTTATATCTGTAATATTTTTCTATTTTTAAAAATGCAGAAATTATTATAAACAAATTTAAAAAATAGGGATTTTTGTTACCACCTTATCAATCTTTGTTTCTGTTGTGGCATACATCTGACCTACTCTCACGGATCATTGAATTGGGACCCCTTCTCTTGTGGGATGTGAAATTTCTGCTAATTACATCGTCATCCTCGCCATGAAATAAACGTTGAATGTATGAATGATTCAGTCACCCACAAAAGAATACGCGTCAAATATGTACATGAAACTTGTCATATTATAGGCCCGAAGCTTCTACCTATGCTAAATGGACATGCCTTTGTTTTGCTATGAGAATTGCTTTTGATAGTCAAGAACAACAACAATCAAGAAGGAAATTAAATTGATTCTTTTGTCTCTTTATTCCCCCACAAAATTACTTTAAGGTTACTGTAGGAGATGAAACTGCGTGCAATTGCATTCATCTTTAGGAGATGGACTACTGCCTGATATTGTCCATCGTTCAAGATTCTTTATACTGTTAAATTTTGAAGAGAGGTGGATGATTACCTTAGTCATATGAAAAATCTTCTTTTCCAAAACCCTTGTCCCTTAGTGAGAAACAAAAGTTTAGCTGAGATGTCCACTGAAGTACCACTGCTGTTGATATATCGGGTTTGACAATTGATTAAATCCTTTCAATGCCTCCCTAGTTTTCTTCAGTTACCTGTTCTTTGTAGTTCTTTCTACTCAGCAGCAGGCATGGAAGCAGCAGGGCTGAACGTGTGGAGAAAATTTAGCGGAGGCACCTATCTGATAGCGGGCAGAGACACATTGCAGCTGTTTCATCAATAGCATTACAATCACACGTGTAGGGGATTGTTTCTTCATCGTAAAACCCCACAGCCTACATCAGAAGAATAAAGAATTACGTTTGTCCTTGAAGATTCATATCCTGATCATGAGGTCTGATCATGAGGGGTCCTCCAATTTTCCTAGGCATGCACACGCCAGCATCGATACAAACCGCAACATGCATGTATGTAGGGCTGGACGAAAAGCTCGTGGCTCGTTAGCTCGGCTCAGCTCGTGACTGGCTCGGCTCGGCTCGGCTCGGCTCATTCACTTTTTCTAACGAGCCGAGCCAGGTTTGTAGCTCATTATGTTTAACGAGCTAGCTCGAGCTGGCTCGTGAGCCGCTCGCGAGCCAAACGAGCCAGCAAATCTCAACAGGGCCAGCATCCCTCGGTCCACTGCTCCCTCACTATACCTTGTCCTTTTCTCGAATTGCGCCGTCACCACACTTTGCCTCGTCCCAAGTCTCCATCGCACGCGTGCTTCGCTCTGTTCACGAGCCGCACCGTTTGCCTCGCTGGTCCGTCACCTTGCTCGCTCGCTCGCCGTCCACTTGCGAGCTTACCTGGAAGAGCTCCACGAGGTTGTCGGTGCCTCCTTTCCTCCGTCGCAGCACTCGCCTCACCCTTCCTCTCTGTCATCAACGCTGCAGCCATCAGTGCCAAAGCTCATGGTGAGCACGAGCTCCTTGTCCTTACCGCTCTTCCCATGACCATGACGACGATGGAAGGGGACTGAGTCAAGATCCAAGCTGTGGATAGAGGCCGACGGGGCGGCGGCCGACGGCTCAAGCCGGGCGGTGCTGCCCCTCCCTCTACTCCCCTATTGCGGTGGTGCCTGCTTTTCCATGTCACCAGTCCCCGTCCCCTCTCGGCCGCGACGGCCTCCGCTCCGTCGGCCTCTATCCGTCTCCCCACCCGGCACGTCATCGTGCTCAAGGGCTTGAAGATGTACCCGGCGGCGTGATCGTCGTCTAGTTCCCTAAGTCGCGGAAGAGATGCTGAAGGCGAGCGGCGAGCTTAACGAGCTGGCTCGCGAGCCAGCTCGAGCTCGTATCGAGCCGAGCCGAGCTAGCATTTCAGCTCGTTAAAATAATGAGCCGAGCCAAGCCAACTCGTTATCCTGGCGAGCTGGACCGAGCCGAGCCGAGCCGAGCCGAGCCGGCTCGCTAGTCCAGCCCTACATGTATGCATGTGCAGATATATAGTCATTCATGCGCATACACACAACTGCTTCTTGAAACTGATGTAGAGACATGCATGCAAACTCATCTAGCGGAGGACGTATTTGCCGGGTGGTGCAGTATAAATACAATATGGGAACTGCGATGGATTAATAATGGATATGTACCTCAGCACCCATCCAGCCATCCTAGAAACGGCGCGCGATTAATGACTCATGCACGATTTTCTTCTGATTGATTTGCTTCCGGCCTTGATAGCAATTTCCAATGGCGAGGAGATCTTGATGCCCGCTGCTCCGCGCATGAAAAGATACAAGTGCTCCACATCAGAGGCATCAGGCAGTTCGACGTTGGCGGCAACATGCCGTATCGGGGGTTCGCCTTGCACAATTCACGTTGCTAAGAAAAGATTTTTAGAACTGCATCCGAGTTGATCAGCTCATGTCTCCACCTGCGGCTTGCTTGTTTGTTTTTTCTAAAGCGCGAGTTATCCATGGAAATGCCCTATTTGAATTGAGTGGACTAATTGTTAGTTGACTAATTTTTAGTCTATGTGAATCCAATCAGAAGGACTAATAAGTGAGACTAATTGTTAGAGCATTTCTAAAAAAGCCCCATAAACTTTCTTTAAATTTAGTTATTGAGATTTTAGGCAAAAAAATTTATCTCCAACAGGGCCTCAAAAGAACCCCCAACTTTTCTATAGCCCTAAACTCCCCTCATTTGTAGCTACAAACAGGAGAAGAATTGAGGCCACCATTCCTTCTTTTTCCACTACAATTAATGTTTTTGTGGCCACAAATGCTGATGTGGCCTAATCAAATTTATTTTGATCCACTTTTAGGGAGAGACTGTTGGAGGAGGGAGAACAAATTACCCCTCATAATTTTTTGGTTGCTACTAAAAACAAGTTGATGAGGCCAATTTTATGGGATTCTTTTGGAGATGCTATTAGTCCATCAAAAGACTAGTAATAATCCTAGTAGTCAGTCCAACCCAACTAATAGGTACTAATGATTACAACAAAACATGAAACGACGACAACCATCGATTGTACATGTAGTCTGGTAAACCGTCTGAAGATTACAATAACTTGTATAAGGCCTTGTTTGGATCCTCCTCCTAAAATTTTACTTGGCTAATTTTAGTCACTTTGCATTCAAACATGATCTCCTAAAATCTCCTAAACTTTTAGCCCGCCCCCTCCTAAACTTTTAGCCCCTAGTCACCTCAAAGCTACTAAAATCGACTAAACATATAAAAATAAGGCAAAAACACATAAAAAAGGCAAGAAAAGTATAAAAGCCAGAGACATTAGTCAGGGATCCAAACAAACACCTTCTAAAAATAGTTGGCTAAAAAATTAGCTGGCTAATATGCTTTAGTTGGCTAAAATTAGCTGGCTAAAGGATCCAAACAAGGCCTAAGACGGCCTATACAACACCACACCTGCCCTTACCAAGTCCAACCAATTAGTTCTTTATTAATTTGGGAATAAAGAGGCTAGTCGGTCAATTCCCTTTACGATTATTTCTTAATTAATTTCTTTAATTAGCTTAATTCATTATTTCTATCCTTGAATCCTAAAAATAGCTACCAATCAGTGTACAATTATGATGCTAAGGAGACGCATCAATTAATTCCTGAATTATCTTACAGTTCACCATATATTCTCCTCTTAGAAAACTAGGCCTGGCGTGAGTTTATACCCTATATATAGTTGCCAAGAGAAGAGCTATTGTAACCAGCATAGCCAGGCAAGTCTTCGCGTTGTTGCACCATCCACCGTGTATTATATACCCATCTTCTGACCGTGAAGCTTGCCAAGGAAGAGTCAAATAACGGGTCCAATGGAGAGAAAGATGAAGAATGCCGCCCTTCTCATCATGATTTTCACCGTCCTCATGACCTCACGTATGTTATCTCAATTACTCTTGCAACCTAAATTGTTTCTTTATTATCGATAAGAGACAAATAAAAGTTCATCTTTATATATGATCTGGATCACATAATGCAGAATAGATGATGAAGACTGGGGTTGACGCTTCGTGTGACCTGGGATTCGGTAGTTGTCCCGGTGCTTGCCTCCGTTCAGGCAGATGCGATAGCTGCTGCCAGAAACTTGGTTACGTACGTGGAAAGTGTGTGTTGTTAGGCTGCAATTGTTGCTCAACATAAAGAAGGCTACTAAGACCTCGTGTTCTGTTCGTCGCTCAATTTGTGAGCGTTGTGATACACAAAATAAATGGTGATTGGACTGTCAGCTCCACTCTCTAGTATTTCACATTTTCTTACCGGGCCATGGTGGGCAAGGCATTGATGGCATAACGCCCACAAGGCCAGGTGCTACACTGCCGCCCTATCAAAGGTTGCTTGATCTCACAAAAATGAAACTTTGCTTGTCCCCAAACTACATCATGCCAGCCTTGCAGAAAATATTGTTGTCCGCTGATTCTCCGTTTGCCATCTTTTCCGAAGAATGTGTGCGAACGTTCATTTAGTGCCAATGCCTGCACTATCCAAATAAGTTTGGCCACATTTATTTCAGTGATCCAAGTAAAAAATCAACCAAGATGCTCCCAATCAGGATCATGCCCCCAGGACAGAAACCGTTACACCTCCGTGCTAGCATTAAACTCTGCAGCTCAATCGAATTTCCTACAATGCCTACTGTAGATGCTTTTGAAGAACATACCATCCTTGTCCAGCTTTTTCCAATACTGAGATGCACGCAAAATTTAATACCGAGAGTTTTTCTTTTAAGCTCACCTTCACCCTGACACGCACAACAGTCCAGCGCCCTTGCTCAATGGGTTAACGTCGGCTAGCTTGGAATAGGCTATCGTCTACAGCAGCACAAATGAGAGAGCGAGAAAATCACATACAACGCCAGCACCGAAAACAAGCGTACTTAGGGCTAGTTTGGTTTGCACCCTGGCAAACCTGCCTGAGTCAGGCATCATGCTCAGGCGTCCGATTCTGGATGCCGGAGGTCACGATCGCTGCCTGAGCGCTGCTAGACAGGCGAGGGCACCATCCAAACATGCCCTTATAGACACAGGAAGCAGTGCAGCGGGAATAAAAAAAATAAAAGGAGAAGAAAAACAAACAACTCAGGCGAACACGACATGTAATTAAGGAAGCAGGCAACACGTAGCAGCAACATGCAACCAGACAGCAGAAGCAGCACGAGGACGAGGAGCACCATACAAAACAGCCAGAAACACTAGTGCAAAATAAGGCCTCATTTGGTAGGGCTTCTTCGATGGCTTCTTCAACGGCTTCACATGTTGTTCAACCAAAGGGGGTGTTTCTTCAGGTGCTTCTCCTTAAAAAAGGGAAGAAGCCGTATCTAAAAATAAGGTGAAGCATGAAGCCATAAAATGGTAGCTTCACCGGCTTCTTTTCTTTATAGTGTCCTCATCTTTCCATATTTGTCCCTAAAAATATAGAGAAGCTGCAGAAAAAGTCGTTTTGCCAAACGTTTTAGACACAACCGCAAACATAGCCAGCGTAACCATTTTTTAAAAAAGCCACAGCTATAACCGAAGCCGTACAACCACAGCTCTACCAAACAAGCCCTAAATAAATAAATAAATAAACATTGCAGGCGAAACACCTGCCACTGCGTCTCTGCAACTGGAAATAGAAAAGGTCCAGTGGCGGTTTCACCGCCGGTCACTGCATGCAAGGGGCACCAGCGAGCCCGGGGCCCGGGCGAGGCCTGGCCCGAAGCCAGCACCGCGCCGCCGCCACTGGACCTGCACGCTTTTAAAGATAACGTCAAAGAATAAGGAACAAAGCTTGTTTTTCAAAGACAGGGAACGGTTTCGACTCACTTGCGAATGGTAATGATAAGCAAACAGAAGAAAAGCTTAGCAATTTGGTTGATGACATTTATGTAAATAAAACAGTCAAATGCGATTTTTTCTTCCGCTATAAATAGGGGAGAGGATCACTGTAAAAGACAACAGTTTTTCGGGCAAAAGCTAGGCTGTCATTTGTCTAAACTTTATTTCCGTACAATCTCAACTCCTTTCGTCCAGCATCGCAGACAGAAGGAGGGCTTCGACGACAGCAGCTTCGCAAGATTTGTGTTGACGACTTTGTCTCCCAAACATTTGGCGGCGACCGTGGGCCGAACCCAAAACCAATTCATGGCAAGAGGAAAAACACAAAAGACACAAGATCAAATGGCGACTGTAACATCCCACCCTAATGAAGACCCAAATCTGATGATTAGTGAACTTTGATCACAAATGCTAATGATCACTTTGGAAAATTTATTTAAAAGCAAATCATTTGAAAATAGTCAAATATGAACTTGAACTAGAAATTCAAAATTTTGTATACAAGTGGGCCCATTTGAAACTTTCCTTGGCATCCAGGGGCAAAGAGAAATTTTTGAAGAATTTTTTGGATTTTTCTACAAAAGGAAATGGGCTCAAATAAATCAAAGTTCATTTATTCAAAATCTGTCTTAATTGAATTTTAATTCAAAATATAAATCGAATTAGGAAAAGTTGTAATAAGGAAAAATGTTTATCTCAGTGAAACCTTCCAGAACTGATTTTATCAGATTTTTTGGAGCAGAGTAAAGTTTGGTTTAAATCAAATCTAATCAGCACGTGCAAATTTATTCGAAAAATTCGAAAACTGCACTGTAGCGGCAGGTGTCATCGTCGCCGTCGCTCCTTCCTCCGCTGCCCATCCCGCCGGGACTGTGGCCGGCGTCAACGCAGCACAGCGCCGAGGACCGGTTCAGCCCCCTTCCTGGCCGTAGCCCCAACTCGCACTCCCTCCCGTCCTTTCCCTCGCTGAGCGCACACGGAGCCAAGCCGCCATTGCCGCCCAGCCGAGCTCGCTGCCGCGCCGTCGACCTGCCACAGCTCCTCACTCGAACCCAACAGAGAAACAGAGCGCAGAGACCCCCTATAGCTGCTCCTCAACTCCAATCGAAGCCTCTCTACGTGAAGCTCGAGATCGAAGGAGGGTTTCCACCATGGCCGTCGGATGAACGAGCTCGACCTCGCCGGGGAATTCGTCCAACTCGGTGAGCGATTCTTCAATTCCTCACGCACGCGTCTTCCTCACTCCTCCGCGCACCTCCATGGCTTGAAATTTTGGTCAATGTCGCAGCGTGCTCGCCGGAATCCACTTCTTCCCCGTCGCCGTTCGCCGGACCGCGCCGCCCCCTCCGACGAACTCTACCCTCCGGACCTCCTCCACGTGCACACGTACCACGGTGAGCTTCGCCTTCACTCCGTGAAGCTCATACGCGCCCTAACTCACTCCCTCGCTGCCTCCTCTCGCCGGAACACCGCGCGCCGCCGCTCGCCGCCGCCGCCATCGCCGCCGACCTCCTTCCCGGCCGCGCGCACATGCAAACCAACATGCGTTAGGGCCGCCTCGATGCCCTCTACATGTTGCCGTTGACCGTCGCGTGAAACTCGCCGTCGTCTAGCCGGAACGGCGACCTCGCCGTCGCCCTGTCGCGCGCGCACGCCATGCCATGGCACTGCTACAGTGCCGCGTTTTCTTTTTTCCTTTTTGTTTTCTCAGAATTTTGATCAAACTTGTAAATTCGATAGAAATTCAAATACAGCTCATAAAAATCCAAAAAAAAATTTTGTTGGTTTCCTTATGAGCAGACGTATCCATTGGTACAAAATAAACATCTGAATTCGTCTCAGTTAATTTTATAAAATTCAGAGAAGAGAATCAGGAAATAATTTTTATAAAAAGATTTGTAAATGCAAAAATTCTGAATTTTGGCATGCACACTACTAATAGGTTCACTGAACATCCCACCAAGTTGTATCTTGAAATGCACCTTATTTTAGGAGTAATTTCAGTTTCCAGTTTCTAGAAAAATCTTTTTTATTATTTTATTCCTACACCTTTTTGCACCAAATTTTGTATATGTTACTGTACCTAGGTTTAGGATGCTAAATAAAAATACAAATGTAATTTTAGATCTTCCAGAACCCTTTTTAAAGAATTTAGAAGAGGATCCTTTTTTTTCGCACATAAGGAAATTCGTACACCCAAAGTAATTTGTGTAACTCACTTGGGACCAGAATGCAAAAACCTGATGAATGGCCCTGCCAGCATGTTGTTTTGTGCTTTCTAACATCACCATGTCATATTTGTCAAGGGA
This sequence comes from Eragrostis curvula, assembly GCA_007726485.1. Lineage (NCBI taxonomy): Eukaryota > Viridiplantae > Streptophyta > Magnoliopsida > Poales > Poaceae > Eragrostis > Eragrostis curvula. The sequence continues at coordinate 30,416,907 of CM017444.1, forward strand.
GTTCCATGAACTATCTTTGATTTGTGTATTGTTGCATTCATTTAGGAACCGACGCCGGACTCGAGGACGTGGAGATCGTGGCCGAGGAGACCGGCGATGACTTGAACGTGCTTGAGTGTGCTAACCACCAGCCCCAAGGCAAGCCCCGGTGCATCTCACCTTGTTTTAAAAGATTTTCCTTTTATCACTATATATGAAGTCATGAATTGTGCATTTACGTTTTAGGAATTGTATGGAACCGTAGTTGCATTTGATTTACATGCTCCTATGGGTGGGTTCAGTTTTATACAGCCACGTGATAGACTCTGCTATGCTTAATAGGGTTGTATCATCGGTGTAAGTGGGGTCGGATTTATTTTATGTTCTCACATGATGATGATAATGAATTTGAGACCGAACGGGGAAGTTCATGTGTAGGTGGAGGTGACAAGGCTCGCCTTGTTCGCCATAGCCCCGTTTGTGTCGGTTGAGGACCGTTCGTTGTGGCCCCGCTGAGCTAGTTTGAACAGTACCGGATGCATGCTAGGAGAATGGGAACTAGTAAACTTAGTAGCTCGATGCTATATTGTTGGACGTGAACCCACCTCTCTTTTGGTGATGAAGATGGTTATGGTGGAATCTGGGACCGTGTTTGAGGGGAGGATGCCCGGGCGAACCACAGTTAGACCAGGCATGGCTATCGCGTGGGGAGACGTGTACTCGGGAGAGGTGTTAAGCGGCTCGACTTTATGGTATCTTGTAAAAGGTTGCCGTGCGTGACCCTTTTGGGTGTGCGTACGTCGTGTATTCCGGGTTTCGCCTGCAGGTGTAAATCGATTCGAATCGCCGTCCCTCGCGGTTATTGAGTACCACTTGTTCACTGCGTCACATCGTAGTAAGAAGTGCACATGATGATGTTATATGCTGTTGTACTTCAATTATTTATTTTGCAACCATGTATTGCTTAGTTAGGTTGCTAATATTTATATTTATGCAAGAACCCTTTTAAATTTGGCTAAAATATGAAAATAAGGATCAATTATTAGTGCCGTTTTAGCAATTAAATTTCACCCCCTGTTCAACCCCCTGCATATTAGAAGTCGGTCTTAGATGGCCATTTTGACGGGTAAGACTTGCTGAGTATTAGTTGCTCAGGGTTTCGTTGTTTAAAATTTTACTGCAGGTATTCCGAATTGCAACTTCTGCGGGTGTTGTGGTAGAGTAGTGTGGGAGGGTGAACCGCCCAAGGACTGGTCCATTGAGTGGGTTCCCTCTTCTCTCAGCCAGGAGCAAGGTGAGTGAGATCGTGTCTACGGGCCGGACATGATTTCATTGTATATATGTATCATCGTGTGTTTAGCTTCCGCTCGCGTTATGTAATCGAATTTCGAACTCTTTTATGTAATTTTAATCGAACCTAGAACTTGATATCTTATGTTAATTATGGAACCAATGTAATAACCGAACTCAATGTAAAATTATTTTACTTATGCTTATGTGTGTGGTCTATGCATACTTGCTTCGCCAAGTATCCCCCGATTAAGATCCTGGTTAGCCAAACCCCTCATTAAGTTGAGGTGGGGTGCTACAGCGACCACAAAGGAACCAACTGAAGCTCCACGGACAAAGCAAGAGGTAGAGAAAGCCAGAAAAGCAAAGGCATATGCTTCTCTAAAGGAAGCCACTTTGAAGAAAAAGAAGGCTAAGGGGTCCAAGAGAAATCAAAATGACGTCACAGAAGAAGGCTAAGAAAACCAGAGCGAAGAGTCAAGAGCTGATGACGAACATCCAGAAGAGGAGAATGAAGATGCCTAGAGCAAGGAAGGTTGGAAAGAGCAAGGAAGCTTGAGGCTATCGAAAGTACGTTAGATCAAAAGAAAAAAAATTGGAAATGTTGCGAAAGATACGGCAAGCTGAACATAGCTCATATGGATGAAAAGATCCACAAAATCAATGAAGAGATGGCACATATGGGGCCAAGGACTCAAGAAAACTCCAAGAGACATTACAAAGCAAACGAAGAAAGAATGGTCCACGAAAACAAGCAGATCAAACTAGAGCGACCCCTCAGTCCAAATCTACAACTCAAATTCTCCACTAAACAAAGAGCTCCAAAGTGAACCTTGGCCAATAAAGTTCACACTGCCAAAGATCAAAGCTTTTCAATGAAACTCTGACCCTCGAGCGTTCCTCATCTCCTTCGAGGCAACTGTAGACTCTGGCGGTGGGAACAACTGTTGACAGTGTTAGTCCGTCCGCTTCTACCTTCGGCTTCTTCTCCAGTCTCACCGTCTGTGGTGCTCCGACGGTTACTCAACACTCGTACATTAACTTATACCATCAGGAAACATAATCTCCGAGCGTCGACCATCGGGCATTTACCGTCACGCACTAGTAGTTGGGGATTCCCCCTTTTCCCAACGGTAGGCTCGGCCATCAAATTACCAAGAGTGAAAGCCCTACAGTGTACTCTCAGTCATTGCCTTCTGAAGTAAACGGAGGAAACAATCGGTCATTGAATGCCTGACCGTTAACTACGGTTAGTCACTTGAGTGATTTGTGAATTAGGATTTGACCTGGCCAAAATATTTAAATATTTACGGCTGAAATTATTATTCTATTCATTATTTTCATTTATGTTCAGACGCTTTTCCTGCAAACATACAAGTTTTATTAATTGCATTTTCTATCTATAAGAATTCACCCAAAGATTAACAGAGGATCGAAGGAAGATGGAGGAACAATAATCTCTGCTATGAATTGTGCTGGACATTTACATTCAGCAGGGCCAAAGAGAAAAGATGCAATTCAACTCTAATTGTTTCCTAAACTAATCCTGAGATGACTGTTACATTGAAGAAACAAAGAAAATGACAGTGGTATGCAGTACATGTATATAACCCTGCCACACCAGCACTGTCGCGTACAAGAAAAAGAAAGCCAGATTCTTTTATCGACTCAAAAATCTGAATCCATAAACATAGAAAAATGATTAAACATAAGTGATTGGTGAAGAGAAAAATGACTGAAGTGTCATGCAGTTACGAGAAAATAAAGAAGACTGACACAAGGATGCTGAAGCTGCAACTGCATGATCGCATATATCTAGATGTGTGAATGTGTCTGAGATTGCAAAGTACCCTCAAAACTAGTAGATTAACGCATATTTTGGAGCATTCCATTACCTGGACGAACAGATCAATGCAGAACAACATCCATTGTGCTCTTGGATTGCAATGCGACAGTAGCTTTCAATAATGGCAGAACGGTTTTCAGAGATCTAAGAGCATCTCCAAGAGCTTTTCTAAATCTCACTCTCTAAATTATCATTTAGAGAGTCATTTGCTTAAAAATCGCTCTCTATATTTTTTTACTTTCCAACAGCTTTTCTATATCTTCTGACCAGTCTAGAGAGCCATCCTCGCTCTCCATTTTTGACTAGCTAAAAATTCGGAATGGAGCATGTCTATATTTGAATATCCAATTGAAGAGGCTGTTGGAAGGTATTTCTTTAACAAAATCTCTATTCCTGTAAATTAGGAGAGATATAGAGAGTGTCTTGGAGATGCTCTAAGAACGAATCAGATTGAGCGCTACTAGAATCCCGCTTATTAATTTTCCAAAAAAGTTTTTGAAATATAATTAAGTGGGATCTAGTTTTGAAGATCTCGTCGTGACGAGTGTAACGGTGAAATCGGTTTTCTGTTTGGATGAACCGTTTGCGATCTATACATTTTTTTAGTTAGAAGAAGTTGATGGGCCCGCCGCCTTGGATGCACGCGCGGCTGACGCAACCGCGTGGTTGGTGTTCCCGACAGCAATGTGAACGAGACCATTTCTTTCCTGTTATGGATCGACCGGAAGTAAAGCTCGTTACGGTGACCGAAGTATAGTCAAACGCCTTCCGGCGGCCCTTTACACGCGTCTTACAGATGCAAACCGTTAGATCTCGCTTCGTACGTGAAGTGGATGCGGCTTGCCTGCTCCCATTCCCTGGCAGCTCCTCTGGTCGATGCAGGGCCGCACGTCTTCCCGTGCATGCACGACTGGGCCCGGGGCACGAGGACGACCACGAGCTGTTCCCCGCCGCCGCGCGTTGCCTCAGCTGCCGCCTGCCATGCCGCACGCGCCCATGCGACTGGCCTTCACGAGGTCTGCCTGGAGAAGGACACACGGCCGAAGCCCCAGCGCCCCACGCGGTACATCTCCTCCAGCCACGATAGCTCCGCCTCGGTGCACGGCCCCGGCGACGCTCGCCGACGTCATTGCGGTGCCGGAGGAGGCCAGCGGCGCGTTTCCAGCCCTGAGCCTGAGGACCGTCAGGGTCGTCGACGAGGTCACCGCCGCCGTGGTCGCGCACGGGCTTCACCTCTGCGGGCGGCTCCGCGGCCGCGGGAACGTCCTCGTGCTGCACGTCGGCGGCGGAACGTCCGCCGCGGCCGTCCTCACGTACCGCGACGGCGGGTTCGAAGGTGTCGGAGTGTCGCACGACCTTCGCCTCGGAGGAGACGCATTCAGTCAGAGGATCACGTAACACATGGTGGAACTCATCAAGAACAGGTATGGAGTGGACGCAACCAGCAATGCCAATGGCCATCTGCTACGGAAACTCAGGATGGAGTCCGAGCGCGCCAAGAAGGAGCTGAGCGATCAACAATTCAACATTGCGTCCATGTCAACGTCGAATTTCCCAATAATGCCGGCGCTGTCATGTTCTTCTCCAAGACGCTGACGCAGGCCAAGTTCGAGGAGCTCAACCATGATCTGTTCGTCCAGGTTATGGGTTGGGGTTCACAGGGCGATGAGAGAAAGCGGACTGAATCAGAGCAAGCACCTCATCGACGACATTGTTCTGGTCGGTGGGAGCACGAGGATTCCAAAGATCTGGCAGCTCGTCAAGAGCTACTTTGGAGGGAAGGAGCCGATGAGCACAATGGCACCGGCTCTGGGGAAATGTCCTGGTAGCACTAGCGGGACGTCCCACCCCCCATCGGACGGTGGCCAGGGGCTTTTAGATTCGAACGAAGCCGTGCCCCACTTTTCTCACACGTACGGTTAAGGTTGTTGATACATGGTTAATCCTCTTATGTGTTCAGGTTTCCGCGGACCGGAACGCGTGCGCCGCCTGACTTGGACCCAGTCCCTCTGAGATAGAGTTCTTTATTCATACTTTTTTGTTTGGTAGTCTATCTGGTTCAGGTGCCGTGCGGTCTAATATGAAACGGGCTCCCAGTGCGGTATGGCCCACCCGTTCTCTTTCCCCTGGCCGTTTCTGAAGCCGCATCCTCTCGGAGAGTCTCGGTCACCGCAGCTGCATTCGATGTTACGTTAGCTGTGATAACTCGCACCCGTGTTCGGTTCTTTCTGTTGCAGTGTCTGGGCCCACTGTGGTCGGTGACCCGGGGAGCGGTGCCGTTCCGGAGTGGCATGCTGGCGCTCCAGTTTTCGACCCGTCCCCTCCACACCGCGCGCTCCGGGGACCGACTTGTTGAAGGTGTTCGTGGCAGCAATGGCGCCGTCCGTTGCGACGATGGAACTCCCAAGTATAATCTCTCGTTCAAGGCGTGGGTCACACCGCATAGCTGCGCTCTATTCATGCGCCTTGACGAAATGGAACTGCACTTTGAATGGATGTGTGCCTTTTTGTTGCAGGAAATGCATCGCGCCCGGAGTAGCTTCCTGTTCCTTTTTCTCTGGAGAACAGTTTGTTCAGAGCCTGCTCGTTGATGGAGAGCTGGACGGATCACCTTTCTCAATGGACATGAACGCCGACAGGCTCGCTAGGTACTGTCTCCCAACTTGTTTACGATCTGTTTAGGAGCGACATATTCTGTGATTTATGACTGCATTATTGTTTGTTGACAAGACCAACTGGTTCTTCACAAGGTTGTCCGTTTTTTGGTTGCAGGGTGTGGGTCCGGTGCGGTCACCCCGTATGTGTGGAAATACGTGGTCTGGACATTCGAAATCAGCTTGTTTATCGTGAGCCCATTTCCGTTGATGTGATGGCAGTGTAGAAGGAAATGGACGACGTGCTGTACAGCAGAACCCCTGCGTACCGTTGGTGGCTATTCATCCTGCATGGGCGGTTAGTATGATGTTACGCTAAACCTAGTGGTAATGCATCTTGTTTTCGCAGCATCTTTGCTGAAGGCGATCTTTCTTGTTCAGGTCGATTGCCAGCAACATCAGAACAGAGCGTTACTGAAGTCATGGGAATCATTCTTCTCGCCGCCGTACTTGAGCTATAACCCAGCAAAGTGTGACATGGTAAGCGCATCCCACTCTGCTTCAGTCATGATCGGTGTGTCCATTCTTTTTGGCGCACAACAGAGTTGCTGACAATGTACTTTTGCAGGCATTTTGCCCGATCAAGGTGATGGGCTCTTGGGTGATGTATGCTTTTGATCTGAAGAATGGACACGTTATTGTACTGCACCCCTTGCAACCTAAAAACTATAGGCGTCGCCCGAGTGTCCAGGTCAACAATACTGCTATTAAGCTACTCGATAACTCGAAGGGCTGCTCTATTGCTTCTCCTCTTTCTGCGAAATGGAATTTAAGGTCGCGGCCTTCTGGCCTATTTATCCGTACCTGTGGGAGGGTTCGCCTGCTGCTTGGTTAGTTGGTTTTGTGTTTTTTTTTTTGTGCGTATGGTAGGCTGAGTTTTGGTAATTGCACATGGTGGCGTCCTGAGTTTTTCTTTTGTCGAATGCAGTTATCAACACGGTGTTTACGCGGCCATTTTCGCGGCTGATTTTGATGGATCTAAACTGGTGTCTACGTTGAACGAGGTGATTACTGAGAGTCCTGATTGAGCTGTGCTTAACTGCGTAGTAATCACATTTTGTTTACGGATTTGCAGCGGTGCAGACTAGGCTCCCACGGCTGATTATGCTTTGCACGTCCTTTTTTTGCAGAAGCTGAAATCCGGAAGGTCCGCCTTTGGTGCCAGCTTGTTGAGCGCGCCGGCAACCCCCCGTGTCATGGGAGGACAGACTAGGTAATCTCCGGCGCGCTCGATTAACAGCGAACGGTGGCAGGCTATGTGCTCGACTAGTGAAAGGATTTGTAGCCGCTAAATCAGCCCGAAACCGTGTTCACCGCCCCTATTTTTCTGATTCGTAAGCTACTGACACACCCCACGTATATTCAACAAGGATAGGAGTGAGCGGTCGTGGCATGTACATTGGGTCGCCGTGGCCGGCCATCTATTCCTCCCCGGCAGGCTGATTTCGTTCGTCTTCTCCGGCGGGCGTCAAGGCCCTACGTGGTGTTGGCGCCGTTCTTAGTTTTTCAGCAGCATTTGGCGACCACCGCTAATGAGCTCCTGACGGTAGCTTCCCTCGGAAGACACGGCCATGCCCGGCCTCGGTTGCACAAGACGACGTCGTCCCCTTCCTCTCGATGTCAGGCACCAGCTTTTTGACAGAAACCCGGGATGAGAATAGTGGGAGCGCGCTCGACTACCCCTGACATGTCGGATGCGGATTAAGAGAAATTAGTCGCCGCTCCCCGATCACGCGACCCACCCTGTTCTGTATCTCGATGCAGGCGCAGCATTCCTGGACGTCGGATAAAGTGGTGGGACATCCCACCGATGTCACCACATCCGCGTTGCTGTCCTTGATCAGTTGGACCAGGTGTTCCGTGATCCTCCGACTGAAATCGTCTCCTCCAAGGAGAAGGTCCTGCGCCGATCCGACGCCTTCGAACCCGCCGTCGCGGTACGTGAGCACGGCCGCGGCGGAGGTGCCGCCGCCGACGTGCAGCACAAGGACGTTCCCACGGTCACGGAGGCTGCGGTGAAGCCCGTGCGCGACCGCGGCGGCCGTGGGCTCGTCGACGACCCTGACGGTACTCAGGCCGGCGAGCGTGGCGGCGACCACAACGCGGATATTTTGCGAGCAGCCTGAGGTACGGCCCCTTCTGATGGACGCCACGTAACAGAATCGGTGCGCACGGGAGCGGCTAGGAAACACGGGGTGGGAGGGAGTGGGCAGATTCCTAATCTCAAAGCTGACGTGTCATCATCTGAGAAGAGGGCCGTATCTCAGGGCAACCGCAAAAGTCGATTTCCCGCGGCGACCATGACCGGCGCGTCGCCGAAGTAGTACGGGACGGTGAGGACGGTGCGGTAGACACGGCTGCGGCCCGTGTAGGCCTCCGCGCGGGACCTGAGCTCCGTGAACACCGCGGCCGCGGCCTCCCAGATGCGGAGCCGCCGCGTCGCCACTCCGATGTCGACGACGCTCACAAACCGGGTCTTCCCGAGCAGGCGCTTCAATCCGAAAAGGGCCGGCGATCCACGGCGACGGCGGCCTCGCCGACGATGAGCGCGCCGTCCTCGGCCAGTGCGGCGAGCCTGGTCGGGAGGCAGATGCGGAACACCGTCCCGCCGCCGTCGTCGAAGCCGGCGATGCAGGAGTTGGTGTTGCCGAGGTCGACGGCCACGGTGTTGTTGGGCGTGAGCAGCGCAGCTTCGGGGCGCCCGAACTTCCTCATGAAGGGCGTGTCCAACTCCACAAAGGCGCGCGCTCGGCGCCTGGTGCGGGCACAGGAATCCCGACGCCGCGAGCAAGCAGCCGACGAGGAGCGCGGCGAACATGCCGTCGTCGCGATCAGGGGTTGTTGCGGATGTGGAGAGGCGAGCGAGGCAGCCGATCGTGCTGCGTCTCGTTAACAGTCCAGGATAGGCCTGGCAAGGCCAGCCGAAATAATCGTCATATATTTGAGGAAACATGCACAACGGGTTTTGACATCTGCACAAGTATGCCAGGCCGAGCCTTCACATACGGAGTAGATAGTTGATTGATGAGATCTAACGGTTTGCAGCTGTAGACCTGCGCATGTAAGGAAAAAATTTCTCTGCGGCCCGTCCGTAAAGCGCAGCTGTGCGGACTCGCTCCGGATGCCTGACGCGTGTATGCCTCCATCCATCCGACGCCAGCTAGTAGCTCGGCTCCCATGCCTCCCTCGCAGGCTCGCAGCCTTGGCTTCCATACGACGCCAACGGCTCGGCCGGTCGCACCACCCGGCAGCTCGACTCAGCATTACGGCTTCACCGCTCCAGGAGAACAAGGGCGGCGCCTGCCTCGCCCGCTGCCGCCGATCACCCGCAGAGCCTTCTTCTTACTCGAGCATGTGCTCAACAGAATGGGTCTCATGCGCAGCCGGTTGCAGCGGCGGAATCAATTGCGACGGCAGCGGCGATGGCTTCACATGCATCTTAATCCTGAGTTTATTTTTCTTACTTACATATGGGGAATTTATTGCTTCTTGCTGCTATGCGATGGCGGTTTCGTTCATAAATCAACAGGTACGTAATCACTGTTCAATTACAGTCATGTGCTACTTGATTTATGCGCGCTAGCAATCGTTGGTTGATTTATACCTGGAGGGAAGAAACTTTGAGAAGATCATTCTGCTTGAGTTGGAACGGGAGTACCATGGCAATTATCCTATATAGTATAGGCTATACTCGAGCGTGTACTTGGCTGTTGAAGACGCTGGGTTCTCGAATATGTTGCAGAAGGGCGGCGACATGGAGTTGAAGGACACGGCGAGTGAGAGGAGCGAGGCACGGAGCAGCAGGAGTTCGTCGATCGGGGAGCACAAGGCGGCGGCGTACAAGAGCGTTGTGGAGGCACCAGAAGTGGACCTACGCGTGCAGGAGGAGGCGAGGCCGGAGAGGCATAGGCGGAGAAGCGACGACGGCGAGGACTCGTCAGGCAGTTACGGCGATGGCATCTAGGCCGAGCCATTTTTTGGAGACGAGCTGAGAATACGCCGAGCCGTGATTGCGAGATGTGCGCGAGCCAAACAACGAACGTTGCTCAGATGGCTAGGAGGCGTCCACGTGGCGAGCATCCAGAGCAGGGCCGCACAGCAGCACTTTGCGGACGGGCCGTAGAGAATTTGTTTCCGCATGTAAAGGGTCGCCAGAATCACCTAATCAGCGCATCCATAACGGAAGCATGCAAAAAGAAGATGGAATTTGGTAGCTGGGTTTTGGGGGGAGACGACTACTATTTCTGGTCATAATTAAAAAATGAGTTTCTGGAGAACCTGTCCAAACAAATAAAAAGTTCCTCTCCCACCAATAATTCCTGGCCGTTGATATAACTAGTAAAGATGCACGTGCGCCACGCACGTGTCTAAATAATAATATCACTTGACAAGATCATAAGGCTTACGATATACATGACTACATTGTCTTCAAGTATAACGAGAAAAAAACTTATGGATATCACTCACCAGATTAAATAGAAAGGAAGCTGAGTTTTCCTTTTTTTTTAAAAAAACAATGATATATTACCAACCATCAGAGTAGCAACAAGCAATGATCGACTTCAGACAAAAACTAATTATGTTCATTATGGCTTGTGAAGTCACAATGTAGGCAAAGCAACATACCAATTCTACTGAAATCTCGTAACCTCATACATCAACATTGCAATTACAATTTTATAGACAAGCAGTGCCAGATGAAACAACCCCATCGAGCTATAACTTTCTTCTCTGGAACTGAGTGATAATCCCTATTACTTTTCTTTTGCCCCATTCTACCATATGGGTCTGTGCATAGTTTCCTTTTCATGTTCCTCTTCTTTTTCATTCTTGTTTCTCTATATCAAGCCAAGCCTGGAAGCCAGACCCATTGTATGTTTGCACATTGTAGCCAAAGAAAGTCTTCTCCAAATGATAGAAGTATGTCCTGACTGCTGATCCATTTTAATGCTAGACAACATTTTGCAAGTAAGATCAATTTCCTGGGTGTCAGAAGTATCATAAATAACAGCACAGTATATTTCTTTAACAGAATCATTTATTTCTTATATTAACAAAGCCATTGCTTTTTTTTTATATGAACAGAACCTCATTTTTTTATCAGTTTGTATGTGCAACACGATTCACAGTAATTCGTCAGTCACCATGTCAGGCTAGCGTCCACCTACCCACTCTGCAGCTAAAAATAGAAAAAAAAATGATCAAGAGTATTAGAAAACAAAAATAGCTATATAAAGGCAGGTTTCGTTCCACCTACACACCAAACATTTTGCAATGAAGAAGCATATGTTACCAGTCACAAATCTCATAGGAGTACCTTTTAGCATACACATACAACTCCATATGTCTGTATGTGGAAGGAAATACTAAGACAAGGTAATACAATCATTTATTTGTAGCATCTAACATATGGCGTGAAGAACAAAAATAAGATGTATGTATTGTTAAAACTACTATCAGGGTCTGAACATTTCATCATCCAGATGAGACCTCAGCAATCTAGTCACTGGATATCACTATGTTAACAAATCATGCCCAGAAACATAGGTGGATTCAATGATGTCAGGAGGAGACAGGTGGTTATCGATTTCCTCAAGATACAAAGCTTTGTAGTGCAAAGGGGGAAAAAAAAAAAAGCAAGGCAACTACGTAATGCATAATGAGGAAGCATCAATATGTGAGGCCATAGAATAATTCTCAAAATAAACTCATTGCAAATAACCTGTCCAACTGCTCTAAGATTTTGGTAGGCTGTGACTATCCCTCTTATTCGTGCCAATAAAACTCATTTCATTGTTACCAAAGTAAGGTCAACAAATGATTATACTCAAATTAAAGTGATGATGATATATAAATCACAATTAACCAAAGATAGGTACGAAACACTGATTTTTAGACCTCAAGCATCAGCTCCACATCCACGACAGGTGCGGTTGCAGACAGACAATGCAACAAATGTGCAGGGCTGCTGCTTTGACGCTCCAGACCATGTTCAGCCTAGCAATGCAGTAAAAAGTTAATGAAGATATCACTAATATATGTCAACATACCCAAAAAAGCGTTGTAATACATGCCGGGCATGGTTTCAACAGTCAACCAAATCATCATCCAGAGTTAGCATTTCCTTCACAAATTTACAGTGAACTTGCTCGTTGAATTTTAACTCCAGTGTTAACAAGTCACAAGGGCATTGTTCTACCAACTATGCAGGAAGGAAAAAGAATAGAAGATCTATAAATCAAATATATTAGTGTTCTATTACGTCCAGCATGCAAGGATTAGGAGAACCATGATTGGAACAGAGCCACGCAGGATTCACTATATGCGTACAAAGAGCTGAAAAGAAGAAGGAAGACACCCTAAATACAAGGATCTAAAACATAGTCTATCCACTCAGTAAAAGAAATGCACTCATTTTCTTTAAAGCGGTGTGCTTGCCGTTTGCATTCTTCCTTAAAGTTCCTTTTCCATGACTGAAAGCTTGGATCACAGTTCTCAAAATTTTTCCCTTTCCTCTGTTTCCAAATATGCCAAGCAGCTATGATAACTATTTCCATAAAAGAAGGATGGCTGAAAGTTTTGCTGGGCTACTATAATCGTGTTGAAGAAAGACAGGTTCTGATTCCACTGGATGCCCACAAGTTTCATGTATGCTTGCCAAAGAAACTTTGCACTACAACAAATCCACCCATACAGCAGTAGCTTACACTCAATATCGGTATATGGCTAACGCAGGGACAATAATTAGAATTAGAACATACTACATTATATTATAAGTTTTAGATTTTTTAAAAGGAAATGGCAGGTGTTATGCCTTTGTATTATAGGAGAAAGGGAAGCACAAATAAAAATATTAACAGCTTCAGATACTACTTTAACAACCCATGCAAAATAAACATGAGAAATAGACCATACCTAAGCATGAAAGATTATCTTGGCAGTCACAGGTCTTGTGTTCAACCCCAACTTTGAGTAATAAATATGAATTAAATAGTATGCAATGTTCAACTTATCACTTGTATAATAATTTAACAGTATGCAATGTTCAAATCATCAATAGTACAGATGGGGATGTAAAATTTTACCAGTCATAAAATGTACAGATCTACCATGAATACCATCCTTGCTTGAACATGCTCCAACTAATACCTGCCTCCCACAACAAAGAAGAATCAGGACTTTACTAACTCACCATTTCTTTAAAGAAATGAGGCCTGAGATAGGGGACACACCTTATAAATCTTCTTGAAAGAGGTCTAGCGCGTAGTTCATCCGTCGATGTTCACACTGGTGATGGTAAAACACTATATTTTTCTGCATAAAGAAATTAAAGCATGTGTGTGCTGGTGCTAGTCAGAAAGAAGTGCATGAAAAGAAAGTTCAGAGAAGAATCAACACATCCTCTCGAAGTAGTCATCCTGATACCATGCACTTCAGGATATACATGGTTTCTGCTTATCAGGTAAAAAGAAAAAAAATATGAATTTTCATATATTAGCTAATACACGATATGCAATTCAGGAGATACATGGTTTCTACTGCATTATGAACGCTAATCATTAAAACCATGTTTGTGAAAAATCCAGTCAAGTTATTTTTTATTTCCTTCTGCCACAAGTAGGAGAAAATCTTATTTGTATTGTTGAGGAAACAAGGGCAAGATAGAACTATGTAAATTCAGTGAACCTGCACCACCCTTGAAGGAGGATTGAATGTCATCTAATGCTGACACCCAAGCCGAAGATCCCAACTTAACCCTAAAAAAATGATATATTTGTTAAAATAAAAAGATGCAGGACAAATCTAGAGAGCGTTATTTTAATGGGGAATCTGACTGCACCTCTTATCCTTGTGGAAGATATATATGTGGCTTTATTCTGCTAGACATACATGGAGTGTTCTGCTGTACAGAGCTAAAATCATAAATTGCAAGAAAGAAATTTAGAAAATTAGGCAAGTATTGAGTTAATCAGTTTCATGTGATTGAGGCAATCAAACTTACATCAACACAGGAATATACCTCAGAAATTAATCAGAAAAAGGAGAGAAACATGTAGTTCATTATTGGATTGAAGTCAGCAGGTACACACCTCAGAAGAATTCTGCATGTGCTCTCATGATGAAGTAAAGAAACATGACCTGCTTCACGGCAGAAGCATTGTATTATTTTCCTGCTCTCATTATTCGATTGAAGTCAGCAGGTATAAATTGCAAGATTTCCTGCTCAGAATGAGTTACGTGGTTAATCAAAAATAAAAAGTCAGGCCTCTAGCTTGCAACCAGATTAAAATCACCAACACAGATAATTCTGTAGAAGGCATCGTATCACAATTTTGAAGGGCAGTGATCCCTGTATTCAGTGGACTGGTCTAGCTATGCAATTGTCTAACTATATCATTCGGAGGTCTATTAAATATTAGAAGAGAATAAAGGCTAAGATGAGGGAGTGGATATTAACCTCGCCTAGCATAGAGATGGAGGTGACTGTGGCAGATTCACATGTCTGGAAGGTCTGAAGTGCTTCAAGCTACCCTTTAGCCGCCACAACAGTTACCTGTCCGTAGCGCTGTCGTCGAGTCACCCGAGCTTAGAGTGCAGCTGGTTGCCTGTGGTGCTTCACTTGGTGGCCGGACTGCACCATCCATGCTGAGCCGAGGAACAGCCACCCTCCCTACCATCTCCATTTATTGACGAATCACTGCCCACACACCTAAATGTCCTTGCAAAGAACCACCCGACGACTTTGAATCAACAAGCCTCTGATGGTTAGGAGGTCGTGAACCCAATTAGATAAAGAGTGGGTTTAGATGTGGGTAAACAAATATGAATATTACGCGTAGCTTTGTCTCAAAAGTGCCTTCGTAATTCTGAAACCTTTGAGGCCGCAACTGTTTGTGTCATTTCTATATTTCTGACAATGTTTTCTGTGCGATTATTATGATAGCATCCCTACTTGTACAAAACATGGATACACTTACTTACCTGATAGGCCTCAATGACTCGTCTCATTATTAAGTCTTCGTTTTCTGAGTCCTTATATACATCAGGATGGAATTCCATTCCTTTACCTGTATGTAACAGGAGCTCCCAAGTTAATCCATGGTAAGGTAGTTAGAGCAAAAATTGTACGAAGCTCCGGCATAGCATAGCAAACGCCATGATTACACATCCATACTTAAGAATAACAAATTATCATAGAAATGCTTATCCCAAAAAATAGTGTGAAAAACGTATCATAATGTGAGTCAGTTAAGAGAAATAAGAAGCTGCATCAGCTGAGACAACAGAGGAAGCGGACGAGGCACACTACCCGGGAGCGGGAGGCGGACTCGATCTGCGCGGCTGAGTAGGACATCGAGCCGTCGATGCCGAGGATCTGGAAGGGCGTGACGCGCGTTGACGTAGTCCAAGCCTGTTGACGGAGTACACGGCGGCGCGTCGCCTCCGGCGGAGTCGCCGTCGACGAGCTCGACAAGCCTCCTCGGAGCAACGCTCCAACCGAAGCTCGTATATGGAGTACGCGGCGGCGCATCGATTGAATTATTACCTCATGTCCTCGTCATTGTCTGCCATCACGCCTAGCATCAGCTCGTCCGCTGATTGAATCCCATCTACCCAAGAATAATGAATGCAGGAAGGGGACGAGAGGATCTTGAAGGATTGCACTCACAGCTTGGTTCTGCTCCTTGAGGCGGTTCTGCTCCTTGAGGCACTCACACCCCTGCCGCGCGCCAGACGGGCACCGCCGCCGTCGTCTCGCCTCTGCCTCTTCTTCTCGCGCCGCCGCCTCCGATGGGTGAGTGGATGGAAAGAGGATCGCGATGAGCAGCATGAGGTGCGGAGGAGATCTCGCGGAGGAAAGAATTACTTCGAATTTCCCCTAAAAACGGAAGGCAATCAGCATTAGAGGAAATCGTGAAGGGGGCCGGGTAGCGATCAACGGGGGTGACAAAAGATTTTTTTCTGAGCGTCACGGTAACGCAACACTTCCAAAAATATTAACATAGCCGGTGGGGAGGAGAGGAGGAGCGTGACACCCGGATCTGGTGCAACCATTCGGTGCGTTGGATTTTGAACCCATAATATAACAGAACGGTTGAGATGACAAGGTAGATAGGACGGCAAGGTAAAACTGATTTTTCTCTTAACTGGTTCTTTAAGGGTTTAGATATGGCTAACTAGTAAGGGCCTTTTTGCTAAGGCTGTGGCTGTGGTTTTTTAGAAAAACGGCTGTGTTGGCTGTGCCGGCGGCTGTGCCTAAAACGTTTGGCAAAAAGGCTTTTTCTGCAGCTTCTCCATATTTTTAGGGATAAATATGGAAAGATAAGGGCATCATAAAGAAAAAAAGCCGGTGAAGCTACCATTTTATGGCTTCATGCTTCACCTTATTTTTGGATAGTGTTTCCTCCTTCTTTTAAGGAGAAGCACTTGAAAAAACACCATCTTTGATTGAAAAACGTGTGAAGCTGTTGAAGAAGCCATTGGAGAAGCCCTACCAAAGAGGGTCGACAACCCCCGCGCATATTGCGCGGCTAGACTCATCATGCCATTATTATCATGGTTTCTGGAGTTTCTTTGTGTACATTTCACTGCACGTACCATGGCTATCACATCAATTCCTAGAGCTTGCTGCCTGAGTTTGTTGCTTGCCCCTTTCTCTGCCCTTTGCTCCCAACTTTTTGGTGGATTTCAACGATGGTTTGACGGTGGTTGACTTCATCAAGACTTGAACAGCTTATTGTATACGCCCCACCGTCCTCAGCGACGGCCATGTGACTCATTGTTGGATGCATCATTCAAGGCCGCACACATTCTTTTTATATACTCCATATATATGTTTCATCAAAAAGCTGTGGGAGCTTATGTAATATATGCTAGTGTATTTACTTGCAAAGAAACTTTACCTTTGTCTACCTTTTGATTATCTGAACCTATGTTTGTTCTCATCCTTGAATATCCATCTCCTTTGATACTTCATCCGGCTTTCAACTGAAGTCGTTAGGATAACTTTATTTCTTAGTTCAAAAATGAACTTAAAACTTTATCTTAATAATAGTAACTAAAAATCGGAGGGAGTATGTCACATTTTCTTACCCTTTGTATCATATACATATATGAGCAGAATGATCATCTAAAGCATATAGTATTTCCTAGAAGCAATCTAGAATAACTTGAGTGTGATTTAGAGGATGTGTATATAAACACCTTAGTAAGAGCAACTCCAGCAGTCTCCCAATCCTCCTCCCAATAGCAAAAAAACTGTCATATTGGGAGTTTAGGGAGGCAAAATTTGCTCCAGCAGTCTCCAAAAACCTCCCCACTTTTCCTCCCCTCCCAAAAAACAGCCCTTCCCTCCCACTATAGTGGGAGCCTCTCCTCCCCTCCCAATAGCAGACCCCACTCCTTCCCGTCGCGCGCGCGCACTTTCCCCTTCCCTTCCTGCTCGCGCCGCCCCGCCGTCACCTCGTCGGAGGTCCCCGCCCCATCGCCCCTGTCGTTGCGCCGACCAGACATGGCCGCGCCGAGGTCCACCCGGCCCTTGTGACCCGGATTTGGCATCGCCGCTGCCCAAATCGACGCCAAATACGGCGTCAAATCGTGGCGGTGGCCCCCCTTTCTGGTGGCGCGACGGCGAGCCGCCTCCCCCAGGTCGCGCGGCGATGACGCGACGCCGCCGAGGCCTGACCCCTCCCTGCTTGACCACCCGCCGCCAGAGCGCTGCTGAATGCCAGGGCACCGCCTCGCCGTGGTGCGACTAGCCGCTGCCGTGGTGAGCAATTGGTCCCGGAGCCATGGCTGGTGGCTGAGCTGCACTCCGAGGCGGCGGATGGGACGCGCGATGGACGAGCAAGACGCAGCTGACGGCCGGCGCGGGTGAGCCTGGCAAGTCCAGCGCGGTGGCCATGGGCGAGGCGGGCACGCGTCCGGAGCGGTGGCACTGGCGCGACGGCCAGGGACACGGCGGTGGGCGAGGCGGACGGCCAGGGACACGGTGCGGCGCGACGGCCTGGGACACGGCGATGGGCAAGGGCGACCGTGGGCGAGGTGCGACGTCGGCGCGGGCAGCCGTGGGCAAGAGCGAGGAACGGGAGATTGGAGAGGATAAGGTGGGCCCCATGAGTCTGTGAGGGGAAGGAGAAAAAGAAGAGAAAAAGACCCCACATGTCAGATTAATGGGAAGGGAGCTATTGGGAGACTGCTGGAGCTGCACCTCCCAATACCCTGAAAATTCTATTCGGAGCCTCTCCAAAAGGGATATTGGGAGACAGATTATTGGGAGACTGCTGGAGTTGCTCTGGTTGTCGTGTCAAGCCACCAGCAAGATTGAAGAAGTTGGGATATCTCAGCAGCTTGTACAATAGGGTTCAGCACTCCAAATGAAACCCAATTAAACGAACATTGTACTACATTTGTGACCTTGTTGAGATCATGCAACAAACATAAGATTCTGCAATGCAATATTGAGTTTTGTATTTATACACATTGGTTGCTTGCATTGTTGAAGTTTGAAATTAGACAATGACTCGTAACAAGTGATAGAATAAGTCTATGGCCTCCTTTGGAACGCAGGAATTTCACAGGAATCCCACAGAAATTTTACAGAAAACAGTTCAATTTCACAGGAAAAACACAGGAAAGGAAATTTTTTCCTTCAATCCAAAGGGGCCCTATAAGTGTACTTGATGGTGCACATGTTTAGCACCCTTATCTTTATCTAATTATTTGAAACATTCCTTTATGTTGCTAAGCTCTCTATATATATGTACTCATTCAATCCTTGTATGGTTGACACAATGAAATAGACTCCCTTTCGGCCAACAAGATGGTGCGGCAAGCTGCATAAGCAATAAATCTATCTTTCTCTATAATCATATAAGATCCTTAGTTTTCCTGCCAAACTGTTCATCTACAGTACAACCGTAACTCGGCAGCTCTTCCGCGCCGTCCGATCTCAGGCGCGCTTCCATCCGTCCGTCCGGCCCAGCCACCGCTCGCAGCCGTTCGATTCCCGAATCCACGGCTCCCTTTGCTCCCCCTCCCTGGCTTCACGATCCTTCCCGAGAGCCCCAGCGGCGGCCTCCTCCTCCTCCCCCAACACCCGCACCCCCCGCCGCGCCGCGGAATCCGACCACCGCCACCGCACGCTCGCCGATGCAACTAGCTTCCCGATCCCCCACCGCACGCTATTCTCCACAACACCTCTGCCGATCCGTTCGCGCCACCCTTCACTGGCTTCCCGATCCTTCCCCTGCCCCCCGCCACCGCCTGCTTCATCCCAAGGACGTCGTCGACAGGGAGCCACCTCCATCCGCAGCGGCTCCAGTTCCTGCAACGACTCCAACTCCCACAGCATCGCGGCGTCAACAGGATGCCGCCTCCATCTGGACCCCCTTGCTTTTGTGGCCTCCAACACCCGCATCCGTGCTGTTCCTCGCGATTGCAGAATCCACCATGTTGCCATTAGGGAGCTCCCCATGCAGGTCTACGGCAAGCTGTACCAGGAAGCGTAAGGCGGATTCTCATGGGAACTTCTGAAGTCGACACCTTGCAGGAAGCGAGCATGAAGCTAGCAAAAGGGCTATGAACATCCAGGTATGTTCATTTCTGTACTGGTTGTGATCGATCGATCCAAATGAATACTTCGATTTTTCCTCTGTTTTAACCTTCCTTCTACTTCTGCAGTGATAAACTGATAATAATGGTGGCAGCTGAGAATATGATGCTGGCCTTTTGTGATGGTGTTGCGAGCATGGCACTACATCTCAGTTGTCTTTCACTTTGGTGAGAATTTGTTTTATTTCACCCTTCTCCTACACAGCTGTCAGTGAGAGATAAATTAGTTGATTGGCTGTGTTCTGTTACTTGCAATTGTTTTTTCAATCAGTCATGCTCTTGTAGCAATGTCACATGGAAACAATATATGTGGCCGACTATATTTGAAATGTCAGATCGAGTCTAGCAAATAGAGTATTTTTCCATGTGAATTTTTTCAACGGTTCACTTTTACTGGATGCAATATACACAAGATTTCCAGTGCTATGCCCATTAGCCTTGCGTTTTGGTTGTATTTCCTATCCAGATTTGTTTATGACCATTGTATTGTCAAATCAAATTATAAATGAATGCTCACTAATTCATTATAAAGCTACTCAGTCTTTGATAGGTAAGCTTAGTCATCATTCACCATTGCTTATATTTAGCTGAGATGTTGCTAAAAGAATCCTTTTTTGTGTCTTTTGCAAGTCAGAGATGATAACTAAGTAAAATGTTCAGGCTAAGAAAAAAAGCACGTCCAAGGACCACAGCTTATCCTGGTCAAGGCATTTTCACCATGTCATGTTTCAGTGTGCTACCAAAGTTGTGTCCATTTTTTTTTCGCAAGTGGTGGCATGAGAATATTGCAGGTAACAAGTCAAGTAAGTTGAGCCCTGTCATTCTCTAAACGAATTTAAGTTATATGTAATCTTCCTTTCAAGTAAAATATAAAATGATGTGTTTGTGCTTCATATATGGTTGGTTATCTGCTGATTCTCTTAGGCTTATCCATTTAAACAGTTACTCAGAATTCCAGTTTTTTACTCCTATGATGTGATATTTCTGCAGTCGAAATAGTTTCAACACTCACTCTGATCACATGTCCATCATTTGGAGACCTTCTCTCGCTGACAGCAGCCAAGCCTCAAGGTTTATACCGGCTGTCTTGATTTAACCTAGCTGAATTTCTTCTCTAGGATTTTAGGTATAGCAAATTTGTAATTTTTTTGTGCAATTGGCCTGTTGTATCCATGTGAGATATCATTTTAATGTGCTTATTCCTTGCTTTGCGTACAATTAATCTCGGTTTTATTTTGTTTGGAATTTTGCCTTGAATCGGTTGGGCAGTAAGATCTCTTGCTGACACTCAGCACATGCATGGAATTATATTATTAACGTGTTTTCCTTTTCTGAAGCAAGCTTCGCAGGTTCAATTCAATCATTGCACTGTTCTGGTCACCATCCATTATCACCGTGGATTTAGCTGCTTGTGTGGTTCCAATTTTTTACAGGTACGTCCTTTCAGAAACTTACTACCTTAATGCAAATGTGGTTGAAAGATAATGCTTATCTCTGAATACTCAAGAAGTTTCTATCTGATTATTGCCATTTTAGCCTGCAGGTGTGCATATGAATATATGATACATAATGACAATGAGCTATGTTGTAAGAGAATAGTATCATTATCATTATAAGCTCCTGAGTCCCCACCTACCTCGATTCTTCCTCACTTCTGCTCCCTCTGCATCCCCATGTTTTGACCTGTTTTGACTGGAATTATGTTTTAGAGCTCGGCATTCATATTTAACCATGTCAAACTGAATCTTAAGGATGTTCTCATCTTGATTCCCCCCCTTTTACATGGGAGAACATTATAACACAACTGCAGTAATTGCGTAGCTTCAATTCCCTGCTCCTATATTTTCTCCCATTGGATATTAACTTATTGCTCTTCTGACTCTGTACAGAATGACTTCTTCCAAAGATATGTCGGCAAGGGTTTGGTATAATAGGTCTGCATTTGGCCTGATAGTCTACTGAAACTTAGCTGAACCTAATGATCCAATATTATGTTGCTGAGTGAAGGAATATTATGGTATATTAGCTCCTGTCAAGCAACAAGTATATTCTCTCTGATGACTTAGAGACATGATGTGCCATATGCAACTATTTGTATGTGGTGGTTTAAGCCATTTTAAATGAGATCATTTTCTATAATGTTTGATTGAGTATTTTCCTTTCTATGCCCATAAGAGAAGACACTTTTTAGCGCTTGGATTCTCAGCTAATACTTTGTCGATTATAGGAGGGGAAAAATTGTCCTATAGTATTATGATGTACTGATGTTTCATTAAGCTAAAATGTAACCACACTGGCCATATTTCCAACTATATTGTGTCATAACGTTGTAATTGTACCCGCGGCAACGCGCGGGGTGTTGGCTAGTACTAGAGATGGAGCCCGTGCTGTTACGGTTACACTGTTCCGATGGAGATTTTCAGGCTAGGCTCCCATCAATACCTGCCCCGCGCCCGTCGAGTCTCTAGGCTCCAGAAGCATCCAGCTCCATCTCCATTGCCCGTCCTTTTTCCTCTCCTCCCGATTCTTCCTCAAATGCGCCGCGCTTTCGCTCCTCGGTTCCCACGCTCCAAGAAACGGCACCAGAGTCAACGTCGACACGCTGCTCGGCTGGTTGCCTTTACTCGTTCGTTTCATTTAGGACTAAAGTTTAGTCTAAAATTCTTACTATTTAAAGGTATTAAATAAAGTGTAATTACAAAACTTTTTACAGAAACCTGAACTACTTTGCGAGACGAATCTAATGACGGTAATTAAGCCGTGATTAGACGATGGTTACTGTAGCATCACTATAGCAAAACATAGCTTAATTAGGCTCGTTAGATTCGTCTCGTAAATTAACACCCATCTGTAAAAAGGTTTTGTAATTAGACTTTATTTAATACTCTTAAATAGCAAGATTCTCTGGACTAAACTTTAGGACTAAAGGACAGGCATCCTCCCACCTCTTTCAGCACCCTACCTACTTATCGCCCATGGCGGACCAGTTCGTGGCGCCCTACAGCTCGCCCGCTCCCCTGCTGGCCCGCACCTCTGCGACTTCGGCCACTGCATGCTGCCGCCGCCCTGACTGTCAATTTGCGCAATTGCGCCGCTGCCGCAGGTGCCGGTTCTGGGCCTGAAGGATCCTCTGCTCCCTTTTTGTTCGGCCTGACAGGTAGCTGATTCCGTGGTAACGTATCCTTGGATCGTTGTAACACTTCAATTCCGGCGCGTCGTAACCAGATTGCTGCTTTATACTTAAACTGAGAGATAGGTACAGCAATGGCTGCCAGCTGCTTTGCTTCTTGATTTAGAATTAAGTTTATGTGCCAATCTGTGTTAGATTGTTGTGTAGTCCACTGGGCTGATGTCAATCCTAGCTCGGACGTGTGCATTGTCATCGCACCGTCCCTCGCCTGTGCGCGAGTCACGCGGACAGCCGTCGATCCCTCCGGCTGGTCCTATATATATGTAACCTGTGATTGTTCTCAATCAATCAACGATTACGCGTGACTTACTCCGCTATCAATCTGACTCGCATATTCATTGATGCCAGTTGTTTACGTCTGATTTAACCATGAAATGTAGCTTTACAATTGTTCTCCAGCGATTTAAATTTTGCCTGCCCATGAAAGAGTTCGGTTGGCAGTGACAGGATGCAAGGAGTTTGCACTTTCGGGTGTCATTCTTTCTGCTGCTATCGTGTATATAGTTTCAGGTTATAGCTACCTACCAAAAGCGTCAGCTTACAGCCGCCTGACAAATGACAATCCTAGGCTTTTATCATGAACTATATTCAATGATTTTGCGTTTGTATACTTGCCAAGCATACGTGCGTGGTTCTTTAGTTATTTAAGGAGTATTGTTTTCTGTGATTGGTTCTTGATTTTGAGCTGCAGCTATGCACAAATTTGTTCAACATAGAAAGGCTGTCTTCAAGTGTTTCAGTCGATATCAATGCACTGTACTGCCTATCTAATGCTGAGGCGACTTCACTCTTAGTTTGCATTATTTTTTCACTCATTGCTGATACAAATCAAGCACTAAAGCTAAATATAGTTAGTGTATATCGAGCAAAAATATGTAAAACCACTTGAAAGTTTTTTTATAGGTTTGATTCCTTTGTCACCAAGTGTCTTATGCGGTCCATTTCATTGGTTATCCCTTAGTCTCAAGAAACCAAGAATTCATATCGTTGTCCACGTTCACTGAATAGATGTTATATTACCTCTCACCATCTTGGTTTTGAATAGTTTCCCCCTAATTTCCGTTTCACTTTTCCATTGCAGATGCAAATATTTTCATACACTAATATAAGCATATGATGTGTGCCCTTTACAAATACCTGAAAAATCCACGTTACTGCAGTCAGATTTCATATTGATCATCAACAAAGTGTTGCTGTTGCTTGGATGCTGAAGCCACAAAGATTTGAATGTGATGCAACTTGCAGGTATTGTAGGCACTCGAACAGCCAATAATAAATTTTAAAAGGCAGTGGTCTTTTATGTACCTGTCAGAAATTTTAAATTCATCAATAAACTTCAGCTAATATACCCGATTTCTTTAATCCCTTGAATGATTTTAAAATTTTAATGCAGATGAAGTTTGTGTTGATGAATGATTTTAAAATTTCAGCTAAGATGCCTGAGCTCGCTATTTATTTCAATTATATGAAGAAGTCACTTCCATTGTCCTTCCACGTCTATTGCCTTCCAGTGCTCGAGTGAAGGCTTCAATGCAAGGTATAGATCAAAAGGCTCCATATGTTCAGACTTACGGCATCATAGTTTTATTTCAGTCTCTGCAGGTACATCTGCCGTTGCTAATTATTTTTTGGCACATTGATTACCTGGAAGAGTAAAGATAGACTTTTGCTATCATAGTGCTCTATTTGTCGATTACGCTTCCTTTTCCTGTGCAGTTTTAAAGTGATTTGAATTGTGCTTTTTGATTAGAAAGCACAGCGGGAGAGACTCCCACGGTGATAAATCCCACCGGGTGCCGCACCTGGGGTTCAAACCCCGGGCGGACGCAACGCAGCCGATGGACTTACCATCGCGCCGCGCGCGCCTTGGCGATTTGAATTGTGCTTGCATGCGTCAAGCGAAGCAACATGACATGAATAATATTCTGATTGAAACACACTGCTTGTGGGTCTAAATTCAATATCCTCCACATTTTTATTTTATGAAACAACAATGTTTGCTTTTCACTAAAAATGGTGTTATACTATTTTAGTTTAATATGCCTGTTTAAGCCATTTTTTCCTGATTTTGATGGCCCGGGGCAACGCCCGGTATTCCTGCTAGTTATCTGTAAAGTCGGTAGCATTACTGAGTGTAGCGCAGAACACCAACACTATCCAAACAAAGATAATGCATGCTAAAGAAAAGAGCACGTATGCGCTCCACATACCATTACAGGTAGTGTGTTTCTCAGTAAAACATTGTTAATTAATTCAAGTTGGGATAAATAATCACAATTGCAGGTTGGCTCTGGTACAGTCATAAACACTGCGAGGCAGCACATGTCTTCCGATTGGACCCCGAGCGTGGACCTTGGAAATACTGAGCTTGTGCAGCCTCCAACGTCTAGGCCTTTGCCGTGGCGTCCGAACCCGCTAGGCCCCTCGTGGTAGCTAGATGAAAAGAGATTAAGATCCAAAAGAACACAGGTAAGTTTTGCCATGTCGCACAGAACACAATTTCATACCTCAGATATAAAAACAAGAAGTTATATTTCATCAAGCAAATAAAAAGTATCCTTGTATATTTACTACTAAAGACGTATTCAACCACACAACTATTACAATATTGCACTCTGTCTCTCATATAGGACGCGCACCATGAAAAAGTTTTACTATGGGAGTAGACTCTGTACACTACATATGCACACCATATTGCCAACAAATGGCAGAGACTAAACACAAATTCTTTATTGACTCGGTCCATTGCTAAACCTTCCACTGGATGGCCTGAACGGTGCCATCAAATATATTATATTGTCATGGATGATTCAACTTCCTCTTTAGTTGCAAAGACCACAACCTGATCCAGTGTGTAGCTCGTATTTATCTGCATGGGGGAGAAACAATTGATGCTTTGTCAAACACAAGGCATATAGCCCAAGATATCCGGCCGAAATTATATTATTAAGCATTCAATCAGAGGTTGTTAGACCAAAAGTGACTCGCACTATCTAGGTCCAAAATACCGAAAATACCCCTATACGTCTCTTTATGTGGTACCGATTTACATCAATTTATCTTTGATCAAGATATGATGTCGCCAAACAATGTTCTCTAGCACGAATTCTATGGTTAAACGGATTTGAAGTGAAGAATTGTATGACAAATCATGCTCCGTGAGCAGCCACATCAGCACCTATAGGGGTATAATATATTACTCAAAGGAAATAAAAGTGCAGACAAGCTGCAGTGCCTGTGGACGAGCGAAACCACGCAACTAAACAAAACAAACTAGCCGGTACTAGCTAACACTGTCTCACCTCCGTCCGCGAGTATTTAACACCAGATCTTCTGAAGGATCGTATGGCTGGACGATGTTGTCATTTTGCGGCTGCTGAGCACCTTGCCCCCTTGCTGGCGGATTGCCATTCGTTCGGTTGTTCCTATCAGAAGATTTGATGCAAAACCATTGAGACAACATATATCAACGTGCTATTACTCAAAGGAAATAAATGTGCAGACAAGAACATTGCAGTACCTGTGGACGAGTGAAACCACGCAACTAAACAAAACAAACTAGCCGGTACTAGCTAATACTGTCTCACCTCCGTCCGCGAGTATTTAACACCGAATCTTCTGAAGGATCGTATGGCTGGACGATGATGTCATTTTGCAGCTGCTGAGCACCTTGGCCCCTTGCTGGCCGATTGCCATTCGCTCCGTTGTTCCTATCAGAAGATGTGATGCAAAACCATTGAGACAACATATATCATTATTAAGTAATGCATGCTAATCCATTACAAGATATATCATCTTGGTTACGTGCATGTATAACGTAGTTGACACTATAAATATCGCTGTTTGTGTCACCTCGAATCAGGAGCATTCCCTGCCTCGAGAAAGTCTCTACTAGGCGCTTCTGACGGCCCGCACCCGTGCTGATTGCGGTGCCTCGTGCGTCCCTCCTTGTTCTCCCCCTTTGAGCAACAAGAGCCCATTGAGACTACGTAGGTACCTGGCCTGACCTGACCTGACCCTGGCTACAATGCTACATGCGTGTTTTATAGGCAGATATGTTCGTCTTCACGACGAAGGCACCGCGTTTTGCCACTCGCCAGTCCGTCGCGAACTCAACTAATACACGGTGTCCAGTACATGAAGCTGTCCGATTTCCAATCGAACGGCCTGAGTGAATTGCTACTGAGTTGCATGGTTTGCTAATTTCTAATCAAGTTCGCGCAGCTAGTACCGAAGTTGCAGCACTAACAAACAAGATTTGATAGTTGTTGGGCCAGTAGCGGTAGTTGCCTACTGATCGCGTTGGCGTACCAGGTTTCAGTTTAGTATGTACGCACTGACGGGCATTAGCTAGGAGGTCTTTCTGATATATATTATGTTTACCATTAAACCTGACGACCGGTGGTCTGCAACATATACACTCGGGTTCCCACTTTGAATTCCTCAGTGACGTTTTTGCCCGCGTTGAATATTATTAAGTAGGAGTAGTTACTTGACCTACGAACGAATCAACTTGCTTCGAATGACGTTTCTGTCCGTGCGGAAGTATTCAAGTGCAAATAAATTATTACTTGACCATCGGCTAGGTTGATCAGGTCCCCAAGGAGCTGATGTGGGTCTTGGCATCATACTCCCTTCGTCATCATTCTCCTCCATAACTTACCTAAGTGGGAACCACTGCTCTATCTACTACTCCATTCGTCTTTAATTATATGACGTCGTTAATTTTTTTATTGAACTTTGATCAACAATATATATGAAAATAATTAGTTGCTTAACGTGAAATGTATATTGTTGAATCTATTAGCAAAAACACTTTAAGATTAACCTATACATTTAGCTATTTACATAAATGTTGATAAATAAAACGAATGGTCAAAGTAACAAAAAAAATCAATGGGTGTCATATATTTGAAAACGGAGAGAGTATAAAAAACCATCTAATCCAATACACATCCTTTCGCAACACAGAGATCTTTAAGAATACCGGCATGTGCAATTAACAAGAAGGGGCCCACGGATAATCGTTTTCATCATACAGTAGATTTAGTTTCCCCAAAATAGTAGACCTGTAATAAATTATTTTATTTTCATTTGTAAAATTAAATTAGTGAGCTGATTAACATCTGTTGTTTATTAAATCCACTTTCTTATTATTAAGCACACTAGACTGTAGGCTAGGTAAGGTTTCTTCTCTTTCCCATGCCGCGCCAAGGAGCTCATGAGTGCCGTCGTTGTCAGAGCACGCCAAGGGCGCCTTTCTCGCTAGTCGCTACTGTGCACACAAGATCCAGGGCTGCCACCACGCCACGCGCGAGGTGTCTCGCAGCCTCCTCAAGGTCCACCATGTGTTCCCCGATATAGCCGTCATGGTGGAGATGCAAGGGGAGATGCTCGACGACATCGAGAGCCACGTCGTCAACGTCTCTCGCAACGTGCAGGGCGCCAACTCTGGGGAAGGCCAATAAGGAGTACAAGCGCAGCAGCCGCATTTGTCTCTGCATCGGCATCACCATCCCGCCGCTCCTCGTCCCTGCTCGTCATTGTGCTCGTCTTGTGGAGATTGTGATGACGTAAAGGTAGCAGACTCGGTGGAGTTTATGGCAGTAATGTTCTGTGGTGGCTAGATTTCGCTTGTTCGAAAGAGGCCATCAAAGCCATAGGCATGGCTGTTTATAGACTTTGCTAATTTGCAATCTTTATTGTGACAAGAATACCTGTTCTGGCGCCTTGGATGCACAAGGAAAAGAGGCAAAGTTTCATCAGTTCATCTGCAAGGTTTGTCGGAAGATAGTGCAGCGAAAACGACGCGTGGAGCGTAGGGAGGTGCTTCACCTCCGCACAATCTGACTTTTCTTGTGCATGACTTCAGTGCAGAGAAAGCATCGCGTGGTTCGCGAGAAGGCATCGAGTCTTCGCACAACCTTGCCACCAGAGTTTGGGTTTAAATAAGGAAGTGTTGTTTAAGCGGCAACAACAATTTCTTACAGGAAATATGGCTGCAACAATAAGTAATTGACACCATAGGCTTTGCTTTAGCCGTTCTGTTAGATGATAGATGTTTTCTTTTTTTTTTTATAGATGTTTTAAGGCTGATTTGGATCAGCTCACCTTGATGTTTGATGTGTAAAAGCTAAATGTACTCTGGTTATGCAGAGACCGGAACATTATTTCACCTTGAAATAAAAATTACATAATACACTCGGGTTCCCACTTCGAATCTTATATTCTAGTACTTCACCGTCAAAATAACCTGATGAGCAAAAGACACTGTTAAATGATGGCCGCCGAGAGTGGTCGCGCCCCTGCCGCGGGACCCGCTGAGTCTCGCCGCTGTTCGCTCTGCCGACCATCGACCTGGCTTCGAGTTTCACGCAAGGTTTGCAAAACCGGTGCAAACCGGACCGGTTTTTGGAAAAACCGGGAAAACCGGTCCGGCCCGGTTAGCAAAACCGTCCGGTTTTCCGTTAAAACCGACACAGTGTTTTGAGAAAAACGGTAAACCGTCCGGTTTTTCCGGTTTACCGGACCGGTTTTTTTAGTAGCGGTTTTCCCGGTTCTTTCGAAAATGCAAACCTTGGTTTCACGCCGCCGTTTCGTGGGTGCGCCGTGTCGAGCGTGCGGAGTAGTCCAGCATAGGCCTGGCAAGGCCAGCCGAAATAAACGTACGAGGCGTGCAGCCTCGTATATTTGAGGAAAGATGCATAACGGGTTTCACATCTGAACAAGTACGCCAGGCCGAGCCTTCACATACGGAGCAAATAGAAATAGTTGACTGATGAGATCTAACGGTTTGCAGCTGTAGACCTGCGCATGTAAAGGGCCGCCGGAAGCGGGATTCTAGTCTTACCAAATCAGCGCACTCATAACCGAAGCATGCAAACAGGAAGTTGGAATTTGGAAGATGGGATTTGCGGGAAGCACGACTACTATTTCTGGTCATCAAAAATGAGTTTCCGGAGAACCTGTCCAAACAAATAAAGAAATGGAAAAAGTCCACTTTACTCCCCTCAAATATGACTTTGGTCCGGATAACTCCCTAAAGTTTACTTTGGTTCACTTAATCTCCTTATTTTGCAAAACCGGATCACTTAACACCTTTTGACACTAACCAAAACCGGATTTGATGACGTGGACAGAGGTGATGGTGGTTTTGCCCCTAAGCATGACATCTAAGCCTGGTGATGTGTGGATAAGATTTGCCAGGCCCACGTAACCTCCTCACATAACCCTCGTTAGCGATCGTGACCTTGTTCACGATCTTTCCTGGCAGCGCGCACTCGTATCCTCGTTCGCGATAGTCCTAGCGGCGCAAGACACGTTGGCAACAACTTCGTCGACGGTCCTCATCAGTTGTCGCGATCGTCCCTAGTAGTATGCGACCAATTCGATCGTCTCTGGCGGCACAAGCCACATCGGCAAGGTTTGTTCTCCTGCCCATCTCGCATCGTCCCACTCCTGTAGGATCGAGCAGTGGCAACTATTGTTAGCACCAATTGTTTAAGGTTTGTGTGTTGCGGCCGCTTGTTTCCTTTTGAAATATTGTTGATCGGTGGCTAAGAGACCACTTGAATACCTAGCACGGCAGGTTTTTTTTTTTTTTGAGGGAACCTAGCACGGCAGTTTGTCTTGTGTGCCCGACAAGTGATAGAACTGAGAAGGGGCCAAACGTGCAAATCCTGTTTAGAAAAGTGATAGAGTTTCAAAATAGAGTTGAGTTATCTGTAGTGTGCCCCGTTAGAAAATTTTCATTCATGAATAGCGAGCAGTTGGTCAGGTCTGCAAATTTTTCTTATTCTGTCTGAACTTGGTCTCCTGTTGTTCATCAAATTATTTTCATTGTATATGAATTTGGTCTCCTGGTGAATGTCAGTTCGATTTCATGACTTTGGTACAGCATCTCGGACGCCGCCGCTCACCTCTGCTACCGCAGCTCGCCGCAGCTTCCGTCTGCTCGCCCGCTTCCGCAGCTCATCCAGCTTCTGCAGCTCGCCGTGCGGCGTACCACGCCGCAGCTCGCCCGCTTCCCGCCGCCCGCCGCAGCTCGCCCGCTTCCCGTCGCCCATAGCAGCTTGTCTCTGCTCGGCGCGGCGCCGCCAGCCGCAGGTCGTCTTCACTCCCCACTCACCCACCCCCCCCCACCCCCCCCCCCCCCCGCCTGCTGCAGCTCGTCTCCGATCCTCTCGCCACCACCCGGCGCTGCAGCACGCCACCGGTAAACCTACCGTCAGGTGCGAGCGGCAATACAGGGGCGAGTGTGATGATTTGATAGCAGGAGGGTTATATCGCTCTTCTGTTAGCCACGTCAGGTACACACGTGTCTTGATTAGGAGAAAACCACTATCACCTCTGTCCACGTCATCAAATCCGGTTTTGGTTAGTGTCAAAAGGTGTTAAGTGATCCGGTATTGCAAAACAAGGGGGTTAAGTGAACCAAAGTAAACTTTAAGGGGTTATCTGGACCAAAGGCATATTTGAAGGGAGTAAAGTGGACTTTTTCCGAAAGAGATTATAGAATCGAAAAGAGCATTGGTAATTGTTATACCTTATTGATCACTGACTTAACAGAATCACTAGTAAGAGAATTAGATCACACCTAGAACACTATTCTGTGCGGAATTAGTTAGATCATAAGCTACCAGAACTTAGAATCGCCATGAAATATATCTGTAGTGGATGCAGATCAAGTAGATGATGACGAACTCGCTGTAGATGTAGAAGAACGGGACACCGAGCTTCCAAAGCCTTCCAGCACCTTAGTGATTGGTAGAATTAGGGTTAGAGTAAATCCTAGGCTTAATCTCGTGGATTTAGGGTTCCAGAAAACCTCTTAATTGGCTTAACTTGAACCTAGGGTCCTGGTTCTCTTATATAGGGTGTTGTAGACCTGGGGCCGGGCCCATGGCCCTTAATTTTGCCTCCCGATCAAGGCAGAAGGTTTTGGGGTCGAATTGGGCTTTGACCGAGGTCAAAACATTAATTCCAACATTCACCCCCTTGACCGAAGGTTAATAGCTAATTCTTTATAATATTCACATTATTGATCACATGTAGGTGGATATACACAGATTAATAATCTTCCACTTAATCGAACAAACTTTAATCTTAAACTTAGACTTATGTTCGCATTATGTTCACACTCAATACCATAACGAAACACCCAGCGAATGCGTCCCCGGCAGACATTACAGACATATCGGGACACATTAACCAAGGTGCACTACAGTATCTCGATAGAACACTTATTAATCTTATTTAGGAGTTTATTTACTCGGCTTCATCCAAAATCATATTTCAGGTTAATCACCAAATCCATATATACTAATTTTGTGAAAAATATGATAGGAGATAACACCCTTAAGTAGTCATGTTGCTAGCTATTTACTTAAAGCATTAAAAATGACTTGATCCTGGGACCCTTCTTTCATAACATAACAATATATTTGTCAATAGGCTTGACACCATCAATTATGTCATTACTTGAAGGAATACTGTAATCAGATACAGTGATATTGACTACAATCAAATGTAGACTTAATAATAATAATACCGAAATATATCTTATATGCCTGCTTGAAATAAAACATGCCATCAAGACAGCATTACAAATCCTAATATTGTTTCAGAGCTTTCTGCAGAATCGCTCATATCTATAAGAATGAAGGACATAAAACTTGATTGTGCACATTTACATCCATACACTCTCACAAAATCTTATCTGAATAGTACTTAAATAAATAAGCATGTTATTAGGTGCCATAATCTTTAAACACCTGTTGGCGGTGAATATACGTATAATTAATTTTCCATTAATTCCGCAAGCGCACGGAACACCATTGTAGCATTTCACCTTGGAGTATTCCAGGGTTATCGTATTTATATTTTCTCAGGGAAGTAGAGTGATAGGAAGTTGAAAATGTAACAAAGTAGATACTATTATGCGAAATAACGATACCTTACTTAAGACGGGGGTAAAAGAGGTACATGATATATGGGTGGCACTCACCATATAATCCAAGGAAATAAAAAAAATAGTAGAAGTTACATTGGGAGAACAACGAGATAGAGACAAAGATTCCTATGTGTTAATCTTACATCTATTTACTTCTAGCAATTAATTCTACAAGGTTATGTACTATAGCTAAGGTTATGCAAACTCAAGTCATGTTGTTTCGGAGCACGGCCATCGTGCCGAGGTTGGAACTGAACCCCAATACTGCAGGTTCCCCTCGGGATCTAACCGCTATTGAAAATCCAGTTGGTTTACCTTTGAACGTGGCGGATTGTAAAGCTTCTCCCACGCCTGTCACACGTGGGGTTACCGTCCTCCGTGAAGACAGACGCCAATCGTGCATAGGTATAGCTCTAAGTACCACGCTTACAACTACCATAGAGGAACTACCCTTGATCGAGAGAATAGCCCTATCTAAGAATGTAGCATAGTTTTCACCAAGCGCGAACTCCATTTCGGCAAAGAACTCACTCATACTACTTAGACACAATCACGAAACCCACAACAAGACTATTATGAGCACTAACTTAACTAAGTAAATAAACTTAAATAGAAAATAATTACTAAAAGAAATAAATAAAGAATAAACTAAATAATTATAGAAATAATTATATAAATAATAAAAGAATAATTCTACAAGAGTTAAGATACAAGAACAATACCGAAACTCCAAGAAGACTTCCGGAACCTCGAAAAGAGCTCTCACACTACTCTACTCTACTCTAACTCCCAAATAATAACTCTACTTCTACAAATGAGTAATGGATCTCTTGGATCAGTGAGGTGCGAGTTGTTCCTGCGGACACCAGGGGTATTTATAGGGTCCTTAGAACGGGGGGCATCTTATAGAACGAGGTGGAGTGGCGGGCGCGCCAAGGCAGGCCAGTCGGCCGCCCGATGTGGCGATTCGCCACCGCCTCGCTCCTGGACGTCCCTGATTGCCTCCTGAAATCGGTCCGTAGGTCGGTGGCTTCGTGGGGGCGGCAGAACTTGAGTAAGGGCCAAGTTAAGGCCCAAACAGCCCACCAGACGGTATGTCGGTGGAATTCTGCTGAACAGGCTTTGGTTTGTGACGTTTAAACCCGTTTACGGCCTGCTGGAGGAAGGCCGAGGCCTTTGGGTGCCAAGGGGGGCCGGCCGGCCTGACTTTTCTTCGAGTCAGGGCCAGTTTCCTCCATTATTCACTCATGCATCCAAAATTCACCAACACTCGTGGAAGTATGTTAATTCCTAACTACTATGCACAAAATCTTGGTGATTAACTTTTTATTTACCGATATGTTGACGGTAAATTCATGATTTTTACACCGTCAACATACTCCCCAAGCTTAACTTTGCTAGTCCTCGAGCAAACAACTCAGGGTACCGGCGGATCAGGAGTTACAAAGATAGTGCCCCAAGGGTAATAAAGATGCAACCACGTACTCCCTAAATGGTGGTAAGTATACAAGAGTACGGAATTTTCACGAGTGTTGCACATGTGTGGGGCATGTATGCTTCACCTTGTCATATAGCATTGAGAACTAGAACAACACTTTTGAACAAAACAATTCTAGCAGGATCAAGTCCAGAGTTTTTATGTGCTGCAAGACAAGGTAAAAATTTCTCCTTTGTTTTGGTTCACACTTCCCTTCCCTCTAGTGAGTCTATTCCTACAAGCTTCACTCAAATCCTACCTTCTACCAAATGAGGCTTGTATGTGGAGCTTGGTAAGGATATGCACATTTGTCATGCGTATATTGCAAAGCTAAAGAATAAATCTCAAGAGATATAGTAACTCTTTATATCTCGGTCATATGGGAAATGGTGATGGAGGGGGAGAAGATGAACACACACTGATGGAGATAGTTTTGCAAACTTTTGGTCCTCTTTTATGCTCATGCTCAAGATGTTTATGATAAGAACCTTAGTGCATTTTTGAGTGCACATCATGGAGTCTCTCTCTCTCTCTCTCTCTTTTTTAAACTCGATGAGGCATTGGCACTAGCGATGATAGGTTCATGAGCATTTTTGAAATATTCTTGAGCTTTTTGATATAGACCCAAAAAATTTTGCAAATGAAGTGATGATGGATGAATGGAGATGTTTGATGATTTTTCAAACATTCCTTTTTGGTGGAAAGAAAACAAAAACTCACGCGAAGGAATAATGACCGAGATTTAGAGTGCTTACTCTCAAAAGCATTTAAACCTTAACAAAACTCAACACATGAGCAAATGGCTATGAGTGGGGATGTCTTTATATCTGTATGATATGGCTTTGGTAGGTAATTAAATCCTCACAAGGGAAGTGTTTACAAAATGAAAGGGTTTTTAGGTACTTGCAGCAATTAGAATAAAAAAACATCTTTGAACTTTTACCACGCTAAGAACTGCAAAAATCCTAATCATGTCATATCATAGTTCACAATGCTTAGACTTGGTGTGATGTATGCAACCCATAAAATGTAGCAACACAAGTGACGTGACTATGCTCAAGTATAAATAACACACATGTCAGGAGTAGAGGTTGCATCAATGCGTCACAAGGGGAGCTATCATGTAACTAATCATCATTTCCTTTAAGTGTAGCAATTACCAAGATTCTAGCATTTTTTTATTCAAAGCAGGAGTATTTTATTAATCGATAGAAATACTTACCTGGCGGTCCTCCCCAAGCTTGAGTCTTTGCGAGACTTGAGCTTGTATTGAATCGCCGACTTACCTGCGGGTCCTCCCCAAGCTTGAGCCTTTGCAAGGCTTAAGCTTGAATAGGCCGCCTCCTCCATCCTTCTTGTACCTGCAAAAAGAATGAGGGTGATACATGTGGCTAGCCCCTAGTGGGCATCGCCGAGGGTCTTACTATTTTTGGTGTTTTTATATTTTATAGTTTTTATTTTGTTTTATAAATTTAATTGGAAAAGCAATGCGCCTAGGCCTGGCTAAAGGATAACGATTGGGATGGCCTCCCCAATCGGAGGGCTCTCATTTTTACGTCTTTGAGCTAGACATTCTCCTTCTTGTTCAGCTTGATTGGACCTCGCTCGCCGGAGAATCAGGCGGTGTAAAGGTTCCTTCTTTCTTTCGCCACACTTTGGTTGACTTCTTAGTGCTTGTGGCGGCGACCATAGTTGTAGGCGCCAATGTTGTACTCTCCTCTGTGGGTACCTTTGCTGCACGTTTGTTCTTGGAGCGCCTAGCTCTCCTCCTCCTTGGCGACTTTGACTCGCCTGCTTCTTTTTGAAGTGCTGAGGGTGCTTGTGGCGACTTGGGCTGCGCGGGTACTTTCTTCGGACTTCTTCAATAGTTGGCTGGCCGTCTTTCTATTTCTCTTGCCAGGTAGTTCCTCATGTGTGTGATGAGCTTGTCTGGCTGCGGCATGGGTGGAGTGATCTCAATCTTCTCCACTTCTCTCGGGTTCTTTCCATAGAAGACCCTCACTTGATTGCACCAAAGTACTCATGAGGGGCCGCATTTAGTGGAGCTTGCTCGACGACTGAAGGTTGCATCAATTCCTCAGCGGAGCTCTCCCCTGCAACGCCCTGTTGTTCAGGGACCTGTTCTTCAGGAACCTTCTTCTTAGGGATCTTCTTTTCAGGAAACTTCTTTATGACCTTCTCCCTGGGGGGTGGTTTGGTTGTCTTTTTGTCTGCACCTTCGGGGTATGGTGGGTCCACTGTTCCACGTCCACCCCTGGTCGTCACTCCCTGATTTCTGAGCGGTCGGGCTTGGAATTCCAGCCGTAGTTGTTCTGGGGACGGAATCCATTGCCATTGTTGAGGAAGTTGCATTCCTTCATAGCATTTGGGCAATGAATTCCTAGGTGCCCCGTGTTGCCACACTCTTCACACGTCATGCGGGAATCCGCAACCTGCAGATCTTGAGGAGTCTTTATCTTCTCAAGGACTTGATCAAGCTTGAGAGCAAGCATGTCCAAGGCCTCCACTT
Source organism: Eragrostis curvula (assembly GCA_007726485.1). Lineage (NCBI taxonomy): Eukaryota > Viridiplantae > Streptophyta > Magnoliopsida > Poales > Poaceae > Eragrostis > Eragrostis curvula. The sequence continues at coordinate 30,453,418 of CM017444.1, forward strand.
GATGTACTCCTCGACCCTTGCTTGGGAACACTTGACGTTCGTCATGGCTTTGATTGGCCACCACTTTCTCGATCAGCTTCTTAGCGTTCGTCATGCTAAGTGAGAAGAAGGAGCCGGTCGCAGCGGCGTCGAGGTGCTCCCTCGCAGTGGGCTTTAGTTCATGGTAGAAACTTTAGATGAGGAGCCATGGATCCATGCCATGATGTGGGCATGCAAGCACGTAATCCTGCATCCTTGTCCAAGCTTTGAAGATGGACTCGTCCGCGAGCTGTTGGAATCCCGTAATTTTGTTGCGCATTTCAGTTGTCTTGCCCAGCGGGAAGACTTAGCAAGGAATGCGTTTGAGCACGCGTCCCAGGTGTTGAGAGCCTCAAAGTTCATGTAGAACCATTGTAGGGCCTTCCCCAACAGTGAGAATGGAAAGGGCTGCAAGCGAATCTCGTCTTGAGGTTGATCCTTTCGTGCAAACGTGTTGCACGTCATCAGGAACCTCTGGAGGTGAGAGTTTCCATCCTCCGAAGGTTTGCCATAGAAAGGACTGGCCAAGATCATGTTGAGCAAGGCCGGCTTTAGCTCGTAGTCCTTGTTGTTGAGGCGCGGGAAATGTCCCACGCGAATGTTCTCCATGGTTGGTGCAGAGAACTCATGGATCGACTTCTGGACCGGGTCACCCATGTTGTTGGCAGTTGAGGTTGAAGCGATAGGGTCTATGACCAGTGGAGAGGATCCTTCGAAAGCCAGAACTTTGGACGTAGTACGCGCAGAAGGAGGGGTGAGTCTTGCTCTCGCCCTTCTTAAGAACTGTTCTGGATCGGAGTGGAAGTTGTCTGGTAGGTCGAAACCAGTCATGCACGGTCCTGTTTAAAAGTCCAAAACAAGAAAACAAGACAAGGGTAAACCCGCAAAAGTAAGTAAAGTTACTTTCACAATAGTATACTATGTTATACTTCAAAATCCTAGCTGCTACTTCCCCGGCAACGGCGCCAGAAATGCTTGTTGGCGGTGAATATTCCTATAATTAATTTCCATTAATTCCGCAAGCGCACGGAACACCATTGTAGTATTTCACCTTGGAGTATTCCAGGGTTATTGTATTTATATTTCCTCAGGGAAGTAGAGCGATAGGAAGTTGAAAATGTAACAAAGTAGATACTATTATGCGAAATAACGATACCTTACTTAAAACGGGGGTAAAAGAGGTACATGATATATGGGTGGCACTCACCATATAATCCAAGGAAATAAAAGAGATAGTAGAAGTTACATTGGGAGAACAACGAGATAGAGACAAAGATTCCTATATGTTAATCTTACATCTATTTACTTCTAGCAATTAATTCTACAAGGTTATGTACTATAGCTAAGGTTATGCACACTCAAGTCATGTTGTTTCGGAGCACGGCCATCGTGTCGAGGTTGGAACTGAACCCCAATACTGCAGGTTCCCCTCGAGATCTAACCGCTATTGAAAACCCGGTTGGTTTGCCTTTGAACGTGGCGGATTGTAAAGCTTCTCCCACGCTTGTCACACGTGGGGCTACCGTCCTCCGTAAAGACAGACGCCAATCGTGCATAGGTATAGCACTAAGCACCACGCTTACAACTACCCTAGAGGAACTACCCTTGATTGAGAGAATAGCCCTATCTAAGAATGTAGCATAGCTTTCACTAAGCGCGAACTCCATTTCGGCAAAGCACTCACTCATACTACTTAGACACAGTCACGAAACCCACAACAAGACTATTATGAGCACTAACTTAACTAAGTAAATAAACTTAAATAGAAAAGAATTACTAAAAGAAATAAATAAAAAATAAACTAAATAATTATAGAAATAATTATATAAATAATAAAAGAATAATTCTACAAGAGTTAAGATACAAGAACAATACCGAAACTCCGAGAAAACTTCCGGAACCTCAAGAAGAGCTCTCACACTACTCTACTCTACTCTAACTCCCAAATAATAACTCTACTTCTACAAATGAGTAATGGATCTCTTGGATCAGTGAGGTGCGAGTTGTTCCTGCGGACACCAGGGGTATTTATAGGGTCCTTAGGACAGGGGGCATCTTATAGCGCGAGGTGGAGTGGCGGGCGCGCCAAGGCAGGCCGGCCGGCCTAGTAGGGGGGCTGGCCGGCCGCCCGATGTGGCGGTTCGCCACCGCCTCGCTCCTGGACGTCCCTGATTTGTTGCCTCCTGAAATCGGTCCGTAGGTTTGGTTTGTGATGTTTAAGCCCGATGTGGCGGCTTCGTGGGGGCGGCAGAACTTGAGTAAGGGCCAAGTTGAGGCCCAAATAGCCCACCAGATGGTATGTCGGTGGAATTTTACTGAACAGGCTTTGGTTTGTGACGTTTAAGCCCGTTTACAGCCTGCTGGAGGAAGGCCGAGGCCTTTGAGCTCCAAGGGGGGCCGGCCGGCCTATAGTGGGGCCGGTCGGCCTTACTTTTCTTCGAGTCAGGGCTAGTTTCCTCCATTATTCACTTCTGCATCCAAAATTCACCAAAACTCGTGGAAGTATGTTAATTCCTAACTACTATGCACAGAATCTTGGTGATTAGCTTTTTATTTGCCGATATGTTGACGGTAAATTCATGATTTTTACACCGTCAAAAACACCTTTTCCAGTGGACCTCTCCTGGACTATAAAACATATAAAATTAATTCGTCAAGCATTCCGGCTTGTCATGCTAAGTCAATAACTTATAGATCTTAGCATATAGCTTTCATCTGAAGCTTTAGGAATGTCTTCCTATTTATCTTATTATTAATCTTATACTTATGATAAAACTTGCTATATCACGTAAAGAAAACATGCATAGTTGTGTATGCATTCACACATTGTCACTTGAGAGTTTATCTCAACTTTTATACTTAAGTGACAATCCCAATACTCACTTTGGTCCCATCTCAGTGTCATACTCCTCCAGAACTTGGGAAAGAGTCACTAGATGTATCTTATGATATGATGAAAACTTTTCCCCTTTGTTGGAATGCATGCTTATTTCTGTCAGCTTATAGAGAAAATAATCACCTTAGAGTATCAGGATAATAATTAATCCACCTTAACTTTACTATACAAAATTATGGTGAGTTATGAATTTAGCATCTTAGCTTCTTTTGAAATCACTTTTTTAGAAACTGTAGACTCAATATAGTCTACTGATTTGACTCAATCAGAAAATTACTATGAGATGAACTATACTTATGTTCAAAATTCACATACTCCTTTATAGCCTCTTTGTCTTAATCTTAGGAATAACCGAGGCTTTACTTTTGTGCCCAAAACATTTAACTTGTCCTTAAACATTACTCGTCTCCGTTATTGTTATACAACTAATGTAGAAAATCAACAGAGTTAAGAAAAGAATGGAGGAATACTTATGGCACGATATGAGAACCTCATATATGTATGTATGTATATACATCTCATCTTAAATCGTCAATATAGAGAAAACTTATCCTATATTTCAATAAGATTTCTTCTCCCCCAGTTCCTTCCTTCTTTGTGAGCTTTCGTTGAACTCTGATTAATAATCAGAGTATTACATGTGTCGGCCCATAAACTTATCTAAAGTAATTTACAATGATAGCTCTTCAATTTATCTTGGCACGACATTTACTATACCACTGATCAGCTTCCTTTGCCAACCTAGAACACATCAGCGGTGGCCAAAAAATGAACTAGAGTAGCAAAGTTATGATTAAATGTCCACAAAACTACGGTGGCCAGTATCATGAACACAATCACACTTCAATCGTCTCTGGTTTCATTGTGTCAACCCATAACAACGGTGACCAGAAAATGGGTGGCACAACCCAACCTGTGAGAATTATCCCGTACCCAGCGGTGGCCAGAATATAGAATAAGAATCACACTTGTTGCGACAATTGGTCTTTGTGGAATATGAACTCCCATCACAATGGTAATTTAATAATCATGTCTTGCATGATAAAATTGCTCTTGAACTTATTCTTAATTTTAAGCAATAAGATATAGCGAGTATATTATGCTTAAAACTTATACTTATACTATGCTAAAAACTTATACTTAAATATGTCCTTGAAACTTATGGACAATGAAAATATCATGGAGAGAATTATTAAGATATTTCTAATAAGACCAATTCTTAAATGACATTATTAGCTGGAGTATCTCTAAAATGATGAGACATGCCACCCCCCCCCCCCCCCGCGCGAATTTGTGGTTGAAACGTGAGTTTGCCACATATTCGACAATGTCTCATCACTTAACTTATCTCATATAAATCCCACGTATTTAAGAGACTTGTAATGAAAAAATTTGCTTGTAGAGGAGCAAGCATGATAATAACTTAAAACTTGAGGATATGAGGGAAAATTTCACAACTTAGAGAGAAATATACTCATAAACAATGATATATTGAACCAAAATATTTCACTAAAGTACATTGAATGCCATCAAGCTAACTTTTGAATCCACTAACTAATTCTAAATGAAGTTCTTAAAAATAAAACTTCAACTTATTTCCATCATCTATTTCTAAGAATCACTCCCCTGATTTCACGGATTCACTAATGCAATGTGCTACAAATGAATCGGAGATATCTATTCCAAAAGACTTAAGCTCATAAGCAATGTCACACATGGTGCATATGTGCTTTGCTAATCCACCGTGTCCATCATAACGCGAGGTGGTAAGTCTTTTGATGAGGAACCTTGTGCAGACTCTTCTCATCATAGTCCTCAATGCTAGAAGTGGGAGGAAATGGCTCGACATTATGAAGCACATAATCAAGCTCCAGAAACTTGAGAATGTCTTGCACCTTCTCTTTCCATAGAAAGAAATCAATGCCATTGAAGGGCTTAATGATCCTCATGTGGCTCTCAGTTGAAAAGATATAGCCAAATATCTTAATGTGCTAATAAATAGTGCTTGAGCATAAATATGCAAATGAAGCATTATTAATCTTAGAGCACACTTAATGAATGCAAACTTATGCATTTCTTATTAATCTTAAGGCATGATGGATGATGATGGAAAAAAATATTACAATAATATTAAACCTTAAACTTAAATAGTAAATTTGGATGCACTAAATAGCATGAGAATAACCCGACGGTGGTCTGATTACAATCATGCAAAAAATAAGTAACAACTTGCTTCACCGGTGGAGAAAACAAGCGAAACTTATTTAACTTATAATGAAAAGAAGCATAAGACTTACTTATAGGCAAACTTAAATAGATCAAACTTAATATTCTCAGCGAAAAATAATTGAATATATAATATATAATATTCTTAACTTAATATGTTCATACATTCTCAAAATAAAGTCTTAAACATGGTGAGAAGAGGTCATATATACTGGGCATTTACTTAATGAAATGATTTCCCAACCATGTTAATTTCGCAGAGAAAAGACTTATTTTGATCATCAAGGGGAGACTATTAAATCTCAATAATCTTGTGAATTACTTAAATGACTAAGAACTCATGATTCTGTGAAAACAGAATAATTAATAAGACTCATGAAATATGTACCTTGTACACATTAAAATTCCCAAAAGTTTAGCTCAACTAAATAGCTAAATTAATCTTAAACTTATGCCTTAAAATATTGTGCTCAATATGCTTAATAAAACTTAATATATACTTAATATGACAACGGAAAACATATTTAATATATACTTAATATTGGATGAGCACATATTCTTAAGATGACAGAAGAGGCTTAAGATAGCAAAATGAAATACTACTAAAAATTCTTGAGAATTAAGCTTAATAAATTTCCCAACTAATATTTTGAAATGTGTGCCAAAATAAACTTAGAAAATTATGAGGAATTTTACTGCAATAAAACTTAAATATTACTTACAAAACTTTGCAGCAAAACTGAGCTCATAAATAATTTATCAATTACTTAACTTATTTCTTAATTACTTAACTTAATAATCAATTACTTAACTCATAGATAATCATGAAGTAAAAACTGAGCTAAAAGAAAATAGCGCTCGAAAATGAGAAAACTTAATTCGGCCTGAACTGAAGATGCAGCCCAGTGAGTTCGGCCTGAACGAAAATTGGCGTGGCCCGACGCGTCACAGCGCCACGCGGGCCGGCAGAAGGCCGTCAGGCCTCGGGCCCAAAAAACCAGCCGCGAGGCCACCAATCCCGCCCGACGCGGGCTTATGCCTGGAGCGTGGGCCATTGGATCGGGAGGAGACGCAATCGGACGGCGGAGAGGGGTCGACGCAGGATAAAAATCGGCCGGAAACCCTAGCGAGCGTCACTCGCTTTTCTCCGCCCCGCCGCTCACTCCTCAGTCCTCTCTCCCGCAGCCGACCCTCGTGGAGTGCGGCGACGTCGCCAGCCAGCTGTCGTGGCGCCACGGGAGCTGCTCGCCAGAGCGCGCGTGCAAGGAATCGCGCGCGGCTCTATCAAGCTGCTCACCGTGGTGCCCTAAGGGCGAGCCCCGTCACGCGCAGAAGGACGGCGACGACGACGACATCACGACGCGAGGCCGTGATGCGTGCAGGGCTCCCGCGCGGCAGAGCTGATGCCGCACGGGGCAGTCCTTAGGCCGGCGAGGTCACGCGCACGTCGAGCAGTCGTGGGGACTTCGTCGACGACCGGAGGGAGGGGTTGCCGCCATCGACGCGCGCCTGAGCTGATGCGCGGCGATGGCAACGGCACGAGGCCGTGCGCCTTTCGGCATCCGCACGGCAGATCTGTGGACCGCCGAGATGCACGCGCATGGAGGATCTGATGCCGCGCCATCACCTTGTGATGCAAGAACAACCAAGGTTAGAAAACCCAAAATCTTAGCTGATTTGCTCATCTAATTGTGACATGGAGCATGATTAACAGATCAATTTTGCGAAAAACACTAATAGCTTAGCATGAACAGAACATGAGCATTAACTTAATTAACCTACTAATCCTAGGCATCTACTAATGAAAGCCTTACTGCGCTAATGAGAATTCAACTGAAAACTTAACTAACCAGTAAAACATGACTGAAAACTAATCTTGAATTAGAGCTTAGTGCGCAGAAGTAGAAAACTAACTAAAACAGAGCTAAAACTGCACTGAAAACTTAGCTAACTTGATTGATTCAACTCTGTCTAGGGCTAGATGATCGAAACTAACTGAAAACTGGATTAGAACTTGACTAATGACATGATGATCACCTCTGATTGCATAGCTAGATCATCTAAACTAACTTAAAACATGATCAGATCTAGTGCAAACCGAGAATAGGGGATCTAAACGACTAGTTTAGGCGTCTGATACCAAATGTTATACCTTATTGATCACTGACTTAACAGAATCACTAGTGAGAGAATTAGATCACACCTAGAACACTAACCTACCAGAACTTAGAATCGCCATGAAATAGATCTGTAGTGGATGCAGATCAAGTAGATGATGAAGAACTCGCTGTAGATGTAGAAGAACGGGACACCGAGCTTGCAAAGCCTTCCAGCACCTTAGTGATCGGTAGAATTAGGGTTAGAGTAAACCCTAGGCTTAATCTCGTGGATTTAGGGTTCCAGAAAACCTCTTAATTGGCTTAACTCGAACCTGGGGTCCTGGTTCTCTTATATATAGGGTGTTGTAGGCCTGGGCCGGGCCCATAGGCCTTAATTTCGCCTCCCGATCAAGGCAGAAGGTTTTGGGGTCGAATTGGGCTTTGACCGAGGTCAAAACATTAATTCCAACAGTAATAAGTCTGTGATGTAGCGCAGAACACAAACACTCTTTCATATATTTCTCAGATATAAAAATGAGTTTCTGGGGAACTATCCAAACAAAGATAATGCATGCTAAAGAAAAGAGCACGTATGCGCTCCACCATACCATTACAGATAGTGTGTTTCTCAGTAAAACATTGTTAATTAATTCATGTTGGGATAAATAATCACAATTGCAGGTTGACTCTGGTACAGTCATAAACAACCCTGCGAGGCACATGGATTCGTCCGGTTAGACCCCAAGCGTGGACCTTGGAAATACTGAGCTTGTGCAGCCAACGTCTAGGCCTTTGCCATGGCGTCCGAACCCGCTAGGCCCCTCGTGGTAGCTAGATGAAAAGAGATTAAGATCCAAAAGAACACAGGTAAGTTTTGCCATGTCGCACAGAACACAATTTCATACCTCAGATATAAAAACAAGAAGTTATATTTCATCAAGCAAATAAAAAGTATCCTTGTATATTTACTACTAAAGACGTATTCAACCACACAACTATTACAATATTGCACTCTGTCTCTCATATAGGACGCGCACCATGAAAAAGTTTTACTATGGGAGTAGACTCTGTACACTACATATGCACACCATATTGCCAACAAATGGCAGAGACTAAACACAAATTCTTTATTGACTCGGTCCATTGCTAAACCTTCCACTGGATGGCCTGAACGGTGCCATCAAATATATTATATTGTCATGGATGATTCAACTTCCTCTTTAGTTGCAAAGACCACAACCTGATCCAGTGTGTAGCTCGTATTTATCTGCATGTGGGAGAAACAATTGATGCTTTGTCAAACACAACATCATTAAGGTTTAGGCATATAGCCCAAGATATCCGGATGAAATTATATTATTAAGCATTCAATCAGAGGCTGTTAGACCAAAAGTGACTCGCACTATCTAGGTCAAAAATACCGAAAATACCCCTATATGTCTCTTTATGTGGCACCGATTTACATCAATTTATCTTTGATCAAGATATGATGTCGCCAAACAATGTTCTCTAGCACTAATTCTATGGTTAAACGGATTTGAAGTGAAGAATTGTATGACAAATCATGCTCCGTAAGCAGCCACATCAGCACCTATAGGGGTATAATATATTACTCATAGGAAATAAATGTGCAAATAAGAACATTGCAGTACCCGTGGACGAGCGAAGCCACGCAACTAAACAAAACAAACTAGCCGGTACTAGCTAACACTGTCTCACCTCGGTCTGCGAGTATTTAACACCGGATCTTCTGAAGGATCGTATGGCTGGACGATGATGTCATTTTGCGGCTGCTGAGCACCTTGCCCTCTTGTTGGCGGATTGCCATTCGCTCCGTTGTTCCTATTAGAAGATGTGATGCAAAACCATTAAGACAACATATATCATCGTGCTATTACTCAAAGGAAATAAATGTGCAGACAAGAACATTGCAGTACCCGTGGACGAGAGAAACCACGCAACTAAACAAAATAAACTAGCCGGTACTAGCTAACACTGTCTCACCTCCGTCCGCGAGTATTTAACACCGGATCTTCTGAAGGATCGTATGGCTGGACGATGATGTCATTTTGCAGCTGCTGAGCACCTTGCCTCCTTGCTGGCGGATTGCCATTCGCTCCGTTGTTCCTATCAGAAGGTGTGATGCAAAACCATTGAGACAACATATATCATCGTGCTATTACTCAAAGGAAATAAATGTGCAGACAAGAACATTGCAGTACCCGTGGACGAGCGAAACCACGCAACTAAACAAAATAAACTAGCCAGTACTAGCTAACACTGTCTCACCTCCGCTCACGAGTATTTAACACCGGATCTTCTGAAGGATCGTATGGCTGCATGATGATGTCATTTTGTAGCTGCTCAGCACCTTGCCTCCTTGCTGGCGGATTGCCATTCGCTCTGTTGTTCCTATCAGAAGATGTGATGCAAAACCATTGATACAACATATATCATTGTGCTATTACTCAATGGAAATAAATGTGCAAACAAGAAATTTGCAGTATCCATGAACGAGCGAAACCATGCAGCTAAACAAAACAAACTAGCCGGTACTAGCTAACACTGTCTCACCTCATCCGTCCGCGAGTATTTAACACCGGATCTTCTGAAGGATCGTATGGCTGGACGATGATGTCATTTTGCAGCTGCTGAGCACCTTGCCTCCTTGCTGGCGGATTGCCATTCGCTCCGTTGTTCCTATCAGAAGATGTGATGCAAAACCATTAAGACAACAGATATCATTATTAAGTAATGCATGCTAATCCATTACAAGATATATCATCTTGGTTACATGCACGCATAACGTAGTTGAAACTATAAATAACGCAGTTTGTCTCACGTCGAATCAGGAGCATTCCCTGCCTCGAGAAAGTCTCTACTAGGCGCTTCTGACGGCCCGCACCCGTGCTGCTGCCGATGCCTCGTGCTTCCCTCCTTGTTCTCCCCCTTTGAGAAACGGGAGGCCATTGAGACTACGTAGGTACCTGGCCTGACCAGACCTGACGGTGGTTACATGTATGTTTTATAGGCAGAAATGTTCGTCTTCACGACGAAGGCACCGCGTTTTGCCACTCGCCAGTCCGTCGCGAACTCAACTACTACACGGTGTCCAGTACATGAAGCTGTCCGATTTCCAATCGAACGGCCTGAGTGAATTGCTACTGAGTTGCATGTTTGCTAATTTCTAATCAAGTTCGCGCAGCTAGTACCGAAGTTGCAGCACTAACAAACATGATTTAATAGTTCTTGGGCCAGTAGCGGTAATTGCCTACTGATCGCGTTGGCGTACAAGGTTTCTGTTTAGTATGAGTATGTACGCACTGACGGGCTCGCTAGGTCTTTCTCATCATATATATTACTAATAAGTACCTGACGACCCGCGGTCTGGAACATTTTTTTTTATTACACAGTACAACTCAGATACTCACAACGCACGCACACTCACCCCTATGAACGCACATACGTAAACCCTACCCCTATGAGTATCTTCGAAGACTGAGCCGACAAATCCTCCAGATTGACGAAGTCACCACTGGCGCCTCGCTGTCGACGACCACGTCGCCTACCGCTGAAAGCACAAATGCTGTTAAATCCTAGAAAATTCGCTCCCACCGGGAGTCAAACCCACAGGACCTCAAAGGTGCTACTCGGGTGCCTTAACCACTAGACCAATACCCCTTTCACGCGGTCTGCAACATTTTCCCACTTTGAATGCCTCAGACTATTTTTGCCTGAGCTAAACATCACTATAAGTATTACTTTGCCAAAAACTAATCAGCTTTGCTTCCCATGACGTTTCTATCCGCGTGGAATATTCAAGAGCAAATAAATTTTCTTTCGCAAGCAAAATAATTAAATTATTACTTGACCAGCGGCTAGGTTGATCGGGTCTCCATGGAGCTGACGTGGGTCTTGACAACATGCGCCATACTCATCAACTCTACTTCGTTCATCATCTTCCGTGTAACCAACCGTGGGAACCGCTGCTCTGCTATAGAAACGAAATTTGGCTAACCAGAGAAATAGTCCTTAGAATTTCTGAACACGCATGGCATAGTCGAACACAAAAGCAAACGATTTGGATGTGGACGCAGCCATGTAAAAATACTCTAAGGAAAAAGTGACGTTGTACGGGAAAAACTGGCATCGGAGGTAGAGGCGAATGACCACACGTAGCGGAACTGTCAAAGACCTCCGTGCCAGGCACTACCAGAAATCCTCGCCTTGCGAAGTGTCTGGAGAACTCAGCAAAGCCACAAAAACACTCAACAAACATTTTGCCGAGTGTAACACTTGGCAAAGTGCACTCGGGGAGATTGGGTACTTGAAAAATTCTCTTTTTGCCGAGTGTCATTTTTTACACTCGGCAAAGTATAAATTGAAAAACGTCAAAAAATAGCAAACACATTATTTTAATAAGGGGAGGCCCCCACCAGCCCAGCCACCCATCCCCGCCATTTTTCGGCAAATCATGCTATTTTCCGCATGGAATGAATGTGGCCGGTGAGATTCGAACCCGCGACCTCTCCTTTACAAACAACCTCTTCTACCACTCCATTCTGATTCCTTACATATTATACATGATCCAGATTAAATTACTTGTTTGAGGCCCTAAACGGATTCAAACTAAAAAGTTGCTTATAACTTTTTGAGATCTACAACTTACATTTTGGTAGTTTCTCCATCCGAGGTTGTTTACAAAATTTGAATTTCAAATTTGAGAAATTCAAACTTAGTTTATGTTGACAAGATGATTTAAAGTAAAAAAGTTGGCAACTACAAAGTTTCATAACTTTTATCTACAACTTTCAATTTGGTAGTTTCTCCTTCCGTGGTCGTTTGAAAAATTCAAATTTTCAAATTTAAAAAATTCAAACGAATTTTTTTGTTGACCAAATTAAATCAAATTTTAAAAAATTCAACTACAAAGATTTACAAATTCTGATCATTTGTTCATTCGACATAGTTGTAGTAACATTGTTCACAAATCTTATATATCTCTCTTATAGGTTTCATGAAACTATACGAGAGATGTAGATTTTGTGAACAATTTTTCTATCATTTTGTTGAAAAAAAAATGATCCAAATAAGAGTTGTAGATCTTGAAAAGTTATACAACTTTGTAATTCAACACTTTTTATTTGGAATTCGTTTAGGGCTTCAAAAAATAATCCAAATAAGTTTGAATTTCTCTTTGCCGAGTGTCAAAAAAACACTCGAAAAAGGTTTATTTTCCAAGTGTTTTTTTTTACACTCGGCAAAGAAAAATCTTTGCCGAGTGTTTTTTTTTTTGACAGTTGGCAAAATACTTCGCCGAGTGTTTGATCTTGTTTAAAGCGTTGTTTGATCTTGTTTACATTGATGAAAAATGGTTCTATCCTACTTAAAAATCAGAGAACTACTAGCATCTCCAAGAGAGCATAAACCTCTCTTAAACTAAATAACTAGGGCTTAAGCTAAAAAACTATCTCCAACACGGGCCTCAAAACAACTCATAACTTTTTCATAGCCTCTAAACTCCTCTTATTAGTAGCTACAAATAGAGAAAGAATTGTTAAGCATTTGCATGCGTCCGTCACCTCAAACTGCTACATTACCCAGGGCGAGGCCTGCAATGACCCATGGTCGTGCATCCGTCACTAAAATTTTTAGGCATGCGTCACTGCGAGCCCTTATTGTACTAAGGCGTGGCTACATGCATATTTTTATAGGCAAAAATGTCCATGTTCACGACGAAGGCACCGCGTTTTGCCACTCGCCGGTGCGTTGCGAACTCAACTACTACACGGTAGGAAACAGCATTTGGTCCACTAGAAGCTGTCCAATTTCCAATCGAACGGCCTGAGTGATTGCTACTGAGTTGCATATTTGCTAATTTCCAATCAAATTCACCCAGCTAGTGCCGAAGTTGCAACACTAACAAACAAGACTTGATAGTTGTTGGGCCAGTAGCGGTTGTTGCCTACTGATCGCGTTGGCGTACCAAGTTTCAGTTTAGTATGTACCCACTGACGGGCATTAGGAGGTCTTTCTCATATATATTATGTTTACCATTAAACCTGACGACCGGTGGTCTGCAACATATACACTCATCGTCCCCAGTTCCCACTTTGAATTCCTCAGTGACGTTTTTGCCCGCGTTGAATATTATTAAGTAGTAATTACTTGACCTACGACGAATCAACTTGCTTCGAATGACGTTTCTGTCCGAGAGGAAGTATTCAAGTGCAAATAAATTATTACTTGACCATCTGCTAGGTTGATCGGGTCCCCAAGGAGCTGATGTGGGTCTTGGCATCATATTCCTTCCTCATCAACTCTAACTAGGTGATACCCCACACGTTGCTGCGGAAGGTTAGGAACAATTTTTTATCGAACTTGAGGTGCAAATATAACAGTATGCTTCAATCCTATGATATAATTGAAATTGTCTCTTAGATGTCTACTTGGTTGGAAAAAATAAAGAATGTACTTTTAAGTCCTGAATTTACTGGATGACGAAGTACCTAGAGAGCTGCAAGAGAAGCAATAGCATGGCAAAAAGAAAACATATGTTATAGTTGAACATGGAACGATGTACATTGATATATTATATTACTCCTACCCAGCCACTTTTAAGTATTATGTGCTAAAGTGGCACGCAATGTGAAAGCATGTAGAGGACATATTTGAATGTTGGTCACTTACTTGTATAGGAAGATATAAAACGAAATGTGGGAAAGACAAATTTGCAAGGTGAGACATACAGACAAAATCTTACATGGGCTGTCCAAATTAGCATTAGCATTTTTCGTACTAACAGATGAACCGCTGAGAAAATGGAGGTAATTTTGTCAAGCATGTGTGCAAATAAAAATAGTAAACATATTATCCTCTGAGTGAGCACTCCAAGGAATTTATCAGGTAATCCCATTTAGACATTCCAACTACACGTTGGAGCATGACATGCCGTGATCTTTTTCTTACCATTCTGTAAAAGAAAAAACACAAAGTCGTGATTGTGTAACTGATGTTCATTTGTTTAATCAGACCAATAAAAAAAATGAAATGAACAACATATCCCAACTGCACGTTGAAGTATAACATGCTTTGGTATTTTTCTTGCTAATATATAAGAGAAAGAACAGAACGTTCTGATTGTGTAACTGAAGTTCATTCCTCGAATGAAACCAATAAAAAGTGAAATGAACAACCTGTGAAAAATCTATGCCTATGAATATTTGTACATTCATTTGAACATACCAAGAAATGTCATAATAAAAAATTCAGAAAATGTCAACACACAAAGAGAGACAATGATACGGCATGCTGGGCCGAGGGCCAGAGAACATAACCTTGCTCTGATCAAGTAAATCATGACTGGAGAGGCTGAAAACTTTTCATATGGACCATGCAGCTTGTTTCAAGTATTTATAGACTGGGAATTCACTTCCGACCATGTGGCCTCATCGCCCTATTCTCTTCTGATGCTAGTGGGCAAGGTGCCTTTTCTCTGGTAATTATTGCATGACGATTATACAACCTGGTGGGAGAGTTGATTGCACAAGCCTCTCGGTTATTGAGAATAGTAAATCACTAAGAAGGTGGTGGGTACAGCAAGAATATGATGATAGAGTAATATGCTTGTTGATCAGTTATTGTGAGTATAATATGCATGATCGACAGAAGGACATGAAGACGGATTTATGGACTGGTAAGCCAACGGCAGCGCAACTAATATTGTCAGTTACAACAGTGAGCAAATGAGAATTAAGAAAATCATATTGTGATCTATTTATTACAATGAATCAAGCTAGCTTCAGAGCTGCAGAGCTAGTCCGTGAATCCCATCAAATTCAATTTTAAGCAGCAAGTATGGGATAAGTTTCTGAGAAGGAAAATAACCGAGAGAAGAATAACTCCATTGATGATATTGTCTCTTGATTGCCCAATGATGGTGGCAGTTTCTTGCTGTAAAGGGGGGCGGTGGGGATTGAAGTTCGAATAGAATGGCTAGAGCAAGGAGAGTTATGACTTTGGACGAACAGGATGCATTACAAAACATGATCTGACGGGCCAAACGTACAGATGACGTGGAAGCACGAGAATCAAGCTTTATAGCAATCAATGACTGATAGTGGGTTGCGTCATATAGATTCGTTCGTCGTCATATCCTCCATAACTTACCCAAGTGGTTCCGACCCTACTTTATTGACTACTATTTCCTTTTTAATTATATGATGCCGTTGACTTTTTTGATGAACTTTAATCAACAATATATGTGAAAATAATTAGTTGTTTAACGTAAAATGTATATTGTTGAATCTATTTTTTTAAAAAAATTAACTTATACATTTAGCTATTTACATAAATGTTGATGCATAAGACGAATGGTCAAAGTAACAAAAAAAATCAACGGTGTCATATAGGAGTATTTAAAAACAGAGGGAGTATAAAAACCATCTATTCCAATACACCTCCTTTCGCAACACAGAGGAGATCTTTAAGAGCACCCGCATGTGCAATTCACAAGAAGGGCCCATGGATAATCGTTTTCATCATACAGAGATTTAGTTTCCCCAAAATAGTAGACCTGTAATAAATTGTTTTATTTTCATTTGTAAGATTAAATTAGTGAGCTGATTAACATTTGTTGTTTATTAATCCATTTTCTTATTATTAAGCACACTAGCCTGTAGGCTAGGTTAGGTTTCTTCTCTTTCCTATCCCGCGGCAAGGAGCTCATGAGTGCCGTCGTTGTCCGAGCACGGCAAGGGCGCCATTCTCGCCACTATGCACACAAGATCTATGACTACCACCATGCCATGCGCGAGGTGGATCGCAGCCTCCTCAAGGTCCACCAGCTGTTCCTCAACATGGCTGTCATGGTGGAGATGCAAGGGGAGAAGCTCGACGACATCGAGAGCCACGTCGTCAACGTTTCTCGCAATGTGCAGGGCGCCAACTCTGGGGAAGGCCAATAAGGAGTACCAGCGCAGCAGCCGCATTTGTCTCTGCATCGGCATCATCATCCCGCCGCTCCTCGTCCCTACTCTGCATTTGTGTCTCATGTTGTCTGATTTCGTACTCCGTAGTTGCAGTCGCATGTTTCTGTATAGATTAGGGGCTCACCTGATGAAAATACCGTTAATTGCAATTCCTATTCATTCTATCGATTATGTGTATGATATGAGACATGGTGCAATTTAGCTGACCAAATATTACAATTTTACCATCTGCGTGATGATGATATGTATGGGTGGATTCTTCCCAAAATTGACTGCATGTCTTAACAGCATTAAAGTAGTTAAAAGGATAAAGTTAATTGATATCTATTGCGGTTCCTGTATTTTGTGATTCTGTGAATGAGGATATTACACTGGTTTGGGAAACTTTTTAAATCAATTCTTATGATATTGTACAATCTACATTGGTAGTGATTGCATCAAGGCGTAACCGAAGTGTATGGGTTATGGAATGCAGTAGCTGAATTATTCCTGTACAGAAGAAAACTGCGCTGGTAGGAAAAGAATGTTCACATGGAACTGTTCTGCTCTCTGACGTCCTGATGAAGACCGTTTAATTGTTCAGCTGAGTTATATCATATGTAGCTTTTAGATTTGTTGGACTTAATTACTTTGGAAACTCTGCAGATCAAAAGCTATGATCTGTTACAACTGATGTTTGATATTGCAGCCTGGAGAGATGAACCTGCTGATAGTGAATTAAGTAGATGAACTTGCTCCACATGATCGACGTGTGCTGATCTTAATTCAAGCAGTCGGTTTCCATTATTTTGCACTGGGATTGGCTTAGAAGGAGCGGGGGAATCAGACGAACGTAGGTGGCGCTGCCTGGGTAAAGCGACGAGGACGTCCCTGGCGTTGGCGGCATTAACTTAACCCTACTCTCTTTGAGCCCCATAACAGTGTTAAGTCCATAGTAAAAAGACCACCGTACCCTTTGCATGAATGATCCTACTTTATAATGATTTTTGCATGAATGACCCTATTTTATGAAACAAAGTTGTAACAAGTAATTTAGCTGCAGTTTTAAAATTTCGACATCAATTTGAATTCAAACTCGAAAATTTAAACAATAATTTGACAAAAAATCAAATTTTTGAAAATTTTGATAGTATTTCGGCATTAGTTTTACAGGTTTAGGATATGAAATTTTTGTCATTTCAGGTGTTTGGATAGCACTGGCTAAAAGGATTGGAAACATTCTTTTTTGGACCAAAACCCTTCTCATAAATAAAAAAAGGAAAAGATTTTTCACTTCGTTTGCCATGAATACGTTCTGCTGCTACTTGAATCCACCGCTGTTCGCTTCATGCTGCATCCACATCCATCTCTCTTATCCACTTTCTGAATTGGACCGAGAAACAACAGCCACAAACAAAACGGAAGAAGATGAAATCAGCTTCCGACAGAGCAGGGGGCTGCGAATCGTAGTGGTAGGCCACGGCTTGCAGGCGATGGCCTGCCGTTGGCGACGCCCGATGCTGCAGGCGGCAGAGCGTCAAGCATTTGGGTCGCGCCGCGCCGTGCCCGAGCACCGGCGTCGCGTCGCGCCGCGCCGAGGTCGCGCTCGTGCTCCCGCGGCCTCCAAGCTGTGCCTAGCGGCCTCTTCCCTCCTCCCTCCGAGCCCCTAGCTGCCCCTTGCTAGGGTTAGGGTTCGCCGGCTTCCAGTGGCGAAGCTAGCACACCGAAGACCATGGTGCCACTGAGTGCTCTTGGCTGCTCTTGAATGATTTTACATGAGGCACAAGAGGTGAAAACACAGACATTTACACTGAAGTTTTCATTTTCCCTGGTGCCGTGGCACTCGGGAGCCACCACCTAGCGTCGCCCCTGCCGGCTTCAACCATGGCTCCAGGAAAACAGAACAGAGCACGGGAGAGAGAGAAGGGCCGGCCCGAGAGAGAACGAGGAAGGGAGGGCATTTTGGTCCTTTTCAATTGCCGTTTCATTATCAATTTCTTTCTTTTCTTTTTTTAAATGCTGAAAATTGGCTGATGCTAACACCGTTACAAAAGAGGGTCAGACGGAAGATTCAATTTAAAAAAGAGGGTCAAATACGCAAACTCTAAAAAACGAGGCCAACCATGCAATTGGCCTCTAAAATAGGGCCAGATATGCAAATACCCCTTGTTTAATACCGTTGTCTGACAATGAAGCTTTATAGGTTCAGTGGTGTTCATTTTCTTTGCGGAATTATGACAGATGCTCAAAGTAAATTTAAGGTTCATAATTACATATCTTAACATTCCTCTTATATATTAATCAGAATATAATTGATTGTTTCATAGTATTCATATTATATTATGAAATTTTTTATTATACTTGGGGAAAAATTGAGTGGCTCACGTTGACCGAGAGCGGCCGATCGGAGGGCCAGAAAGGTAGGAGGAAAGTGGAGGAAATTAGATGGAGGAAAAAATTACCTCCATCTATCTCTATGACGAGTGGGCCTTGGAGGAAAAAATTTCCTCCACTTTCCTCCACCAAAAGTGGGGATTAGGACATGGCAAAAATTGCATTTTTGGAGTTCTTATTTTTTGACAAGGGTAGAACGGTAACTTCATAAATGGGAAAATAATGTTTTGAGGGAGAGGTGGCGCTCGCGGTGGGAGAGGTGGCGCTCGCGGCGGCGTCCTGCTGTTCTTCCCCAGTTCATCCGCCATAGACGTTTTCTTATTTTGATTCATACTACAAAACTGAAACTTGTAAATCTTTCGCATACGAAGTCCAAATGACCTACTTCTTTTTCCTACTTGTTCATAAAGATATTCTCTGTGTAAATATCGCATGAATTGTCAACTTTAGCAGAATGAAATGTACTGTAACGGCAAAGAATGTTTTACCAAAATTTCACTCATTTTTTCAATTTCGTAACAAGCGAAAGAAAATAGATCTGCCCATCCAAACTTGTGGTGATGGAGAGCATGGTCACCTGTAGACGTATAAATTTTGTAAACATTTTTTCGAGGTTTCAATATTGGAGAGTGTTCACTTCTCCTTCTACTTGGGTCAAACTTCCATGTGTTTAGTAGGAACTAGTCCAATTTGAACACACTTTGATGGGTTTGTTTTCCAAACAATTAACCAAAAATCATGTAGGCTGGTATTGACATGGGACAGTCACAAACCAAATTTCAGCCAAAACTTCGATAGATTTCGCGAGATAAAATTCGACAAAACAATTGCAAAATCCTCTCATTTCTTCTCTTTTTTTATTTTGAGCGAGTTTTAGTGAATCTGTGGACAAAAATTGGTGTGCATGTGTATCATGTCATCACAAATGTACATTAATTTTGGTGGAATTTTTATAATTGTTTTCATATGTAGAAGTTTCAAATTATTGAAAAAAGTTTCAAATTATTCAAATTATTGAAGGCTGGGCCGTGAGAGATGGGCCATCCGGAGGCTTCGACTGCCATGTGGGTCCGCCCCTCCCTCCGCAGGCTGAAGGCGCATCGCGTGGAGGGCGCTTCCTGCTGAGACGTGATTTCAGCGTAGAGTTTCACCCCTAGTCAATGACGCGCGGGACCCCAAAATAGTCGGGACCACGTGACCCTCTCGTCATTGACTAGAGCTAATCGATCATGCGTGCAGGGGATGGGCACGCGCGCCCGCCATCACATCAGCTACCGGGTCATGCGAATACCCTCACTTATTTTGGTCCCCGCCATTTGCGGGTCCCGTCCGTCATTGACTCTTGGCGAATCTATCACGTGTGCAAATGATGGAAGCTTCCGGAGAAAGCTTCCGCCGGACGCGTCTCCTCCCCTTCTTAGCGGGCCCGCTAGTCAGCGAAGGCCAAACGGCTCTTGGGTCCTTAAATGTCTCCCTCTCCAGCTCTTGTTCACTCCAGTCCGCCTCGTCTTCTCCGGCACTCTTCCGCTGCCTCGATGGCTCCTTCAGGCAACCGCGAGCGCCTCGTCCTCGGCGCCGCCTACGAGCACGGCGACTCCTCCAGGCGCACGCGAGGTCGCCCCGCTCCGCCACCTGCTATCGGTTCCAGCGGTGACTCGGTACGCCTTCCTTCTCGGGTCCAATCGGCGATTTGGTGAAAAAGGCGGCATTTTGATTGATTTTGGTCGTTTCTTTGCAGGCCCGCGGCCGTCGGCGGAGCCGCCGTCGCCTCTCAAGGCGCGTGCGCCGTCGCCAGGCATGCTTGGCGCGCCCGCCGTCGCCATGTGCGCAATGCCCGGACCACCGCGAGGCTCCACGGACGCCATGGCCGGACCACCGCGAGGCTCCACGGGCGCCATGGCCGGACCACCGTGAGGCTCCATGGGCGCCATGGCCTGACCACCGCGAGGAGGGGGAACGCCCGGCGCAGACCGTGGTGGCCCCCGTGCAGGCCCCCGTGGTGGTGGAGGAGGAGGAGGAGGACGATGACGACGTCGACGAGGAGGACTTCAACTTTACATCATCGGACGAGGAGGGGTTGAGGCACGACCCAAGGTACCAGGTGAAGCGGAGGTGGAGCCGCGGCACCGGCATTCCCTGGTACTACTGCCAGTTGTGCCCGGACCAGATCTGGTTCGGCACACTGGGGCAGCTGAGGGCGCACGTCATCCAGAGCGTCGAGAGCGGCGTGGAGGACGAGAACGGCAATCTGGATGAGGCCGCCATGGAGCACCACAGGCTAGCCGTGGCGCAGGGCTGGGCATAGCTCGATCGCCGGTGCCGCGTCTAGTATCAAGTTGCGTCAGTTCGCGTTCGTGTTGTTCGCGTCAAGTATCGCGTCAGTTTGTGTGTTCGCATGGCGTTCGTGTCCGTGTCCACTATCTGTGAGTTCGCTCCGAGCGTCCGCATCCATGTCTGTCGCTGTACTTTGAAATGAAATGAATGCATGTCGTCGAGCACATCATAGTTTGATCTGTTTATAATTCTTGCACGTAGGACCGATTAGCCCCAGTCAATGACGGGTGGGACCAGGACCAGGCAGGGCCTACAAGTCATGTAAGAGTATCTGTAGGGCAGGTAAATGTTGGAACAATTTTCACAAATTTGTCACTTGAACATACCAAAAAGGTTTCAAAAAATTCCACCAAAATTAAGGTGAATTCCTAACCACCAAATACACACTCTTGCCAAATTTCACTCGCAGTTTCAAAAAACTTCGCGACATATAAATTGAAGAAGAAATGAGTGGTTTTTTCAATTGTTTGTCGAATTTTATCTCGCGAAATATAAAGCTTTTTAAGCTGAATTTTGGTTTGTTACTTGTTCCATGTCATAACCAACCCATGGGAATTTTGGTTAATTTTTTAGAAAATAATTCCACCAAAGTGTGTTCAAAATGAGGTACTCCCCACAAACCAAAAGGAAGTTTCACTCAAATTCAAGGAGGAGTGAACACCATCCAAATTAATTTTGGTGGAATTTTTATAATTTTTTTCATATGTAGAAGTTTCAAATTATTGAAAAAAGTTTCAAATTATTCAAATTATTGAAGGCTGGGCCGTGGGAGATGGGCCATAAAGAGGCCCAGTGACCCTTCCGTCCCTCCCATCCGGAGGTTTCGACTGCCATGTGGGTCCGCCCCTCCCTCCGCAGGCTGAAGGCGCATCGCGTGGAGGGCGCTTCCTACTGAAACGTGATTTCAGTGTAGAGTTTCACCCCTAGTCAATGACGCGCTGGACCCCAAGTTCGTCGGGACCACGTGACCCGCTCGTCATTGACTAGAGCTAATCGATCGTGTTGAATTATGTGAGTTTGTATTTGAACATGTTGTGATTCTGCATTGTCTGGTTCATATTGTGGAGTTTTTTGTTCCACAGCCAGTTGAAAATACCCAAAAAAATAAAAAAATTGTTTGCGCGGGCTGCCCGTGGCCAGCGATTACCAGGCCACAGAGAGTGCGGAATCAATCAGGCAAGCTGATCTGCACTAGCACTGAATGCAGCACAGAGGCCCAACAAATGGCGCAGGACGGCCCGCACAGATAGGGCCAAAGGAAACAGGGGACTGGGAAGAGGTTAAGTGAGTTCGTGGCGTCCCAGTCCCCTTCGCTTTTAAGCTGGTGCGGGGCGCGCTGGGCGGCCGATGTGGTACTAAACATCAGCGCGCCCCCGCGCGGGACGTGAAGGCGCCTCGCGCCTTTACGCTTTCGGCCGCGCACGCCAGGGAGAAACGGGCTGAAATCACAAAGTGGGCCACACCGGCCCATCATCCACGCCCACCTACCTCCCGGAAGAGTCTGGGAACGGGCCCCTCCGCCGATCCCGCCTTGCTGGGCCATTGTTGCCGGGCCATAAAGAGCCCGACTCACCGCGGGGTAGGTAGCAGTTGGCCCGTGACCCCCCAGCGGCCCCCCGGTCCCGCCCGTTATTGAGGTGGCTGCCTCAGTGTCGCTTGCAGGCGGGGACATCAGGAGCGGCCGCACGCGCATCCGTTGTGGTGGTGACACGCGTCCCATCAGAAGGTTCCGGATAAGGACACATTGGACGCGCCTTCTCCCCTTCCCGACGGGGCGTGTTGTCAGTGAAACGGCGTTCGAACAGTTCGTCTCCCCCGTTTTGAATCGCCGTCGACTCGCCTCCCGTTCGAGCCCCTATAAAACGCTCCCTCCCGATGCAACTCCTCATTCGCCCTCGTGCTCCGCTCGTCTCCTCGCCCTCCGCCTCAGCCGCATCGATGGGTCCTTCAGGTGTTCCCGGCGGCGGCGCCTCCAGGCGCGCCCTCGTCCTCGGCAGCGGCTCATCCAGCCGCGGGCAGGGTCTTCCTGCTCCTCCGGTGGATCTCGGTGCCGGCTCATCGTCGGTAGGTCTTCTCCTCTCCTTCGATTTTATTGGGATTTGATCTCGGGGCTTTCGATTTTGGGGGAAAAGTTGGGATTTGATCTCGGTCCTTTCATTTGCAGGCTCGCGGCCGCCGGAGGAGCCGCCGTCGGCGCTCTAGGCGCGTGCGCCGTCGCGAGAGACGCCTGGCGCGGCCGGCGTCGCCATGGGCGCCATGGCCGAACTAGCCGCAGGAGGCGCGGCCGCCGTCGCCTTGGGCCCCATGGCCGGCGGCCCCGGCGGCGCCGCTCCGGCAGCAGGAGGTGCGGCCGCCGTCGCCATGGCCGCTCCGACAGCATGAGGAGGACGACGAAGACGACGACGAGGAGGAGAACCAGCCGCAGGAGGAAGAGGACGACGAAGAGGACGACGACGACGACGACGATGACGAGCCCTTCTACCTGACTTCATCAGATGAGGAGGGGTTGCGGCACAACCCCAAGTACAAGCTCAAGTCCAAGTCGACCTGGTCGGGCATTGAGTGGTTCTACTGCCCATTCTGCCCGGACGTGAAGTACATTGAGCGAAATTTGCTGAAGGACCACGTTCTCGAGAGGGTGGCGCAGGGCAAGGAGCTCCAGGACGGCAACCTCGACGAAGACGCCATGGAGCACCACTACTTGGCCGTGGCGCAGGGCTGGGCATAGCTCTGTGGTTCGTGTTAGTGTTCGCGTTTGCGGTGGCGTCGTGTTTGTGTGTCGTCGAATTGTATCGTCAACTTTGCAATGAAATGAACAATTGCCTGGTGTCCAACTGCCTTTCACGTCCAGATTTAGCACTTAGTATTTTTTTTCATCAACACCACCACTTAAACAAAGTAGCTTAACTAGATTCACGTGCAGAGCCTTGGAGTTGTGCCCTTGGGGTTTTTGCTACTAGGAGCTTGGAGGTGAAGGGGAGGAGTGGCTGTGAAGTGTGAGAGAGATGAAGCTTCTGATTGGCTGTGCAGCAGGCTTGTGGGAAGCTGAGGGGTCATAGAAGAGCTCCAGTGCCCTACAAGTATCAGCAGCAGGAGCTTCATATGGGATAGCTCCATGTTGTCCAGGTTTCTAGTTTTGGCTGCATATGAGTGAAGTGGAGGGAGAGATAGTGGCGGGCCCGGCCAGGTGGACTTCTGGGTCATCAGCCATCCTGGTGAAGGAAAAGGTGGTGGACCCCGGCCTGTTGACTCTAAGAAAGATTCCTCTCATTTTAGGGAGGCCTTGTGCTGCCCCCCATTGCTTGCTAGCACAAGGCATTTTGGGGTGGCCAAATGACCCCCATTGGAGAATCCTTTTTTTAAAAAAAATTTAAAAAAATATGAAAAAAATTACAGACATTCTGGTTGCATTGAAAACATGCTGTGAACTAGTTTGAGTTCAAAATCCGTGTTATTTTTTAAGTTGCGCAAAAAAAAGTTAAATGAATGGTTTTGTTTTTTTTTGTAACGTACGATGTACGAAGAATTCAGTAGTAAAATATGGACACAATATTTTTCAGTTGAATATCTCCTTCCTGAATTTTTCCCGGAATTTTTTGAAACTTCGTGAAATTTCAAATTCAAACGAAATTTGGAAACCGACTGGGCCACATGGGCTGCATCTTGACTCGTCCGCGGTGAGGCAGCACCAAGTGGCCCGCTGTGAGCCTGCATGGGTGCGGCCTGGCCTGCACCGACCCGTGGGAGCTGCGGCCGCGAGTGGACGTCACGATGTTTCGCACCCGTTGAATGACAAGCGGGCCCGGACACCTTATGGGACCACATATCATTTGAGAGTATCCGGTAGGAAGGTAAGTGTTGATTCTGTTTTTCAAAATTCGTCACTTGTACATACCAGAAAAGTTTTTAAATTTTTTACCAAAATTCAAGTGAGTTGGTAACAACCATATACACACGCTTACCAAATCCCACCCTTAGTTTCAGCACCCTTCGCGAGATATAAAAAGAAGAAAAAAATGGTGTTTTTTGAATTGTTTTGTCGAATTTTATCTCCCAAATGCTAACGAGTTTTGAGCTAAAATTTGGTTTGTGCCTGTTCCATGTCAATACAAACCCATGGAATTTTTGGTTATTTTTTTTGAAACAAAATCCTCCAAAGTGTGTTCAAAATGGACAACTCCTCACTTATCAAATGGAAGTTCCACTCAAATACAAGGAGAAGTAAACACTTTCTAAAATGCAAGCTTAAAAAAAATTAAGCATAATTTCTATGTATGAAGGTTGCCAAGATGTCCATCTCCACGAAATTCCATGTGCAGAAAGCTTTTGTATCGAGATTTACATAAATGACAAATTTGACATAAAAAATGTTCAAATATTACTTGCTGCTTCTATTCATTTCACAGTTATAAAATGACAATAAGGTCGAAGAATTGGACAGAGAATAATTTTATGAACATATAGGAAAAAAACGAGGTAATTTGGACCTTTTTTGCGCAAAATATACAAGTTTCAAATTAGAGCTGTGAATTAAAATGAAAAAAGGACGCCTGACACATGAACTGGTGAAGAACAGCGCCACATCCGACGTCTGGTGGGACCTACCAGCTGAAGGCGGCTCGACCTTGTTACGTTTTCGGTTGCCGTGTGGAAAAGGATCGGGCCGGTATATAGATGCGTCTCATGGGCCTGTTTGGGCCACGGCAGATTACGGCCCGTTGCATCCCCGCGGCCGCGTCTCGTGCGGACGCGCGTGCCCGCGGTGAGGTTTAGTCCCACCTCGCCTGCCCAGCGCGCGCCGCACCTGCTTAAAAGTGGAGGGGACTGGGACGGGTCGAATTCACTTGATCTCGTCCCAATCCCTGCTTGACCTGTGCCTGGCCCCACCGTTCCTCTGTGCGGTCCGCCCTGTGCCGGTGCTGATCCTTGGATCGATTCCGCACACGCAGCCTGTGCCGGTGATGATCCTTGGATCGATTCCGCACACGCAGCCTGTGCCGGTGCTGATCCTTGGATCGATTCCGCACTTTGCCCCATGTGATGGGCTAGTTGTGCTGGTGTTGGGCGGTCCGCACAGAAACCAATTTTTGCACTTTTTGGCCCGTGGTTGACAAGAACAGGCAGGATATTGGACAAGAACACAACATGTACAGAACTAAAACTGGTTCTATCTGACAAGACAATTCACAAGACCAAGGAAATTTCTAGAACTTAAACTGAATAGTTCAACATCAAACTTTATAAATTGCCATGCTTCTATCTGACAAGACCGAGAGGGCGACAACTACTACTGCTACATCTAGACGAAGAACACTTCCCTACTGACTGCAAAACAGCTTCGAGAGGCCAACGAGCAGCAACCAGCAGCAACGCCGAGTTAGGCTGGCGACGACGTAGAACACTTCCTTTTGAGAGCATCGATAATCATTTTGAGATCATCGATAATCTTGGACATTTTGTGTATCTGCGTTGCTTGGTACATTTGGTCACTTTTCATAGCAACGATCCTCTTCTTTGTGCGACGGATCTTTTGTTTAAGCAACTGCAAAGAATACTGGAAAATCTAATGCCCATGCAACAAATTACATGCAGTAATGTAGTACAAAAGTCAATGCTGTCATGCTACAAGATTACCTCATATTCTGAGTCGTCATCGTCGGAACTCGATTCCGAGAGACAACACCCCATGACGCATTTGCGGACCTCTTCGCACCAGCAGTTGCAGCACACCGCGTTCGGGTTGCCGAGGCCACCGATTGGAGACATGCGTGGAGAAAGATTGATTGCACAGTTAGGGCATAAGTAATGCCTGCATCGGCTTTGTCACCGAGAGCATGGGGATGGCTGTAACCCCTGAAAGGCTATGATCTGTTGATGGTGGCGATCTGCCATCTCGATCAGTCGGCAGGAGAGAAGGGAGTGCGTAGGGGATGGAGAGGCAGGAGAGATGGGATTGCGTGGTGGAAGGGGCGCAACAGAGGCGGCTTCCCACCTTAAATCGCGGCAGGGTGAATCCTAGCGCAACAGAAAAGGAAGGATCCTAATCTCTCGCGAGGTGGGTGGGGGAGAAGAAAGGAGAAAAAAAGGAAATTAATTGAAAAAAAGGAGAAAAAAAGTAAATCAACAAATAATTACTATAATAGGAAGGCTTGGCCGTGGAAGATGGGCCATAAAGAGGCCAAGATGGGCCGAGGGACCGAGGAGCCCAAGTGGCACGTTACTATTCAAATTTGGGTAGAAATTGAAATTTCGTGAAATTTTGCAATTGTTTTGTCGAATTTTATCTCGCGAAATCTATCGAATTTTTGGCTGAAATTCGGTTTGTGACTGTCCCATGTCAATACAAGCCTACATGATTTTTGGTTAATTTTTTGGAAAACAAACCCATCAAAGTGTGTTCAAAGGGGACTAGTTCCTACGAAACACATGGAAGTTTGACCTTAGTAGGAGTAGTGAACACCCTACAATATTTAAACCTCGAAAAAATTTGTACAAAATTTATACGTGTACAGGTGACCATGCTCTCCATCTCCACAAATTTGGATGGGCAGATCTATTTTCTTTCCCTTGTTACGAAATTGAAAAAGTGATTGAAATTTTGGTAAAACATTCTTTGCCGTTACAGTACATTTCATTCTGCTAAAGTTCACAATTCATGTGATATTTACACAGAGAATATCTTTATGAACAAATAGGAAAAAGAAGTAGGTCATTTGGACTTCATATGCGAAATATTTACAAGTTTCAACTTTGTAGTATGAATCAAAATAAGAAAACGTCTGTGGCGGATGAACTGGGGGAGAACAGCGCCACGTGGCCGGTCCCACATGGCGGGACCCACACGTGGGACCCACCGGTGGGTCCCACGTTTGAGCTTCTTTGTCAATGCCATGTGGGTCCCGCCTGTGGGTGCCACCCGTGGCGCCGCCCGCAATTTTTCGGCTTTAGGAAACCGTAATTATAGGATCTATAGTTTCTCTTTTCGGCTATAGCAGTAGCAGCGCGGCGACGATCAGGCGGGGAGGACGAAGTACGTCCGCCCCGGGAGCAGCTCCTCGCCGGACGACATCACCGGGATCGGGAGGCCGACGACGGCAGCGACGATGGAGGCAGTGGCACCATGGACACGTCAGGAGAAGGAGAGCGGACCCCCCATACGCCGTTCAACGTGGCTACAGGTAGCCCTGCTAATTGATAGAAAAGTTAATTAGTAGATCGTTAAGCTAGGGCAGCCTTGTATGCCGCAAGCCTACGCGTGGCCGCCGCGACACCCTCGTTTCGTCTCTCTTCGATCTGATGCCGGCGCCCGACAATGCTGCCTCGTGCTAGCTCCTTTAGTCTATGGTTATCCCTTATAAATCATAAACTTTGTATATTTGGCACCACCATCATGCTAGCTCTAGCTTCGCAACTGTGGGAGTTTGGAGTGGTTGTTGTAAATAGAATCTTCACTAAATGGCGTCGTCCAAGTCTTATACTAAGACATTTCTTGTTTGCAAAAATTAATTTATGCAGGTACCAATCGTAGCAAGTGTCGCACAAACAACAACCAAGATGGGTCTAGCAGCACGGTAATCTCCATATGAAGTTTTATTTTCATTGACGTTACCTCTACAATTTGACCAACTTATCATGACCAACTTGTTGTTGCAGAATCCTAAGATGTGAGTTTTCCACTCTCCAGTGAGATTTTGTAATGTTGTTAAAAAAATTAAGGAATCTAAAGAACACGTAGGCTATTGAGTCTATTGGATTTGGGGGACTGCTTCAAATGCCTAGTATTAGTTTGAGGAAAAACATGCTAAAGGACATTGCAGATGTATATGACATCAGCAACAGAGGTTTCAAGTTATGTGGTCAAATTGTTAGGTTTCCTGTGGAAGATGTCCATAATATATTGGGACTCGAGATTTCAGGCAATGATGTAATGCAATATATTAATGAAAAAAATGAAGAGTGAACATGAAACTGTGCGCAGTGAATTATTCCAAAGGTTTGCCACAAACAACAAGCTCGAGCTACAAGGACTGGAAAACATGCTTCATAAAGATCGGCCTGCGGACGGAGACTTTGTAAGAGCTTTCGTCTTGTTCACGATTGGTGTCCTCCTAGCAGTCAAACACAGGGCCCACCATCCATTGGAGCTACATAGAAGCTGTTAGAGATATAGCACAAATTCCACTTTTCAATTGGGGCCAATTTACTCTGAACCATCTGTTGAACTCATGCACTTCTTACATTAATAGGAGCGAAAAAACCCTGAAGGGAAATTTGGTTCTTCTACAGGTCAGTTCTATATTGTACGTCAAAACCGTTAAACAATGTATATTTTCTGACATACATATTTACTTCATATTTTTAATAGTTTTGGTACTGGGAGCGAGTTAGAGTGGCCAACCAGCATGGCATCAAGTTTGAAGAAAGGATAACCCGACCACCAGTAATGGTATTCTGGAATGAAGAAAAAGCCAAGCGTCGACAAACTGCTTGGGAGAAGGATGGGTTAGACGGAGGAACTGTAAGTAAGCAAACATTGCACCAATGCGGTTGTGTTATTACGCATATAATTTACAATATCAATTTTTTGTAGCTTAATTTGCCCGTTGCTTCACACACCAAACAAAAAAGAGAAGCAACAGTGTCACAAGCAAAATACACACCCGAGGGTCCAAGCAACCAACCAGTAAGTATGACATATGTTTAAGTGTCGTAGCTTATTTGTGTGCGTAATTCACTGTTTTGTAAATTTGTAGGTGCAAAGCCTTGAACATTGGAAGAAAGCAACTAAACTGGAGCTTAAACTAGATCTGGAGCAGAAACTTCTTGAATTGGAACACAAACAGGATATCAAATTTTTGGAACATAAGGAGTTTGCTTCATTTAGAAACGATAGCATCCTGGAAGATAGGATCAATAATCTAGAAGCTAAGGTATACGCTGATTTCGAAGAAACGCGAACGAAGATGCAGGTAACCAGCGTGATATTACTAACTTTTACGTACTATCATGCTTAAATATTTAACAAAATCTCAACTAACAGGAAATCCATGAGCTAGTGCTCAGCAACATGTTAAGGTATTGTAGGTTCACAAGTTTTATCACTGTTCTTGTTTGACGATAGAAATGATATTTTCGAATCTAAAGAAACTATTTAATTGCAGGTAACGCCACGCACACGTTTCCACCAGGCGAAGGATAGGATCTACGATCAATCACCCATTGCAAGAAATGATACGATGGAAACGACCATGGAGCAACACAGCGACCCCGCTATAACGCATATCAAAAAGAGAGAACCAATTATCGACGACGATTACAATACTGGTTCCATTGACAGAGAAGCTGCCATGTTCTTATTACAGAGTTACGAGGACGCTTGGGTTGTAGACATAGATGGCATTAGGATTAAAGCAGGACAATTGCGCCGAAATGTCTCACAGCAGTACATATTTGGAGAGGTAATATTCTTTCAGATCCATGTTGTCAGTATAAACATGCGCACACCTAATATTTACTAAATCCGCACTTTGCAGGTAATAAATGCATATGTCCAGTTGAGCGACGTTGAGAATGATACAGCGTCATTCATATCAACGTTTGATGTTCAAAAGTTGGCAGACACAAGATGGGAGCTAACCAAAAATTATAAGAAGCGAATTGCAGATAAATGTAAAGGAAAACATTTGGTATGTAATATTGATTTTGTTTTGTTTCATTTTCTGGGTTCCTATATCATGAATTACTATGATTTTTGGAAACGTCCCCTGTTTGGATTCAAGCCATGCATTCAAACTTCATTGATTAATTAACTTTCAGGTATTCGTTCCAATGAACATTAATGGCAACCACTGGGGACTCCTGGTCCTGAACTTTATAAAGCATGAGGTACAGATCCTTGAATCTTTAAGCTTACGAGATGAAGAACTAGAGATGACATTGGTAAGTATGTAACCAACTATTCTGTACACATCTACAAACACATGATCAAACTTCTCATGTATGTGACCATTCACTATAGGTGGAAAGTATACAATGTTGCGTCGAATTTTCGATCATGGAAGGCTTGGTTAACTTTGAAAATCCATTTGACTTGCGCGAGTGGGAAATAGTTCCATATGTAGACATACCGAGACAAGATAACAGGTTATCTTTTCCTTTTTTATTTTCTTGATGCATTTCAGTTACTCATGTTATGCTACTACGTTGCAGCTTTACATGTGCAGCGTTTGTAATACAATATATTCTGGCATGGGATGGAGAGAAAATGGCTCATGAATTCACAAGTGTGAGTGTTAGAGTTATTGTTAATTTCAAAATTATACAAAATTAAATGAAAACTGCTATGTGACAATGTGCACTACATTTCTCATGTACAGGAGGCAATGGAAAGTTTTTGCTACAGGATATGCACGCGGCTCCTACATTCCGATCGCAATAGTCTTCGCTTCGAATCATACGAAAAACCTATCACGGTTTGTGCATTTACTGCATTTTACAATAGATCGGTGTACACAGCTTGTTCCAGACTGCACAAAATAATCTTGTTTTACATTTTCTGTTGACGATTACTTAGAAGGAAGTGTACTTGCTGGAAAATCCGGATGAACGAGAGGGGCATCGACATGATAGTGATGTAGAAGATCTTCAGATAATATCGTCGGCAACGGAAACTCAAAGCAAAGGGGAAGCAATTACAGCTTCGGGAACAACAATGACGAGAAGACCAAGAGGACGGCCGCGAAAGATTAGGGTTGATGAAGTATCTGCAAAAGTTCCAGGAATTGAAGAAGGAACTCCAAAAGTTAAAGGAGCCGCAACTAGGAAAAGAGGTAAACCCTCGAGGATCACAGCTGACACTGCTACTCGTACTGTATTAGAAGATTTCAGTACAGAATCTATCGCAAATCGCATTAACAAACGGAAGAAGCAGCCAGGAAAACTGCTAAGTAGCCCTTATCAGCCTAACTAGGTTCAGAATTATTTTGTAATTTCTTTGTGGCTATGCAATCAACCGGAGACATTGTTACATTTCAGATACATTTCTCTGCACTTTGAGACATTGTTATATTTCTCACATCATTTTCGTTACTCGACTTACATTACAATATTAGCCATAGGCCTCCACCTATTACAATGGAGAAACACAGCAACAACATAATACAACTACGTTGTCCATCTCCACGAAATTCCATGTGCAGAAAGCTCTTGTATCGAGATTTACATAAATGACAAATTTGACATAAAAAATGTTCAAATATTACTTGCTACTTCTGTTCATTTCACGAGCGAAGAATTGGACAGAGAATAATTTTATGAACATATAGGAAAAAAATGAGGTCATTTGGATCTTTTATGCGTAATATATACAAGTTTTAAATTTTAACTGTGAATCAAAATAAAATATGGGGACGAGGCACAAGAACACAGCAAGAACATGTGACTCCGCCTCCCGAAGGCGCGTCACGCGTATACGCTTTCGCGCTCCTATTGCAGCAGCCTCGGACCAGACATTTAGTGCTGTTTTGGGCCACGGCCGAATTCGGCCCGTTTCACTAGCGCGGGCGCGGTCGAAAGCGTAAACGCGCCAGCCGCCTTCACGCCGCGCGCGCGCGGCCGCGGCGCGATGTTTAGTCCCACATCGGCTGCCCAGCGCGCGCCACACCAGCTTAAAAGCGAAGGGGACCGGGACGCCCCGAACTCACTCGAACTCTTCCCGGTCCCTTGCTTCTGCCTCAGTTTCTCCCCGTATCTGTGCGGGCCGCCCTATGCCGCGCCCTCAGCTCGGCCCGTGGTACGGCCAGAGGGCTGCTTGCAGTGCTGGTGCTGATTGGCTTGCCCGATCGATTCCGCACTCGCAGCCTGGGCTGCCAGTGGTGCTTGGTGATGGGCTGCTCGCACAATTTTTTTTTTTTGACAACTTACCCCTTATATCTAGTCACTTCATTTTGGACGGCGGGGACGCGATTTGGTGGGGGGCACCGATCGTGTAGGCGGCGAGGTGCTAGGTCATGAGGAAAATGGATGAGAGGCCAACTCCAGCAGCCAAGCGGCCCAGATTCAGCCCAGCGCCAATCCGCGCGTCACACCCCGCCTCCCTCCTCCCGCACGCCGAGGCAGCCCCTGGCATTAAACCCGCACGCCGAGGCCGCCCCTGGCAGTGGACCCGCACGCCGAGTCTGCCACTGGCGCGTATAAAGGTCGCCCCCACCGCACCCGCGCCGCCACGAGCCCTAGACCTAGCCCGCGCGCCGCCATAGCCGACGCGTACGCAGGACGACCCGGCGCCACCGCCGCTGATCTACGCTTCGACGGCGTTGCCGGCCACGAGACCCCTACCACGTCCTTCATTGCGAGGTGAGCAATCTGCCGTATAATAAAGCTGTCTAATTTAAATTGCCTGTGTACAAATCGATTCTAATGAAGATAGTTAAAATTCGTGGTAATCGATTTCAAATGAAGATAGACACTATTCAAGGTCAGTGCAATTAAGATAAAGATGTCACAATCAGCAAGTGATAGTCACATGTTGAATCCATCTCAAATAAAAAAAATTCAACCATACACTGTAGAACATTGTACTGTATACTTTATTTCAAATTAGTAATCGATTTGGAAGTGGAAATTGATTACTGCTGAATATTCGTGACTCTGATTGCTTGTATTACTACAATTTATGTTTTTTATTGCTTGTATTACTACATTTCCATTCATCCATTTAGAGGCAAAGAAGCTCAATTTTAGGACAGCAAAACAAAATTTATTGGAGCTGCTATTACAGAACTGAAATACAAGCCTGATCTTGAAACTCAATTTTTTACCATATGATTTAATCTATAATTTGTTAGTTTCTAGGTGTCATGGATCAAGTTATGAGGTACCTCCAAGAGATCGAGGAGAAGGCAACAAAACGTCAGAAGGATTTTAACAATGAGTATTCCAAGATCAGGCTTGGCCTTACCAAATCTTACATCCAGAAGATGAAGGAACAAGAACAAACTGATAAGGACATATTGCTTCAGCGTGACCAGCTGCAAAAAGCACATGAGAAAGAGCTTTCTGACTTTGCCAAAAGAGTTGAAAAAGAACAGGTTGCCCAGCTGAAGAAAGCGCTTCATGATCAGCGTGGTCTCTTTGCCGGCATGGTAGAACAGGAAAGTGCTATTGCAGATAATGTGTTGTCAAAGACCCGTACAGAAATTAATGAGATCATAAATAAACACGAACAAACTATTGATTCATTTAACAAGAAGGCAAGGTTACAAATCCAAGAGTTACAGAATGCACATCTCAAGGTTGAAGGGTATGATTCACAACTTGATCCCCTTGATCAAACAACAGGAGGTCCCTCTCAATAAGAAAGTCGAGGTAACCACGATAGTAAATTATTTTATAATATACATTTTATATTATGTATTGTATAGGTAGCCATCTGAATGTTTGCACTTTCAGGTAGAAGATGAGATCTGCATACCGTGAATGAGCCTGTTTGTATTAATGGACAACGAATGTGGCTTGGTATATGCAATTTCTTTTCTTGCTTTTTTGTGTACAAACTCTGAATAGCCAAATGATCTTTATTCCTGTAATCTATATACATGCAAGATGAAGTCATGCGATTTAAGGTGCATACAATGGATGAACTTTATCCGGATCTGAAAAAGTACTATGACAGTAGGAAATATATTATTGGCCAGTTTACCATTAACAAGCCAGCCACTACTGTTGAGTTCATCGAAATGTTGCGCACTTTGACAAATTATGGATATAGAGGAGGCGCAAAGTTGTACTACCTGAATCCCGTTCCTGGGAGTACACCATCAATTGGGTATGGTTTAAAAAAGATTGATGGACAAGAAGATGTGAATGAATTGGTGCTCGCTCATGCTGAACAGAGGACCAAGATTTGTCATCTGTACCTAGTGGGACCTGAGGATGTGAGTCGTTTCTCTTCAGAAATAATCTTGTTAAAACAACCATTGATGTTATAATAACATATAAACAACTTAATGCAGGACATGGAGGACATGGACTACTACGATGACGGAGAAGAACAAGGCGCTATGTGCCGTGATGTCCATACTCCAGGGGATAGTACTGACGGCATCTAGACACCTTGACTTGTTGAACTATGGGAGGATTACAAACTTGTTAGGTTGCATTAAGTTTTTGTTCGAAATTAAACTTAGTTTGTTAGGTCTTTTCAGGGAATTGTTAGTAGAACTATTTTCAGGGAATTGTTATTTGAACTAGAGAACTTGTTTTCTCCCATGCCTTCTTCTCCCTTGTTTATGAGATGATGATATAATACTTCAATTGCATGCAATGGCAGCTAACCATTTATTCCCACATGTTGTAGGAAAACGCAGTTGTCAAACGTGTCAGAATCTCCTCATGTTTTGGTGGAATGTAGCTGGTCGAACCTCCAATTTTGGTCATTTTGGCGGAATGTAGCTGGTACAAACTCCAATTTGTATGGTAATGAATTCTTCATGTTGATTTGGGTGATGGCATGCAAATCCTTGCCATGGAAAACTTCATTATTCGTGTATGCGGAGCTGTGGTACGCAGCTGATCGTTGTCCTACGGGTGGCGACGACATCAAGCGCCTTCTGTTTTCTTTTGAAGTGCAAAACGGCTACTGTTACACTCTATAGAGTGTTGCAGGCCGCACACAACGGCCCGTCTCCCTCTCATAACGGAAAGAGATGATGAAACAATCAAGCAGGCAAAACACCAACATATGAAAGCAGAACACCGACACATGAAAGCAGCACAACCTCATTGTTCAAATCCAAATGGTCAGGAACCACGCGACATAAGGTTGTGCAGTGCTGCCAGTAAACTCAATGACCAAGGACTCAAGTTGCAGCAACACTGTTTCGTCAGTGGTACCTTTTGCACAAAAAAGACTATCCACATTCTTCACTGTAATTAGTACGCACATGATAATTGAACTGAAACGTCCCGCTACTTTGACCCAAGTCACCCAACAGATATATCTCCTAGTGTAATTCAGTAGCTGCGTCAGCAGTGTCAGAACATACCGAGACAGAGCTCACGTTTTCCCAAACAGAGAGTTCAGGATTTTGGTTCGATCGTATCGGCATCCTGATTCTTGAAAGACACCTTTGCAAAAACAGAGAAGTTCCTAATCCATCACAACACTTCGTTTGTTAACTTTCAAAAACCTGTAAAGAAAATAAGTGAACATTAGGGTCGCTGGGTAATCATACAAGAAAAGTGGGTGATATCAAAAGCATCAGTTTTCTTGGTTAAGTACAGTAAATGCTACCAAATCAAAAGCCTCGTATAAAATATTAAAGAATGTGCATTTCATGGTAAAATTGCAGCAAAGACAAAAGAGACTAAAGGATCACTTGTTAAAAAGTACGGAGAACTTCAGGCCTAATCCGTCGCTCAACATTAACTGATGATCACGACAAATCTTCTCTCGCTCAAGTTACAAGGTTAACCGCAGACAGGGGTACAAGAAAAGAGGAGAAAGCAAAAGAAAATATAAATCGCATGCCTTGCTCAGAACCTAAAATATACAGACAATGTGTTCTTTCAGTGCACCCTATTAAGGTCTGTTTAGTGTTACATGATAGAGGTGATGGGATGGTATGGAACTTCCACTTCCATGCAAAATTTTCTCTTGAATTGGTTTCCACTAAGGCTCCAATGTCAAAATGTTATGATCTTGAACTTGTTTTGTTTTACAATTACACTGATATCTGAACAAATTCATAATTTTTTTCGTTGGAGAATTTGCAAATCCTGTTAGGTGTGCCTAACAAAGAGCGATTAGGAGAGCAGATGGAAGATGTAGAGATGGTTCATGGACTTCACCAAGGGAAGCAGAGGCAATTAAGCTCAATCTACACCCTGTTTTTGTGGTGTCTATGTAGTTGTTATGAGCAAGAAGTAAAATGCTAATGTACAATAAAAACCTAGTGCTTTTGCCCAATGTGAAGACCGATGTCATTCCCATTATTATTTGTATGAACTTGGTAATTTGCTTCTATAAGAGCAGTTCAGTACTGTTCTCTCAAAGAAAATAAATATTGCAAATGCGCCACTAACTGTTCAAAAGGTGTATGGTGACCAAAAATTATTTGGCATTTCAACAGATGCATGCGGTGCCAGAACAGTTGTCACAATTTACTTTGCCCAACTTCAGATCATATGAACAACAATCAGTGAATGACCTCATCAAAATCATGTTGGATGATACTATAAAATTGTAGTTACCCTTGGTAATTCATATATCCAACACATCCTCAGGGAGCATTATTTCCTACGAATGAAGAGGAGCATTAGTCACAAGCACACATGACTCACAGACAACCAATTGTTTGCTTTAATGACAATTACTCTTAGCTTACCTCATCTCTCAAGTAGCATGTTCGCCGATTGTGACCCTGATCTTTACAAAGTGTACATTTCTTGTTAGATTTATCTGAACTTGACTTCATCTTTTTCTTCGGGGCCCCTCTGCCAGGCACACGTATGGGATCCAAGACATTGTAGGACTCCGCATAATCATCAAGGCCTCCTTGTGTGAGCACAGGACCAAACCTCTTGCCTCTACCCTCTCCCTCTCCTCTATTTGGAAGGATCATAGCAGCTTCCTCTTCAAGAACGCGTTTGAGCCGTTCATATGCTTCAAGTGATTGAGATGCTGCGAAGGATGTCATTTGACTGATATTGTGTAGTTCATGGTACCTCTGTACGCTATCAGAATAGTCATACATGGTGCTCTTCCTTGTAGGAGGAAATCCATGCTTGGCACCCATCGTCCACCTTTCCAAAACACAGCAGTCTGGAAGCTTACTTTCTCCGCGAAGGCCCAACACAAAGAAGATGTGTGAGCATGGGGTTCCAAGGGACTGTAACTTTAGACAAGAACATGAAATTTCCTTCACCTTGTCCTCATGAACACAGATCTCACATTCTACAAAGTATTGTTTGTCTCCTTTATCAACCCTTCCAACTTTATACTCAACAATGTTATAGCCATCTATTTCCTCAATCAAAAAACACTTCGAGGCTGTTTTAAGACTGTACTGCACATCAGCATAATAAACACTTGGTGTGAACCTTTCTGCAGCCTCATTCACAATAATTGAAGCATCTGGTTCCAAGCATGGCTTGTAACTTGTCCAGATTCACTTCTCTAATGCGCAGCTTTTGAACAGTGTTGTCAAAGTGTTGTAACAACTCTACCAGTGACATTTTCCGATCTAGATTAAACTGAATCCTAGAGTGAAGGCTCTCGCTACGCTGGTTGCTCCTCAGTCCTAAATAGCGCTTACTAGCATGATACGCAGCACACCACACTTGCCTCCTCTCATACATCTAATATAGCCACGAATCCTTATCTGTAACTTCATTCTTCTTCAAGAATTCCATCCATTTCCTCTCAATCTTTTCTATAGAGCAACGATCGTAAAGAAAGCACCTAATCCCTTCCTTCACTTTGGCGTCCTTAATATTACTCACAATGTTATTCTCAATATGCCATCCGCATAGCCTATGCGATGAATTCGGCCACACAATACTGATTGCTTTTTGCATAGCAAGGTCTCCGTCGGTGATCACTGAAACTGGATGTTTCTGAGACATGGCATCACTGAATGACCTAAGCAGCCACACATACGACTCAGTATCCTCATGAGCAACAACTCCACAAGCAAAAAGAATTGTGCTCTTATGATGATTCACCCCAACAAAAGGAACAAGGGGCAGGTTGTATTTATTCGTCTTGTACGTGCCATCAAATACGACAACATCACCAAATGCTCTATAATCCATCTGACTTTCAAAGTCGCACCATAGCACTCCCGTCAAGTGCCCTCTCCCATCTCTCTTGTATTGGAAAGAGAAATCTGGATCTCTACGTTTCTGAACTATCATGTAATTGATGAGTGTTTGAGCATCACCGGGGGAGAGTGTCTGCAACTTACTGCGATGTAAGAAATTGTAAAGGTCCCTTGATGTAAATCCAACTCTATCATAACCACCGTACCGCTTTAGCATAATGTCCATTATCTGGTGTTTACGGATCCCAGAAATCTGCAGAAGCACAATCTCTTCTTTCTGCTCATCACTGATTCTTCTATGTGAACGCAGAAAACAAGAAAGGTCTGGTTCAATCATCGGATGGTTGTGTTCATCGATGAAATCCTTCATATACCACTGCTCCGTGTTCTGATCCTATGCAATCACAAGTTTAGCAGGGCATGCACAGCGAGTGATATTGCGCGACCTCCGCATCTTGATCTCCCTCGTCAGGTGCCTCTCTGCGCGGAAACCTTCAGAGCTGCAAACAAACTTGCGAAGGGTCTTCTCATTGTGGCTGCTGTCCCACTCGCAGTAATCCTTTCTCACACCAAAGCCTTTCTCATAAGCGTAGTCGTTATAAAACTCAAATCCTTCGTCTTCACTGTTAAACATCTTCATAACTATTTCACTGTACTCCAGCAAAGAATTATCATTGGACATTTCCCCTTGAAAAGAAAAAGAATAAGCTTCCATTAGAACAGTCATGGAAATATTTCTTCTTGTCCTAGAAACATTTTTAAGACTAATGTTCTATCAGAAGCAGGAAACAGTAAAAAAAAATCCAAAGACATCACTAAGACACCAACAATGCAAAACCATGTCTGTGTGGATCTACCAGGAAACACAGGTGCCTCCAGTTTCTTACAAAATTGGCAGAAGGTATTTTACCATTCCAGAAATTTCACTGTGATGTTCAAGTGCTAACAAGGATCTACAGCAGTTAGTATGTCACACAGATATCTGTGAAAAATCCAACTCAATTGTCATGTACAGAGATTAATTACTAGTACATCTACAACATCTAGTAAACGAATCAAGAACTACTGCATCTACAAGGGGTGTATACACTAGATCAATAACTTGTAACTGAATCAAAGGAATACTACATCTACAAGGTTCTTCATGAATCAAGAAACCCTAGCAATCACGGGAGAGAAGAGGAGAAATGCGTGGATGGTTGACTCACCGGCGAGAAGACAGCGTTCGATAGGGATGGGCACACAAGCACGGGAAGAAGAACGCGTCGGCGTTGCCGCGCCGACCTGCCTTGCCGCCGTCGGTAGGGGACTCGTCGTCGGGAGAGGGAGGGGGAACGAAGTCGCCGGCGGGCGGAGGCGTCGGCGCGGCAGGGCCACCGGCGCGACGCCTTGCGAGGGCGCCGGCGGCAGCTGGAGGGAGGGAGGGCGCCGGCGACGACGAGGTGGAGACGAGGACGGCACGGGGACGAAATGGGATCAGTGTTCGGGCTGGGAGAGGCGAAGTGGCGGTGGGGGTTGGGGGGGGGGTGCGTGGGTGGGGGGTGCCAAGTTGAATTACCAACATACCCTTTGTTACATAAAATAAAATTTAAGGGAGGAAATGGGAGGAAATTCCAAGTACCATAAAAGCTCTCTTATATTATACATTCCATTATTTTGTAAACATAAACAATATTATTATAGATTAAAGGAATGTTATGCTAGTTTATGACCAGTGTTTCACTAGTTTACCACAAATGTTCTAGTAGCTCACCAACAATGTTTTGCTAGTTGTTGACATGTGTTCCGCTAGTTTACCATAAATGTTCCATTAGCTCATGAACAATGTTTTGCTAGTTGTTGACCTGTGTTCCGCTATTACCACAAATGTTCCATTAGCTCATGAACAATGTTCTGCTAGTTGATGACCAGTGTTCCGCTAGTTTACAACAAATGTTCTATTAGCTCACGAACAATGTTCTACATGACTAGTGTTCCGCTGGTTTACAACAAATGTTCTATTAGCTCGCGAACAATTTTCTCCTAGTTGATGGCTAGTGTTCCACTTGTTCATGTAAAATGCTCTGCTAGTTTATGAAAAAAGTATATAGCATAGTTTTAACTTATTAAGATGTGGTAAGCACACAACACAAGAATTGCAAAAAAATAGGCACATTACCATGAGAAAAAAAGGAAATAATAAAACACATCACCAAGATTAGCATTGCTTTAAAAGTTGTAGGAATATAAAACACTTATGAATTAGAAAAATATACAACACGTCATAAGAAATATGAAGAATTGAAAAATTAGCTTGGAATCAGTTGGAAATTGGAAAATATATGATGCGTAAAAGAACAAATGAAAAAAGTACGTCATAAAAATGGTTGGAAAAAAATCAGGAACTCATATGGGACCCACAACAATGGCTGGAGATGGCACAAGTCACGCAACGGACTTCGTCACAGTGCCATGCGAGGAAACGGACAAACACAATCCAGTATTTGGTGATGACGTGAGTCATTGGAAGGTGTGCGAGAGGTGGTTTCGGCTCGCGTACGCGAGTCCTATGATTGCCGGGCGGCATGGGGGTAACAAAGCCTTGACAATGCCGGGGAAGGAGACAATGCCGGGGAAGGAGACAAGCCTTGACAAAGCCTTGACAAGCGGCGGGGGGGGGGGGGGGGGGGGGGGGGGGACGGAGGACGACGACACAGGGCAAGGGGACGGAGGGTGAAGACATGCTGGCGGCGCGGGGGAAGGGGATGCCCGGTGACCACGACCCTGGCTAAATGGAAAGGGGATGCCCTGGCTAAACGGAACGAGCGTTGGCAGTTGGCACTGGAGATGAACGAACAACTTGTAGACTCTTCTGGGCCTTTTTTCTTATTGGGCTTCACCAAAACATGGGCTGGCCCAATAACTTTTTTTCTGTGATATGAAACGTTTTAATTGTTAGTGCAACTACAAAGGCACCTCTCCTTATTTTGGACCGTAAAACTAATATTCATCTTTCGGGTCTGAATCAGCTGCTTTTTGGTTCCAGTGTATGTAGGCAATGGGTCTGAACCAAGTTCACAATTTTTTGTTTTGATGGAATTCTTCATATCCTCAACTTTTTATAGCATATGCGTTTTCATTTTGGATATTCTGATGTTCACTCTTGCTGGTTTTGATATGTATTGTACACATTGCCATTTTCGTAGTTACTAGTTCATATTATTGCCTGTGTAAAAAAAACAGGACATATAGTTCGTAGGCCAGCTTGGGTAATTTTTACCCGGGATGTGGACAGAAAAGTGTTGTAGGATTTTGATAGGCAGATCCAGACCGGCAAAGCTAACATCAAATACCTATCACTTCCCATCATGTTACATTGTTCGACGGACACATATATAAATATTTAGTATCTTTAAGGTATCTTTTCATGCTCATGTTGCATTTCTAAATGGGATCACGACACACCGGGACCCGAGCAAGGCCGTGACATCGCGCTCAAAGCATCTTTGTACTGCACCAAGACAAACAAGGCAGCAGGCGACAAAGGTATTGCTGGGACCATTTATCATGGTAGGAACTAACCCCATTAATTTCTCTCTTATCAAGGCAATAGAG
This sequence comes from Eragrostis curvula, assembly GCA_007726485.1. Lineage (NCBI taxonomy): Eukaryota > Viridiplantae > Streptophyta > Magnoliopsida > Poales > Poaceae > Eragrostis > Eragrostis curvula. Next base: position 30,495,770 of record CM017444.1, read on the forward strand.
AAAATAGATGAGATAAAAATGCATAGTAAAGTCTCTTTTTCATTAATTCTAGGATAAATGTTATATTTAGTAGAGTCCCTATTTCTTATAGAAGTTCAGATTTATTAAAGTTGTGCACCTACAATTCGGACTACACCTTCTAGAGTCTTCACAAATATTCCATATTAGAATTAATGGAGGTTTGAGACAGTAAGCTTTAGTGATCAAGAAATTTTGTTGCTAAACATGGATCAGTTATCACGAAATTTCAGGTTCCTTGGTTACTACACATCTCTATTAGTGACCAACATTTACACTATTGGTTATAATACCAGATTTTTTTTGCCAAAAAAGAATTTCATTAATGTTGAAGCAAATTACATCCTCTCATTACAAGAGCATCCCAATAAACACCAACTTCATTGTACATCCTCTCATTACAAGAGCATCCCAATCAACGCCAACTTGGAGAGAACCTTAAAAGAACAAAAAATTCCACCATTTAGGATCACTATTCCAAACGGATATGCCACGGAAAAGAATTTTGATCTGAACGAACCTGGCTATCTCACCATCCATCACCGCCATCCTTATCTCCTACGAGGGGAAACTGAAACCCAACCTTTTCGTAAAAGACGGGTAGACTGATATTATATTCCACATACAAGTACGTTGAATTTGTCGCCGTCAAGCCTGTAGCCGAGCTTCTTGTCACCTCCTTCACCATATCTGTCATCACTGACATCCAGACGGATGTCATCAGAAACCAAATCTCACTAGCCGACAACCATGGCTAAGAACCATGAATAGACAAAGGAGGGGCCGGGATACCTTATTCTTCATCGATGATGGTGCCTTCGACTCGCCACCACCGCCGAGATGCCTCATCCGCCAGTGCACCATGCCGATGAAGTTGAGGACGCCGCTACCACCCTCTTCGATCGAACCACTAGAGGAACCCTAACCCTAACCAACCACTATGGCTGCATGAAAAAAACGACCACCACTGGAAGACATAACTCTATCTAAATCTAGGAGCGAACAAAACAGACGCCCAGATGCCGGGCCCCCCTCCTCCGCCGACGGCAAGGCCGCCGGAGGCAAGGGGCCCGGTGAATTTGCCTTCCGGAGTGCCACCTCCTGCCTCTGTCTTTCTATCCGTGAGGCAGCGGTATAATAATGCCCGCATTGTTGCTGGGCGATTTTTGTTACAAGACCAGATTTGTTGTCCTCAACATTGTATATTTTTAAATGGAGGAATAGTTCATTATGTACAGCCTATATATCATATATTTAAAAAGGAAAAAAGGATATGGTATTTCACTATGTAGGGATAGTGATTATGTAGCCATGAAAATATGACGAATGTTGATTGGTCACGAAATATAAATAACGGCCAATATTGTACACATACTAAAAATCAATTTGCTTGCACCGGTCACCCACCATCACGTTCATCTCCCCAGCCATCCACCAGTTACCGCAAGCATGCAAGTGCCATGTATAAACATGTTGAACGCACTAGTAGACTAGTATTCAGTCTGCATTTCAATATTACAGTACAAGATAATCTCTCTTCCCCTACATTTTCCATCAAATGCCCTACGGTTTTGATCCTCATAGTCTTTTCTTTATGAGTGGCCAACAGTTTTGTTGTACAAAATGGTGTATTTCCTTACAGTTTTAACAAGTTACCAATAACATAATTCCCTTAGAGCATCTCCCAAAAAAACCCTATAAAATTGGCCCCATAAAAATGTTTTTGGGAGCAAACAGAAAATTATGAGGGGCAATTATTCTCTCCTCTTCTGTAACAGTCCCCCTCCCCCTAAAAGTGAATCAAAACATTTTTGATTGGACAACATCTGCATCTGGGGCCACATAACATTAATTCTATTGGAAAAAGAAGGAGGGCCCTCAATTCTCCATATGTTTGTAGCTACAAATAAGAGGAGTTTAGGGAGCTATGAAAAAATTGGGAGATGGTTCTGGTTCCTGTTGAAGATGGGGTTTTTTTTATTCAACCCTAATTTTGATTTAAGGAAAGGTTTATGATGCTCTTTTGAAGATGCTCATTACCTGCAGTACTTTCGATACTAGGCCAAGAATATTGTTGGCCACTTTCTTGAGACTGTCGGGAAATACTCCTGACCTTGTAGTGAAATGCGCAGAAACTCCATGCTCCAGCTAGAAATCAGTTGGGACATGCCTGGTAACCAAAAACTTTGGTTATATTTATTACACTTACCAATGCTAACCCATGCTCCCTTTCCACTGGTGAATGTGTGAATCGTCGTCTACCACTTCAGTCAATGCATATGTAATGCAATAACACTTCGTCACTAGTGCGGGGAATCGAACCATGGATGTCGGTATATGATATTTGATTAACTTTATAGTCTCATTGTTACAATACACACACAAAAAATGTGGAGATTATCTGAGTATATATCGATTAATCTTCATATTTTTATAGTTTTCTTCTCGCGAAACACACTACAGACGCAGACAATCACATCTACGACACGAATACACACCTCTATGAACACATGTATGTACATCCTACCATACGAGCACTGACGAGAGACTATGCCAATTGGTCTTGAAATTAACTAAATCACCACACGTGTCTTTCCGTCAATGGGGATGTCACCTGCCACTGAAAAAATGAAGCCGTAAATACAACATCCGTGCTGAGTCTAGAACTTGAACCATATTTTTATTGTTTATGCAGTCGCATATCCTGGTTTTCCTCTTGGAGATGGATCTTACCCTTCAAGCGTTATGCTTCATATCTGAGCCCTGGAGGCTTTAGCAATATACACCTAGATTCCATTGCATTATGTCGGAATAAAGGAAACCAATAGAGCGATTAGAAAGAAAAAAAAGATACCAACGAAGTCACCACCTACGTACTCCATATGCACTAAAAGGCATCTCTAATAAAAAGTGCTTATAGGAGTGACAGTCACTGCTAAACAAATGAGGCCAATTCCTTATTATATATAAGACATACAGGTCGTACTTGTTAAGGTTGTGGCGCATGAAAAGAATGGGTGCATGGCCAGAGAAGGACCTTTCTGCGGCGCCAAAAGTAGTTACTAGTAAGGTTTTGGCGCAGGCCATGCCCATACATGATGAGTGTGTTCAAGTTGCCTTTTTCTTTGGGAGCTGATAAAGGAAAATGCAAGTGCCGTGGGAACGAATGATAAAACTGAAAGGACAGGGCGGCATGGGTTTAAGGACTTTTGGCTATATAACAAGCTCTGCTTGCGCACCAAGCTTGGCGTCTTGTGGTTTATCCATATATATAGCATGTGCCGCTAAAAACTTCCTCGGTTCAGAAATAAATGTCATTCTAGCTCTGGACATAAGAATTAAGTAGAAGTGAAAAAGATGGATGCATTGAAAACGAGGAGGAGAGAGATAGAGATAGAAGTGTAGTAAAAAGAGAGAAATAGAAGGGTTTGTTCGCTTGGCTGTTCTGCGGCTGTTTACTACTGCTGCTGGTAGAAATAGAAGGGAACACTGTAGTGGATGCTGGAAAAATAACTGCGACCACTGTAGCGGCTGATTCGCAGTAGGGCTCCCGAACAGGCTGAATATTTTATTGAGAAGAGAGAAATGTGCATTAAAAAGTGAGAATGACATGTAATTTGAGAAAAGTGAGTAAGACTAAAATGACACGTATTGTTAAACAGAAGAAGTATTTTTTTTTTATACAGTGCCGGCTAATGATACATCACCTACATGGCGCGCAGTGGAGTACAGGTTGGAGCTTTTGAAGCATATGGTGTAATTCAAGGAGTTGGTGATGGATCATCGACCAAGATCTGGCATGACAACTGGCTGGCTTTCAAAGGAACATGGCCTGAATCCTGTACTAGGTCCGATGAGTAGTGATGGAGCTGGTTGTCCTAGTTGACATTAAATAGGTTTTTATGACAGTCCATCTTTTCTACTGTTGCATCCTACGGTGCAAGAGAACATATCGTAACGCTATCTATCGTCAAATTAAAATAATAAATAATTCATTTGCCCGTAACTGTCTCACGCAACAAACCCCTTCCCTCTCTCTGACAACCGGCTCCTGATTATCTTAATGGGTGAGTTTGTTTTTCACGTCAAAACATCGCGTCGACCAGTTTGTTTCGAACATGTATCCACGAGCACCAGATAATCTTTCTACTTGACACATTATTTTCCCACCTAAAAAAAGATCATGTCAAGCATTTTTCTATGGACACATCTTCACGCGTCAGTTTGTTTCTCACGTCCTTCACCTCAAGTTCTGTACTTGACACGTCTCACGTGAGTTTTCTACTTGACACGTTTTTTTCTCACGGCAACATCTTTTCACGTGAGCTTTTTTAAAAAAAAAGTACTTTCCAAAACAAGAAATAGAAAAAATGTCTCAAAGAAAGAAAATAGAAAAAAAATAAAAGTAGTTATGGATGAAATCTTAGACACCCTAAGGTGCAAGAGTTTGTCTTGTGGCTCGAGATCTACGATGGTCACAATTATTTAAGACTACCATAAAAATTGTCATTAAAAATTATAATACCTCACACCCAAAATGCTTAAACACCATACATCTAGAAGTTCGAACAGTGGAGCACCCCAATTAGGCTGTGTTATGTGAAGTGAAAAAGGAATTTGTACAAAAGCCATGGTAGTCATTGATCAAGGCGCCAGATCGTGGGATGAAACAGCAGTTCGAAAATATTTCTACCCAGTTGAGGCAGTGGTGCACATCAAACTTCCCTCTCGTACGGCAAATATCTCATCCTATCAAAATAATGATAAAAAATATTTATCTTTTTATAACACGAGTTAAGATGTCTACTATCATTTCGGAAAATTTGAACCTAATGCCACACTTGTGCGTAGAGAAATAAAGAAAAACAAATTGTATTAGAGGGTAAATTAAACCAAATGATATAGTTTAGGGGGGTCAAATGAACCAAAAAATAGTTTAAGGGGTTATGTAGACTTTGACTATACTTGAAGGGACTAATTTGGACTTTTTCCTATAGTTTAACATTCTCCCTCGCGTGAAGGCTTCCTCATGCCTTAGACGTGAAAATAGAAGGTATGCGCAACGGAATATGCAGTCACTATAGAACTTGAACTGAAGACCTATGGCTCTGATATCATGTTAATTAAGTTGTATGCAGCAACTAACTCATCCAAAAACCTAAGCTAGTGGGAAAGGACGGGAATTTTACTTATGGTTCAACACTTGAAAGGTGACTATCTAGCAAGCAGATGGCCGACTACATCAAGCATGTGACGCTGGAGACTGATTACCTTGGAGTGGTGAATAATTTGTGGTCGGCCTTCCGGATCGTTCACTGCTGGCTCTAATCATCCATGATATATGGACGGAAGGATTGCTGCTGCCAAAGTGCCAAACTTCAAGATGTTGCTGAGATAGATAAGAGTGAATAAAGTGGCACATGAACTTTCCTAGCTTGCTATTCATTCGAGTTGTAGTGTTGTGTCTTTTTTTAGTCATTCAGAGTGTGTTGATGTGTTAGTTAAGGAGGAGAGCATCCCTTTTCAGTCTGTAATACTCTACCTTAATTCCTAAATCTCTCCCATTCACAAAAGAAATATATATATATATATTTGAGGTATCTACTCCCGGGTGTAGTTACTCCCACATTTATATCTCACAATCTACGAGGTATCTACTCATAATTGAGGTTTCTAAAAAAAATATGTACACATACTTGATTTTTAAAAGTGGTATGTGGACATACTTTTTATTTTTTATAAGGATACATCAAGTATATGGACATACTCTTTTTTCTATACAGGAAACGTGATATATAACAAGTTGCAAAAGAATATGAGTTCCACTCAAAAATTTTCATGGTTATCACTTTGTAAAATCTTATTTTGGGTTTGTGTACATACTCAAAATGATAAATGGGTATGTACATATACCCATGGTGGTTTTATGAATGTGGGAGTAACTACACCCGGGAGTAAAATGGATTTTTCATATATATATATATATATATATATATATGAGTTGGTACAGAAAAACATTATAGCTAGATTTTTTTTTCACAGTACAACAAAATAGGTCATGTGGACCTGTTCATAACTGTTATCTGTGCCGTGTTTGCATCTGGCATGATGATATAGGCATCTTCTAGTTCTTCATCCCTCTATTTGATGGAGGAAACAAATATGCATTTGGCGGAGCTGCCATAAGTCCTGGCTATTCCCAGGAATACCCAGCTTTGGCAAAAAACAATCGAGTATATACGCAAAGCCCATCAAAAAGTAGAAGCGGACATAATTCTATGACCATATGGATATTGGATCACATCCTTGCTCCCAAACTCAAATGCTCAAGTCTCATAAAGCCCCGACAAGCTGTGAACAATTAGTTACTTCTTTTTTGGCGAGTAGAACAGTTATAGTTAACTCAATTCTTCTTTTCTTATTTAGTTAATACAACTCTTTTTTTCAACAATTAGCACTGGCTCGTCCTTTATATTGAAAAATTCTTTAGCTTGGGAATACCCGATCACCAAATCCTGGCTCCGTCACTGCACATATGAGCCTGTTCCAAAAGAGAACCAGCACAGTACTCAAAAAAGAAAAAAAAAGAGAACCAGCACGAATAGGCAGTTTAATGTCGTGCCTCCTAAAGCCATAAAGCTAAACGCTCATATACTCCCTCTATTTCATGATATAAGAATTTTGGGTTCAAACTTTATATACCACAATATAAGCATGCATATACAATAAAATCTGGTGAATTGGTGGGTGGTTGAGGAACTGAGGTAAACACTACGTTAGGTCAGGTTTTTTGTAACACATAGATGTGTTCCTAAAGCCAGAAAAAAGTGTTACAGAGACCAATAGTAACACATATAATAAGTGATACATATGTTGGTGTTACTAAAACGAGTTATAGTGTAACACATATATGTGCATATATGTGTTACTGCTTGTGAAAAAATATGTTACAATAATAATGTAGCAACACATGTAAATGTGTTACTATTGGGATGTTTGCTTCACCGCCACCACACGCCACGCCACAGCGGTGGCAGCCACAGCAAACAACGCTGCTGCTTGGTTGCTGGCCATGAACAGTGCATGCATTGTTAACGCTGCTGATTTCTCGCCACACTCTGTGGCGTTGATTTTGCCCACCACACTCTGTGGCGGGGGCGTCCGTGGCGTGGCAAGCTGCGGCTGCCAGCCAAAGTGAGTTACAATAGAATGTAGCAAACACAAATAAAAAATACTAAATAATTAGTGGCTGTTAGGATTTGATCCTAAGACCTCACCATCATTTAGTTGTTAAAATTCCACCGCGCTACACATGCATATTTGATAAAAAGTTATCCTTAATTGATTTTAACTTATAAAGTCTTTAAATATATGTTACTGTAGCCCAAGAAAAGTGTTACTACAGCTTGTAGTAACACATAACAATAACATTTGTTTGTGTTACTATGAGTTTTAGGCTTGCTATGTTTAGACAGATTGCTTTCTTTAAAATACTATGCTTGAAACACTATTTTTTGTGTTACTAAAATACTTATCTGTAGCATATTTTTATAAATCAAGCATTTGTGTTACAAGCACACTCGGTAACACAAATGTTTGTGTTACTATAAAATATTTTTGTAACACATTTTTACTTATGTTACAGATATGTGTTACAAAATACATGTTTTGTAGTAGTGAAAATGAGAGGCATATTTGAATTTTCCTTTCTCTATTATTTTCCATTGAGATTTTAAAAATACTTATATTTTAGGACCTTAAGGGAAGTAATAGTCCATAGATTCAAAAAAACAACGATAAAAAGGAGTGGAGGATTTCTTAGCAGGTGCACGCTCATGAGACAAAGTCGACGGGGTCATGGGTTCGAATCATAAGAATCACAGTTGCACAAAAAATTGCAGGATTTGGTATGTTCTCCCCCGAGAGTTTGTGCGGTTTCATGTAGATACCCATGGGCCGTGGCCGTGGGGAAGAGGTAGTTATATCCTATGGATATAAATATTGGTGTGAGGACATCAACGAATGTTCTGGTAAAGTTTCTTTCAAGACGGCCATTCCCATTACAACAAAAGCGTCCTATCGCGACAGTGTCCGAAATCCTGTAGCGGTGGTTTTGAAAGGCCACCGTCGCTACAGTGGATCGGGGATGGGGGGGGAGGGGAGGGGGGCCCTGTACAAGAGGCCCGCTGTTAGAAATGATTTGTAGCGGCGGTTGATGTCATCAACCGTCGCTACAAATGGATGATTTGTAACGGCGGTTCCTGCCAACAATCGCCGCTAATAATCGATTTCTAGCGACGGTTGATGACATCAACCGCCGCTACAAATCTATTTGTAAGGGCCGAACAGAGGCGGAAGCCTCATGAAGCTCGCGCGCCGCTATAAAATCAACGCCGGGTGCGCCTTCCCTTATCCATCCGCTATTTCCTTTAGCTCGAGCACCTCGCCCTCCACGCGCCCAGGCCATGACTCGCCGCCGCCGCTGCGTCACCACCGAGACGGCCTTTGTGGGCGCCCGCCCCACGATGGAGCGTTACCCGCCGTGCAACCCGCTCGCGGCCTCTCCGTCACGCTCCCCCAACAATGGCAGCGGCGGAGTCTCCGACGACGCCGGGCTGCGCGTCCTTGCATTGTGAGGAGCAGCCCCTCCGGCAAGGTCCGCTACATGTGCCCCATTTGCCCCGGAATGGAGACGGACTCCATCAGAAACATGATCCTCCATGTGGTGGAGATGCGCCGGTTGGAGGACGCCCACGCGGTGGGGAGGAACCGCCACCACCACCTCGCTTCGCAACCACGGTGTGCCGCCGTGCTTGACCACTAGTAGTTGTTTAGTTAGTTAGTTAAGTTAGTTAGCTTGCATGTGATAGTGTGTGTTAAGCTAGCTTCCCTGTCAGTGTGTTAATGTGTGTCTCTGTAATATTGTATTTGTGATGTGCATGTGGCTATATAGGTCACTGCACATTTTTAAAAAATGTTTAAACAACTAGTAGCGGCGGGTCGCGGCAGCAACCGCCGCTACAAATCTGATTTGTAGCAGCGGGTGACGTGATAAACCGCTGCTACAAATAATATTTGTAGCGGCGCGCGGTTGCTGCCGTCACCCGCCTCGACAACTGATTTGTAGAGGCAGTTGCTGCCGCCACCCGCCGCTACAAATGTCCACAGTACTTAAAGTCTCCCTGACCAGCTTGCATTTCCCATTTGACATGGCGGTCGGAGAATTTCTCCAAAATCGCAAAATCGAGGGGGGGAGGTTTTGATTTTGTTTCTTTTGCACAATTTTGTTCAGTGTGGCAAGACGAAGACATTGCATAGGTTATTTTTTGCTATCATTTTGAATTGTGGCTCAATTTTGGGTTTCAAGTTTGTGCACGGTTTTCATCAAATTTTGGTAAAATTCTCTTGATTTGTGATGCTTGTGGGTTTGAATGAATGTATATTGCATCATGCATCAATATATCTTTTTTATATACCTTTTTTCATAATTATCTAATTTTTTCTTATTTTGTGAATTCTGTGTAATCTGGAAGTATTACAGAACCAATTTTTTTCCTGTCGATAATATAGCGGCGGTTCATGGCAGGAACCGCCGCTAGAAACCGGTTTGTAAAGGCGGTTCATGACATCAACCGCCACTAGATTTGTAGCGGCGGTTATTTTGAACCGCCGTTACTGTTCCTGATTTCTAGCGACAGTTGCATAGCGGCGGTTGGTGACGTCAACCGCCGCTAGAAATCGATTTGTAGCGGCGGTTATTTTGAACCGCCGCTATTGTCTCTGATTTCTAGCGACAGTTGCATAGCGGCGGTTGCTCGGATCCGCCGCTATAGGCTATTTTGAACCGTCGCTAAACGACGGCTCTGTTGTCGGTGACCGTGGGTCATGTCCAAGCCATGTGAGATGTCGGTCTGTACGGTAGTGAGAATGGTGCACATCATGAAGCGCACCCATATAGGGGACCTCTGTTCAATTAAAATGCAAGAACCTTTTCTATGGAGCTTGACACTTTGTGCATTTATTAATAGTATAATTACATGTGCAAGCACTCTCAAGCATTGATGCTTGACAAAACATCAGCGCTAAAAACATACACCCGGCCCACTACCACTATCCTATAGCTATAGGTGATTGAACCACCTCCGCTGGACATAGCCTTAACTACTCGGAGTCAATAGAAAAAGCGTAATCGTTTTTTTAAAGGAAATAGAAAAAGCTTAATGAACATGGCATGCCGTTCCATGCATGCCCTATAAAACCGATCGGCAGTGAAGTGCTTCCTCTGCCCGGTTGTAAGTCGAGCTTCCCTTCTCTATGTTAGGTCTCTATCTAATCATTAATTTGTGTTTCTCCCTTGACATTAGCTCCGATGCTAGCTAGTAATTTCTTTGATCTCTTTCCTCGCTCTTCGTTTCCAGTATCCTAAAACAGCGTGTTTTTTATTTGTTGCAGAAATACTTTCAGCTGGCCTATTCGAGCATGGAAGTGGAGCCAGCTTCAGTATGGGTACCCTGCGATTTTCAGCTGGCCAATTGGAGCACGGAGCCAGTAGTATATGCTCCTGGCCTCTCTGTGGAGTATGGGTACACTGACAAATATAGTAGTTGCATTCAAACATCTGCCCTTGTCTCTAACGGGCAGATCGTTGAGTATGCAGACCATCCAGTTGAGAGTCCGGTACAAGACTGTAAGGTTGTCTGTGTGTTCGAGGGAGCAGTAAAAGATGTTGCTGATGATGCCGAGATGAGGGATGAGAAGATCCATAGGTACCCTGAAATCATTGTTCGAGCCCGGGGTCTCCGTGAACGGTGTACCATTCCGCTGGTGGTGGCCATCGGCCCTTACCACCACGGTCTAGACCACCTCAAGAAGGCGGAGAAGATGAAGCATGCAGCTGCCTGGCACTGCGTAAAGGACCCCGACCACTTACAGCAGATGTATGACGCTGTCGTCGATGCTGCGCAAGGTGCTCGTGGGCTCTACGACAATGATAAGGTGGCCGGTATGAGCGATGACGACTTTCTACCTATGATGTTCTATGACGCTTGCTTCTTGGTGCAGTATATGTCTCTTGTGTGTGCTACAACTAAAGCAGAAGTTTCTCCCCAGATGCCCTTGTTTGATTTCATTAACTCCAATCGCAACGAAATCTTTCATGACATTATGCTGCTCGAGAACCAGCTCCCATGGCCGGTGGTTCACACCGTCCTGGAGTTACTGTCCAAGCAGCCCACCTTGCAAAAGTACATTGATAAGAGGAGAGGCTGTCTGCAAGACCGCAAGGGGAAGGATTCTGGACGAGACAAGTGTATTCCGTGGGATGATGCCTACAAACCACCCCATCTCCTTGCGCTCCTCCGGTACTACATTGTAGGAGGACACAAGCACACCAGGCGGCAGGACCACGAGTCAAGAGAGTCGCTATCTTTATCTGTCGGTGCAACCGAGCTTGCCGAAATGGGCATCAAGCTCAAACCCAACAGAACAACAGAAGTCTTCCACATGAAGATTAAGCCGAGATGGATCCGGTTTGCTCACCTCTGCCTGGCGCCGCTGTCCCTGGACGATATGCGTGCAAGCTACCTCGTCAACATGGCGGCCCTCGAGCTGTCCACGACACCGAATTTTCAAGACGCAGATGACGAAAGGTCCGCTGTTTGCTCGTATCTTCGCCTCCTCGCCATGTTGGTGGACAAGGAGGAGGACGTGCACTTGCTGCGAAGAAAGCATATCCTGCAAGGAGGGGCAGGACTCACCGACAAGGAGGTGCTCGACTTCTTCACGACTTACAGGGGCCTGCGCCTTGGATCCTGCTATATGAGCACCATGAAGGATATCCAGCATTACAAGTCCACTAAGTGGATAGACATCAAGGTGTATGCGTTTTTCTACAAGTACTGGACACGCATCTTAGCGATTGCCGGCATAATTGGTGCATTTGTTGGTTTCTTAGAGAAGCTTAAGTCTATCACGAGATCTTGATTTATGACGATGTTAGATGTTACATGGTTTAATTGAAGTGTTGATTTCCTTTTGTGTTGTGATTGTGTCTGATTACAGTGCTGTTGCCAGCCATGTAATTCTTTTTTTTTATTCAAGCAATCAAATAAAATAACTTGGTTCGAAATTCTTGTCGTGAGTGTCGAACCATCAAAGGTACCCAACATGTGCATGTATCGGGACCATTTTGCCACGGGGCCGCCCAACTGCCCACGGTTTTGTCTAATTCGATGAGAACGAACGCATGCACTAGCCATTACCAAGCCTGGTGACTAGTGAATTAGTGATTAATCAACTCCGAACTAGCGTATTTGTTGTTCACCGTTCACATGCCAAATTCAAAGAACACCGAAATGATGTACTCCCTCCGGTTTTAAATTGTTGATGTTTGACTATTTTTGAGTTACGTTTGACCATTCGTCTTATTCAAAATATTAGCTTAAATATGCAAAATTATAAGTTACAATCTAATTTTCTTTAGTAATAAAACTAATTATAACAAATTTATGATGAATTTTGAAATATTTTGAATAAGACGAATGGTCAAACGTAACTCAAAAATGATCAAACGTCAACAATTTAAAATCGGAGGGAGTATATATTAGCCATAAGAGCAATTGAGACTTGAGAGTGACACGCTCGAGAAGCAGTGGCGGAGGCAGGCCCACAGCTAGGGGTGGCCCGAAATTCTATTGGGCTAACAAGAGTGGCCAGGAAAGGGACAAATTCAAAAGAAAAACGAAAAGACACTGCTGGGCTGAAATTGCGCCGCTCACCCTCCACCTGGCTGGCTCCGCCACTGTGGAGAAGACTAAGTATGACTTCAAAGAACTCCATTTTAGGAAAACAAATAATGTTGATTAACTAAAAATTATACAAGCAATAACTGAAGAGGCATATTTCTGGATCTATAGGTTTACACGGTATTACTTATAGTTTTAGGGCCTCATTTGATAATATACACAGGCCTTTGTTTTGAGTCCCGTTTGGATTCTCTAGCTGGCTAAAATTAGCTAACGAAACATTTAGTCAGTTAAAGTTTAGGAGGTACCTATTTGGATCCTAACTAATAGTCCTTGGCTAACCAAAATTTTGACACCATGTCTCTTTTGGATCCTAACTAATAGTCTCTTTCCTGTCTCGAAGAGGAGGTGGATGCCGGCTATGCTCTTCCAGAGTTCGAGGCTATAAATTGGACTTTCATTTTTGATGACCACGTCCACAAAATGGACTTTACACACGGCTAAGCGTTTGCTGCACCCTGCCTTGTGTAGTAGGTATGTTTACAAAAGGGTAACAAGGGAACCATATACCTACGAAGAGCACGGCTTCATTAGAAATTTTATAGTGTGCTTCATTCTGTGTCAGGGAAAATTTAGATACGCTTTCACTAACCATGGGTTAAAAACTTGTATGCTACAAACTGCAGGCTGAACTCTATTAGAAATTCAGACTTAGGGCCCCAGGGCAGCCACTCGCTCTCCCCCAGGACCGGCCCTGAGAGGAACGGAACCGAGCAATAACCTACCCTGAAATATTATGAATTAGTTCGCGCAGACACTATACTTCCATATGTCCGTGAAAATGCAGTAAGAAAGATTCTTAGATTTTGCTTCGTTAATATGCATCTGCACTGATGAGAGAATTATGTCATGTATCCTTGTGACCAATCGATCATACAAATCACTGACAATTTTGAAAATGATTGACATACTGAATGCCATTCTGACTTCTGATTTCACTTCTGAACTTCTGTCAGGTTAGAAAGAACACGATAATACACGAAGGCAAGTGCAAATAGGAAGTCAAGTTCAAGTCTGCCACAAACAGATGACGCCAACCATTGTTCTTAAGATCGATTTTGCTAAAGCATTCGACTCCGTTTGCTGGGATAGTCTTCTGAAAATTCTCGACAGTCGTGGCTTCCCTCCTGAATGGAACATGTGGATCAGCAACCTGCTCACTTCTTCGAGATCTGCTGTTATGGTTAACGGCTGCCCCGGCCCATGGTTTGCTTGCAAGAGAGGATTGAGGCAAGGCGACCCTTTATCGCCATACCTATTTTTACTTGTCGCGGATGTGCGGCAAACACTGATCAAAATGGATGGCAGTGTGAGACACCCCCTTTGTCGACGTCCCATGCCCTATCTTACAGTACGCCGATGACACATTCATCCTCTTACAGGCTGATTTACAAGACTTACACAGACTTAAAGAGCTACTTGATCTTTTCTCGTTGGCTACAGGGCTCCATATAAATTTCTCCAAAAGCACACTGGTATCAATGCACGTCTGTGACGATGACATGCCGGCAATAATGGACATTCTTGGCTGCACCGGGGAGGGTTTCCCTCAGACTTACTTAGGGCTGCCCCTCTCGAATGGCAAGCTGATCTAGGCTTACACACTTCACTCCTCTCATTGGCAAGTCAGACAAACACCTTGCTGGATGGCAGTCACAATTCTTGAACCACCGTGGAAGAGCAACTCTCATCAACTCTACCCTGGACAGCGTGCTCACATACATCATGTCAGTCATTGAACTCCCCCAAGGCTTGATTAACATGCTAGAAGGTGACCGTCGAGCTTTCCTTTGGGCAGGAGAGGAGAAAACCTCGGGTGGCAAATGCTTTGCCAATTGGAAACAGTGCTGCAGCTCAAAAGAAACCGGCAGCCTTGGCATTCGAAACTTGGCTGTGCAAATCATCAGTGCCTCCTTCTGAAATTGATTCACCGTCTCCACCACCCACAAGACTCATCCTGGGCACAGTGGGCTCGAGAGCACACTAATCTTGCTACACTCACTGGCGATGCTGTTGGTGCCCATTGGAAAGGACTGCAGTTGCTACTACCCGCCTACCAAAGCATCACAACGGTGTCTCTGGGCAACGGACAGAACACTTCCTTTTGGAATGATTCCTGGCTACCTACTGGGCCTCTTGCCATGAGCTACCCTGCGCTACACAGCCACACCCTCAAACCAGATGCCTCTGTTCATGATAGTATCAGTGCCGGCCTGATCATTGTCTCACTGCCCGCCTCTCTATGTTGCTCTGTCAGAATTTGCTGCAGTAGAAACGGAACTAGCAACTATCCAGCTCAACACAAATGACGATGTCAGAGATTGTGTCTATGCTACAGCTGACTGGAAACTAAGGGTGTGTTTGGTTGTGCTGTGGTTGTGAGAAAAAGCTGCTGTGGGCTGTGACTGTGGAAAAAGCTGCTGTGGGCTGTGAAAAAAGCTAAAAGCCGTTTGGTAAAACTGCTGTGGCTGTGGAAAAGCTGTAATGTCCTTAGATGGTTTGAGAAAGTATGTACTATTCAGAGATTAACATGTAAATGATTATTTGAGAAAGGAAATCTTAATTTTTTAAATGTTGCATCCACCATTAACATTTGGTTCTTCAATCAAGCAAAAAAAAATGTACTTTAATTTTCAATTCAAGAAAATGTTCCATGTTTTCTAGGAGTTATAATTAAAAAAATTCATTTCAAAAGTTGCTCATCCTGAGCTGACCAAACCCCTAAAAAATGCACAATATTTTCCAAGCCTTGAGACTAGTGTTTAGAAGCAAAACACAGAGCAGCGTTGAGTTTGTTTTAAAATGTTGAAAAGGACGTGTGGGACCCATCCACCAGCCTCTCTCTTCTTCCCACTTTTTCTCTACTGCGCGACTTTTCTCCATTGCCGCCATGCACAACCTCACACCGAGCTGCTGCTCTGCAGCTTTCCTGCCCAAACCTTCACCGCAAATCAATTCCCTAGCAAGATTCGCAGGCGCACAAGGCCACCACTCTCTCTCAATCGTAGCTAAGACTGAGATCGACTCGTTTTATTCCCCATGGCCGGCGATTGACCACCCTCAACCTCTCCATGAAATTCTCCCTCTCCGGTGAGTCAGTCACCGATTCATCACATCTCGAGCTGCGCAACTCGGTCGCACACATCCCTGATTCTTTATCCTTCCGTTTCCTCAGCTTCTTGCAACGCCAATGAGCTTTTCCCTCAGATGCAATGTCATAGTCAAGTTCCCCCTTCCGATGCAGGAGGGACGCAACGTGAAGGGCATTTGCGCAGGTCAGGGACGTGGATCTTGTGGCGAGGAGGGGATCGGATCCTTGCACCGGTGTTGAGCGTCGTGCGTTGAGCTGGAGACGAGCGGGTCCGCACAGGAGGGGGGTGGCGCTGGCGCGGCGAAGAAGGGATGCGCCGCCGCTTCGCCTCAGTCACGCGTGTTCGTGAGAGGGAGGGGTCGCTGGAGAGGGGTGCCGGGGAGGGGTGCTGCCTCGGAGGGGTGGCTGGCCTCACGGGGAGTGGCCGCCGGGGAGGAGAGCTGCACTGGGAGAGAGAAGAGAAAAGAAAAGAAACGAACCGGTACAACATAATCAGTGGCAGTGGATAAATATGGGGAACTTTGCCCAGCCACAGCCGCTCAAAGCACCTCCTTGCCTACTGTGAGAAATGAACTAAAAAAAAGCAGCTTTTTTGAAAGCATGTATGGAAAAGCTAGTCTCTTTGATTATCTTTTGGCTTTTTTATAAAGCAAAAGCACCTAAAAAGCTAAACCAAACACACCCTAAGTACCGGAGCACTCTACCGTTCCATTGTTGGCATAGGAGACCATTGTGAATTCTTCAAATTCGTCTGGGACAACAAGGCGCCGCCCAAAGTTCAGTTCTTTGCTTGGCTTCTAGTTCAGGAGCGTATTCGGTTTCGGTGCAAGACAAACCTGAAACGAAAGAACGTGGTTGAAGCTGACACTTGCGAAGTCTGCAAACATGAAGCCGAAACACCTGATCATCTCATCTTCAGGTGCCCCTTCTCATCGAACTTCTGGACAACCATTGGCATCCCAGCAGCTCACACCACCACAGTAAAAAACTTGTGGTCTTTGCCACGCCCAACCCAGGTGCCGTCATCACACTACAACGTCTTCATCTTGCTCTGCTGCTGGAACATTTGGAAGCACCGTCATGGTGTGGTCTTCCGTGAAGAACAGCCATCCCTCCACTAGGGATGGCAAAGGAGCGGGTTCGGGGCGGGTAGAGCAAATCTATACCCGTCCCCGTCCCCATCGGGTATCGGGGCGGATATCGTGTACCTACCAGGTAAAACAGTATAAATACATTTTCTTATTAGTTTGACAAAATTTGGCAGTACCAAAGTGCCATAGTACCATACAGGCAACACACAGATGCAGTTCACATTGTCAGATGCAAGCAAAAGTGTGAAAATTGAGTCTCACACATCCAGATTAATAAATGGCGTCAAAGTGCCAGCCAAGACTTAACACACACATGCATATCACTGTCCAGAATAGCACTAACAAGTCACACTCACATAGTTCAATACAGGCAAGGAAATAGTACAGGTCCAGATTACACAAATTGAGCCCCACACTCACATAGTCTCATACATCCAGATTAAACAAATTGAGTCTCACACAAACAAATTCATAGCTGAAAGTAAAATAAAAGGAGTGAAATCAGAGAGGCGCCAAGCAGGAAGTCATCTTCACATCTGGTTGGAAATGAGGACAAGCTTCTTGTATCCTGACATCCTGTTAAACAATTGACAAAGTAAAGATGTTCTGTTAGTGTTATAATAAGAAACTAAAAGCTCATTTTTTATGTTATAGCAAACAAAAAGCTTCTTGTATAGCTGTATACTTGCTGGCAGCTTACAAAATCAGAAAAATTGACATTGGCAAGGCAAGCAACACAATTACTCACCTTCTCTAATCGCAGCAGCACCGCCACTTGGCCTTCACTTTTCAGTTGATGATAGTTGATTCGGAGTCATCCTATCAAAATTAAATTCAGATATTGTTAAGTAAAGAAGCAATCTCATTAGATGATGTTTAAAATTCAGCAAATAGAAATTATGAGCAGCAATAGTAAAGGAGTGGCCTGTTACCATTTTTTTGTCTTCTTCGTCCATACAAGTCATTAAGGCATTGACAAAACACGATTGATCACCTAACATATCAGCACGGGACCAAGCTTGCATACACATCAACCCTTCAGTTGTTTTTGGAGCAAGTCTACTTCGATGTGGGCTAATAGGCCTTCCTCCAGTGCTAAAGACATACTCGGAAGCCATGGTTCTAACAGGAATTGCCATTATATCTCGAGCTATATTTCTCAATGTTGGGTACTTAACACCTGCAAACTCCCACAATGAATAATGCTGAGCTCTTGTGTTCTTGGCAAAGTAGGCTCCTCCAAATACAAATCCAGCTTGGTCCTCACATAGGTAGAGCTCTCTTCTGGTTCCTCATACAAGAACTTATCAAATAATCCAAATACAAGATTGTCCCCTTCATTTTGAATTACACTTTTACTTGCTGCCCCAACACCATCAGTTGTTGCCATGCCTTCCATACAACCTTGGTACTTCCCGCACAAGCTCATATGACAAGCCTCTCACTCGATCAACCTCTTTCTCTGTAAATGGACTGTTTTCCCCATAAACGGTGCTGTAGAAAGTCTTCATGAATTTTAATTTGTACCTAGGATCTAGAATAGTTGCTACCTCCATAAGACCATGCACATCAGCCCAATATTTCTCAAACTTATCCTTCATCTTTTTCGACATGTCTTCTACTCTAGTATCTTTACTAGTCCTCCATTTATCAATTGCCAATGCTATACCACAAATTTTAGGGGAAAAGGTTGGCTGTAACATAATGTTGCCCTGACAATACCTCAGTTGCATCATAGAACATCTTTAACCTACCACAAAGTTCTATAGCAAAATCCCAATCTTCTTTAGTTGGCTTGAATTCAGCACAAAGGTGTTCTTTTCCAGCAAGCTTATCAAAAACAGTATGATACTTTAGGGCAGTGCTAAGCATGAGATAAGTTGAATTCCATCTGGTCTAGGGATGGCAATCCCACCCGCAGGTGCGGGTGCCCGCGGGTTTTACACCCGACGGGCGCGGGCGCGGGTCACACCCTAGGTCCAGCCCACGACCTCAACTCCTCATTCCTTAACCCTAGGTCACGCTCACCGCCACCGGCTCACGTTCCTGGCTCGTGTGCCTCCGACCCCGTCTCCCAAATCGCGCCGCCCCCGCCTCCCACTCCCAAATCTCGCCGCCCCCCGCCTCGCACTCCCAAATCTTGCCGCCGCCGTCCTCCAATCAACCCACCACCGCCACCTACCCGCGACGCCAGGGCTCCGCCACCCATCCTCGCTCCACGCGACGCGACACCGGCGACGCGATGCTGCGCGACGCCACGCCAGGCGATGCCAGGCCGCCGCCGCCACGCCAGGCGACGCCAGTCCGACGCCACCTCGCCCCACCCACGGGTTACCCGACACCCACCCGCCATCCGACGGGCGCGAGTGTGGGTGCCATTTTGCACCCGTGGGTGCGGGCGTGGGTGCCATTTCGCACCCGAGCATTTTCTTGTCTGGGGTGGGTGTTTGCCGAACCCACCCCGTTGCCATCCCTATTCTGGTCAGACAATCTAGAGCAATTTTTTTAGTGTAGTTAAGGTGACATTGTGCTACTGTACGCTCAAATCTTTCATGCCTTTTAGGAGTAGCACACCAAAAACCAATAGATTGTCTAACCCTTTCTATTCCTTCCTCCATAACAGTCATGTCTTCTTTCACAATCAGATTTATGATATGAGCAGCACAACGCATATGCAGTAATTTACCATTAAGCATGAGAGAGCGCAGGGGCAACTTATCATTCATCTTAACCGTTGTTTTATCATTGGTGGTGTAATTATCAAGGGTGACTCTAGATACCTTCTTCCCAATCTGCCATTCATGTAGTACCTCCTGCAACACATCACTTAGGACCTCAACCGTATGTGGAGATGGAACATATATGAACCTACAAGAAAGATGACAAGTATAGATCATTATTAGGAAAAAGGAAAAATGTACAGCAAACAAAATGAAAATGAAAATGCATAGTACCTCAAAAGGAAACTTTTCAGCTTCCAGTCATCATCAAGATAATGGACTGTCACAGCTATATAGCCCATATTTTGATGATTGGATGTCCACATATCTGCAGTTACAGCAATTCTGGATTGCACCTTTTGCAACTTCCCCATCAACTCTTGCTTGTGAGCCTCATACATACCCAATATGTCACTTTTGATGGTGTTTCTAGACACATGTTTGAAAAGTGGTTGCAATGAATAACAAAAATTCCTAAAGCCAACATAGTCAACCATGGACAGTGGGTATTCATGCAAGCATATCATAAGTGCAAGTTCTTTCCTAGCCATTTGCTAATCAAACACATATTTCTCTACAACCACAGCCCCATTCTTATCTTTTCCTAGCTTCAAAGTTGATTGCTTCAACCCTTTTTTAGCCTGCCTAGATGCACAAGAGTTAAGATGACTTCTTGTCGGTGTTAAGAAACCGGCCGACAAGTAAATTTGTAACTACGGCGCCTAACAATCTTCTATGATGGCGAGGGTTTTGTGAGAGAGGCGAGATGTATACTGGTTCAGGCAATCGATGCCCTACGTCCAGTTCGTGGGTGGTTCGTGTTCCGACTTGCAGAGGGGAGCTACAAGTGTTGACGAGGGAGGAGAAAGACTCCAAGCCTCTTCGTGTGTATTTCTATGTCTGTGTCCGTTCGAACTTCGATCCCCCCCAGCTCTCCCTTTATAGTCAAGGAGTGAGCCGGTTTACAAATGGGAACGGGGCTTTCGAGTTGTGGGCTAGCGCGGCTACACGCCGCACTAGTCTGAACCCTAGCTGCCACTGTGGCCCTAGTCAGGCGGCGTCCTGTCAGCCCGGTCGCCGGGCAGGTGGTCGAGATGTCAACCCAGACTGTCGCGGCCGTCTTGTCGCCGGTCCGGTCTTCGTCCCTGTTCAGGGTGATGATGATGTCGTAGCCATCCCGCTGCTGTACTCGAGGCGTCAGGCGGCGCCGCGAGATGGGACGGGTGCCACTGTGCAGGCCAGATCGCGTGCCTGCAAGTATATGAGTTGCTGGGTAGAGTTAAGGCTCCCCAGCTACTCGTCGTAAATGCCTGTCCTCCTTGTCAGAGGAAAATCTTCTCGACGAAGTCTCCCAACTCGGGGTCGGGCGAAGCGCGGCTTGTGGGCATTTCAAATTCTAGCCACACATCAGATTTGCGCTTCCTCTTAACCCCAACAGCACCATGGTCATACTCATTGGCATTGATAACAGGCATACCATCAACTGAAGCTGCTGGAGTTGATGTCGTAGTAGGTGATGGGCCTGATGGCGCACCAGCAGCAGCACCACTGGACGACGGCGGCGTACCCCCAACAGTAGCAGCATCACTTGACGTCGGGGTTGAGCTCGGCCTCCTCGTCGAAGATGAGGAAGGAACGGTTGTAGAAGAACATTGTGGTGGTGGACGCGGCGGAGGAGCTCGTGAGTTGGTGCCGGATGCAGCACCGCTCGCCATGCTGCCACGCCCGCGACCACGACCGCGGCCGCGAGATGCGGTGAGGAACCACGGCAGCCTTAGCGGGCCGCCACGGCAATGTCGCCCCCCCCCCCCCCCCCCCCAGCACTGCTTGATCCGTCATGCCCGGCGAGCAGCGGCGTTTGCCGTGCGTAGTGCTGGTGGCGAGGCAGGCAGCCGAGCGGCGTTGTGTGCCGAGGCTGCGTCGAGGCGTCGTTGAGACGTTCGTGCAGCTGGTGATGGATCCGTCGATGCCGCGTCATGCTCGTTAGCTTGTGCAGTCGTGCGTTGAGGTCGAGACGTCGTCGTGCCGCGGGACGGCCGGATCTAGGCTAGGCGCAACGCGCTCGCGCATCCAAGCCACGGCGTCGTCAGGCCGCGCTCGGGGCGACGCCACGGCGCCGTGTCCGGTGCCCGCCGCGCATGGTCAGTGGCAGACCTGGTGGCGTCGTGCGGCGTGCAGGAGGGCTTGCGAGTGGCGGCGGCTTGCGGCGTGCAGGAGGGCGCGACGAGCGAGAGTGGCGGCGTGCGTGAGGGCGCGGCGTGCGTGGGGCTATGGCGTGCGAGTGGCGGCTGCTAGCGTAACTGGTAGGGGAGTGGGGGATAAGGTTAGGGTTTAGACGCCAGGATGGGCTGCAGTGTTTAGGTGGGCTGGGCCAAATTACAAAATAACGAAATTCAAATGTCGGGTACCCGGAGGGGCACCCGTGGGTGGAGATAAATCCCCGCCCCGAACCCGACTCGTGTCAGGCGGGTACGGGCGCCACCCACGGGTGGGAAACGCCCCCCATGCCTCAAAATGCCATCCCTACCCCCCACCACCTACTAGATGCTTGTCGATTCGATGCTCTCCTGTGGCAGTATAGACTACCACATGATGACATGAATGTATCACAACTACTCCCTCTGTCCCAAAATAGATATTGCTGTTGACTTTTTTGACTGCTCGTCTTATTCAATTTTTTTTGCAAATCTTATTTATTATTTACAATTTATTTTATCATTAAATATATTTTAATTATAATATATTTATTTTTATATTTAAATAATTTTTTTGAATAAGACGAAGGTCAGATGTCCAACAACACTTATTTTGGGACGAGAAAGTATGGTGTAATTCCTTTTCTCCCCCAAGGGCCTAATAAGCCCTGCTGTTTGTAAACTCTTTGGACTGGTAATTTTACATTACGATGTCCAATGCAATATATCAGGTGGGGATATCTTCCACCCCCCACCTCCCCCCCCTCCCCCCCCCCCCCCCCCCCCCCCCACCACACACACACATACACACACTGTTGACCATTAAAAAAAAAGAAGCAAATAGGCAATCATGCACGTTTCTCTAACATAACTGGATTCTGGAATGAACGAAACAGTAGTACAGTACTGTCACAGAAACCCATATCACCATTCACCTAAAAGGAAAACTACAAAATCCACTAAGCGGTCCACAATACAACAAAGGCATATCCACTTGTAGCCAAAGTTTACATTATTGTTCAGATCGTGAAAACCCACCGCCACAGATACTCCCGATTTTTCACCCACCGCCACAGATACTCCCGATTTCACCGGTTACCGCGATAACCGGGCGGTTTTCGAATTAAAATTCAAAAACCAAATTTCGAATTTAAAAACCATGAAACCGATCAATTTTTTCCGGTTATCTACCAGTTTTGGTTGGTTATAGACAGCGATTCCACCATGCCTGCTGGATGAGCATCTCGGACGCCATCGTCGATTCCTCCCTCCACGGTGAGTTTTTGTTCAATTCATCATAACTCAAGCTACCTCACATCCATATGAATCCATTTGATTCATCTTTCGTGTAATTCCATCATCCAACTCGACGTATTTCAAGGATTTCTGGCCGCCTGTGTTGGGTTCCCTGTTTTACTGTTCACGAAATCTTTTTTTTTATTTCTTTTCTCCCAGAAATCTTCCAAGAATTATTTCACCCATGAAACCAAGTCGTTTTCGTGTATGGTTTCCACCAATATTCTGCAAATAACGTCTAGTTTATTTACATAATTTTTGTTTCAAATTTTCTCAAATTTTCAAAAAAATCAAATTCGAAATTCGAAAATCGTAAAACCAGACTTACGGGACCGGACCGGTAAGTCCGGTTTTCGTCGATTTTTCAAACCTTGCTTGTAGCGAGGTGCAAATTTGGGATTCCAATCCATCTCGAGAAAAAAAACTTCTTGTGACTAAGATGCAGCTTTAGAAGAATACACTGATCAGAGTTCATCGGGCAGGAAGCAGTGGAACAAAAGCTGAAAGATTGCAAAAGCCATGAGTCGATCCACATCAGAAGCACGGGCAGCGATCAACGGGATACAACTCCAGCAGCACATCCCCAGAAGCCCTTGGCCAGAGATGGATGTTCCTTCGGACTGCTTCAAGCTTGGCTACATGCTCAGGCTTGACCAGTGAGCGATGATACTCGATGCTCATCTTTTTAAGGACCTTCGCATGCATCACCAGGAACCGGCAGAGACCTCCGCAAGGGTGTATTTCAAAGAGCGAATCGGTGTAGAAGTTGACGGTTGATAGGTGATTCAAGAAATGGTCTCCTTTGATCTGCTCCTTCCAAAACGCTGCAGCCAAGGGCACAGGGCTTCCTGGATGACGAAGCTCCTGGAAGCACACAAGAGAACCATTTTAGGGAGAAGATGCTGGCAGAATAGAAGTAAATAAACATCAGCTGTTTGGGCCTACAATGATTGTCAGATGCTTGAGGTTGGGAGAGCTGTTCAGCAAGCATGAAACTAAGGTGGCAAGCACTTCATGATTGTAATCCAGAGTAAGGGCAAGCGTTGTCAGTTCGAGTAAACAGCTCTTCTGAGAAAGTAGTTTCTGCATTGAAACCTTGGCCATGCTCAGTACCTAATCAAAACACATACAGATGAAAGTTTGTACTTTGTAACATAACATAAATCAAATTTAACATAGTCATGTGAACACCAAACTAAGCATACATAGTCCTAAAACAAACTGATGTATCGCCTAAAAAGGAATTGCTTAACGATTAGTAACATTTCTACTGCACAAATGATCCAGTTATCAACAAAAGATCTCACGCAAGAGGTTGTTGTGAGATTGTAGGCTCACTATCACAACTACCATTAAGAAGCTACTCCCTCCGTTTTTCTTTTGTGGTCGTTAGGACAAGGATCCGTTGTTCATTTTTAGTTCATGTAGCTTGTCTGAAACGTCAACAAATAAAAGATGGAGGGAGTAGTCACTAATGCTGCAGTTCAGGACTCACACCTCAATAGGCAGTAGCATCTTAACCCTCATGTCATGTCTTCTCTTCCATATCAGTATACCAATTGTAAGACAGTATGGTTCCAAAATTAACAAAGCTGAAGCTATCATTTGAAATGTATTTCAATTGCTGTATCATTTGATTTGTGACAGGGCACAACCCTGAACCATGGGTATCAGTAAGAAATGCAATGAAATGCAATGGAGTGCGGTGAAAAAAACAGTTTTTGTGATCTCATCATTATGTACATTCAGCAAAATCATTTGAATATTTCAGCTGTAATTTAGCATAACCACTCTAATGGACAAGCACCGAGGAAGAAAAAACTGACCTCAGAAAATTCAGTTGACAAGTACAGCCGGAGCTGCTTGGCACAGCTGAGTCCACTGAGAAACTTGGTCATATTCTTGACCTCGTCCGTCTGCTTGTGCTCCCTATCTGCCATCTTCTTGTAATCAGGCAATTCCTTGATCTCACAAAATGGCTGGTCTTCGTCGGTGTCCAAGGTGTCATTGATGCTCCAAGAATACTCAGGGTAGCCGTAGGAGAAGCCCAGCCTCACTGTATCCAGACGCACCGCCTTCGACAATGAGATGCAGAGTGGGCGGTACGAGTAGATCTCCAGCTTCTCAAGGCATGGCGCGCGTATGAAGATGCTCCGCGCCTTGTGGACGTCATGAATCACCAGACTCTCCATGGCTGAGCACCGCGATATCATCCGACGGAGGCCGGCGTCCTCGATGACCACATTGCGGAGCCGGAGCGAACGCACGGTGCGCAGGCCGGTAATCTTGCTGGGTATCTGGAGCCGGCAGTTGTAGAGGTCCAGCGATGTGAGCGTCTGGCAGGTGTACACAGGGGAGGGCAGCGTGTAGCACTCTGCAAAGTTGGTATTGGCAATGCTGAGCTCCAGGAGACCACCACTCAGGGAGAGGTCGCGGAACACGCCACGGGACCATTCGCCGTGCTGGCGCGTGAACCTGAATTCGACATCGAAGGCGGTGACCGGCGCCGCGCGGTGGTCGAGGAGGCGGCTCAAGGAGCGCCACCAGCGCGCGGCGTCCTCGCAGCAGTCCTCGTCGCCGCCGTCGGGGAACCCGCGGCGGTTGAAGGAGGCGGGGCGGAGGAGCAGTCGCGGGAGCGTGGCGAAGACGCGCGGCCAGCGGCGGGAGAGCGCGGCCGTCGCCGCAGCGTCGCGGAGCGGCAGGCGGGCGAGGATGGCGTGGAGGGTGGCGTCGTCGAGTGCGCTGAGCCGGTCCCTTGCGCTTGCGCGGCGGCGGCGGCGGCGTGGGCCCGCGGAGGAGGAGAGGGCCCCGCCGTCTTCGTCGCCGGCGGTGTTCGGTCCCCTGCGCCGCCGCCGCCGGCCGCGGCCTCTGGTGGCTGCGGAGGAGAGGGCCCCGCCCTATTCGTCGAAGATGGTGCCCGGTCCTCTACGCCGGCGGAAGTGGTGGCCTGGGCTCGCAATGGGGGAGAGGGCCTCGCCATCTTCGTCGCCGTCGGTGTCCGGTCCCCAGCGCCGCCGCCGCCGCCGGCGGCGGCGGCGGCGGCGAGGGGTCGCGGAGGAGAGGGGCCCGCCCTCTTCGTCACCGGAGGTGCCCGGTCCCCTTTGCCGGCGGCAGTGGTGGCCGGGGCTCGCGGAGGGGGAGAGGGCCTCGCCATCTTCGTCGCCGGCGATGTCCGATCCCCTGCTCCGGCGCCGGTGGCGGCTTGGGCTCGCGGAGGAGGAGACAGCATCGCCCTCTTCGTCGCCGAGGATGCGCGCTCCTGCGCCATTGGCGGCGGGGGATGAGAGACGAGTGATCGGGCCGGGGATGCGGCGGGGAAAGGTGAGGGTTTTGCGGCCGATGGGGGCAGGTGGGTTTTCATTTCCCGCCAGATTTTGCAAAGCGCGCCCTTTTTTTCTATGTTTTCCCGCATTTTGTGGAGAGGAACAGCCGTCGAGGGGTCTCAGCCGATGCAGCCGGTCAGGTCGGTGGCTCGGCCGGCGGGCAGCGATGTGGGGAAGAGGCGGCGGCGCGGTCGAGGCGACGCGTCTGGGGAGTGGCAGCGGTCAGGGCCTGGGCCCTGAGATGGTCATGGGACTACGGGCCTGTTACTTTATTGGGCCTTTTGGAAAGTACGTTATTGGGCTTGTGCTTGGTCTAGCGTAATGCTTTAGTAAAAGGGTGCTGTTGGTCTCTCAAAAAAAAAAAGTAAAAGGGTGCAGTTGATCTCAAAAAAAAAAAAAGTAAAAGGGTGCAGTTGATCTCAAAAACAAAAAAAAAACCTCTGATTTTGTTTCTTGATATTTCAAGATAAGTGAACATTTCGTCTCAAAAAAAAGATAAGTGAACATTTCGAAGGATTAATTTCATTTTTGGAGATAATGTGCAGAAGCCTCCCCATATTACACTAGTTTGAGTTTCTCACTTATAACACGTATCGAGTAGACCTATCATTGTGAGAATTCTTAATTCATGAGTTGTAGGGCAGGACTTATCTCATCACAACCAGAAACTAAAGCAGGTGTTGGATTTCAAGCTGGTTGTAAATGACCATCTTCGTACTGTACTTTGTTGGGAAAAAATTGAGTACGCTAAAGCTTAACTGATCTAGCCCGTTGAGTCGAGAAAGGTCATGCTTACTATGTTAATTTTGTTCAAGTGGTGAAAGGGGTCTTGGCTTAGTGGTCAAGACACCCGAATAACACCTTTAAGGTCCTGGGTTCGACTCCTCGTGGGAGCGAATTTTCTAGGATTTAACGGCTTTGTGCTTTCAGCGGTAGGTGACGTGGCCGTCGACAGCGAGGTGTCAGTGGTGACTTCGTCAATCTAGAGGATTTGCCGGCTCAGTCTTCGAAGATACTCATAGGGGTAGGAGTTTGCGTATATGCGGTCATAGGGGCGAGTGCGCGTGCGTTGTGGGTGTCTAAGTTGTATTGTGTAATCACAAAAAAAAAATTATTCAAGTGCTTTGATGAGGCTAGTTTATTATTTATTGTGGAAAATTTATGCAAATAGAAAAAATCAGTGTGACAACTCTAATTGGTTGTTGTTTTGGCGGAATCGTTGCAAAACATTGTTCTCTTGAAAGTTAAGTTCGACAAGGACTCTATCGAGTCTTCCAAATTATTTGAAACAGATTGTATTGAAGCATGTGCTTATATATTGCGGTGGTATGGTAGCTACAACAAAGTTCAGTACGGATGGGTATTTGTAACAAACAGGTTAAGGTGGAACCTCACACTCTAAGCGATATATGGTGTTGTTAACTCAAAATTTCCAAAGGTACACGTCTAATATTAAAAACAAAATGGAATACCAGCACAAGCACATCAAACCAATGTTCAAGCCTGGTGATGCTGAGTCGTACCCTTTACCGTTTCATGATATTACTTTTTGACACCTGAGATGCCCCATCCCAAGTCTGCAAGATGGTTGCATCTGTTCCGAGGATAATGGTACCGGCCAAAGCCATCAGGAATCACTACGTCAGGTCAGGCCTTTAGTAACACATATATGTGTTACAAAAGTTTAAAAAAAATGTTACAGAGACCTATAGTAACACAAAAATTAAGTGATGCATATGATGGTGTTACTAGAACAAATTCTAGTGTAACACATATATGTGTTACAACTTGTGAAAAAATATGTTACAACAATAATGTAGCAACGCATGTGAATGTGTTACTATGTCTAATAAAATGTGTTACAATATTACTGTTGTAACACAAATAAAAAAATCAAAAAATAAGTGGTTGCTAGGATTTGATCCCAGGACCTCACCTTCTTTAAGTTACTAAGTTTCCACTACGCTACACATGCATTTATGATATAAAGTTATCTTTAATTGGTTTTAACTTATAAATTATTTGAATATATGTTACTATAGTCCAAGAAAAGTGTTATCTAAGAAAATCAGTATTCGTTGGTGCTGGAATTGCATGCACAACACAATGATCTCTCTGGTCTCTCTCTCTCTCTCTCTCTCTCTCTCTCTCTCTCTCTCTCTCTCTCTCTCTGTGTGTGTGTGTGTGTGACGCTACGTATTTTGTTTTTAAGTTTGTATAGCATGTCCTTGGATCCAAAGCAAATCGACTGCCATTTCTTTTCTCTGATTTCTTTTTGAATATTAACCGTTCCAATTGTATATTTTGTTCATTAGAAAAAAGGGCAAATTGCCTGTTTATTTTATCCAAAACGCAAAAGTATATCAGTCCTACTAGCACACATGATGTTGATATGTAGCCATTTGATTGTTATCATCAGCATGTTTCATTCATACATATATCGATTTCAGTTCCCAAAGACACTCTGAATTTCGATTCAGCATCAATGTGCATTTTTCATAGACCAGGGAGCTCCAAGCTAGGATATTGCTCCAAACTAGAATTTACCACACTAGAACAAGATGAGGGACTCATTGTATGTAGGGGATAAAAACCTAATGTCCTAGCAGATTTCAGAGTTTAATAGTTTATTTAAGTTTTTGAGAGTAATCATTTTACTGTCGATGAAACATTACATGTTAACAGAGCAAAGTGAATAGTTAATTTTCATGAAACATTTTAGTTGATGAGATTTGTTTGACATAGTCATGCCTAAGGGTACCTGAGGCGAGCGGATATAAGACTGACTCCAACCGGTGCCCTATTGGGCACCCCATTCACAAAATGGGCCTTCAAACCTGAAAAATCATCTCCAACGGACGACCTACCACGCTATCCATTTTAGGAGAACATCCCTCGCGTCACCCAGAAATGGATCGAACCGCGCCCCTCGACCAAATGTTTCGCCGCCCCCCACCCGGGCCCACCCTCGTCTCGCCCCCACCGCCGACAAGAGCCACAGGAGCGCGCACGGCGGCGCCGCCTCGCCCCCACCCCCAGCACAGGGCGGAGGTGCACCGCGAGCCTCCGAGGTCGCCCTTCCCGCCGCAGCCGCTGGTCTTGTCGTCGGATGCGGCAGCGGAGGAGGCGCCATGAGGGGGCGAGGCGGAGGTAGAGGCGGCGGCGCCATGGAGGAGGAGCCGGCGGGGGCCGCCGGGGGATGCGGCGGGAGGAGGGGGCCGCGACGAGGCGGCGCTGGAGGGCGGCGGCGCGAGTCCGCGACGGCGGTGGCGCGGGAGCGCGGCCCGGCGATTGCTCCGGTGGCGTAGAGCGCCTGCTCAGCGTCGGCGACTGCTCCGGGCATCCCACGCCGATGCCTTTGCCGCGCATCCCCCGGTGCTGGTGCACCGGCCTCACGCCCCGCACGGTGAACGCCAGCGGGCATGGTGACTGCGCCTGCTGTTGCTGCTGCTGCCGCGGGAGCTGCAGGTGGAGCCCACGCCGCCGCGACCTCGCCGGGGGCCCGTGCCGCCTCAACGTGCCCTCGCCGGTGGCCCGCGTTGCCGTGTCCTCGCCGGGGCCCGCCTCTTCTTCCAGATCCGCCGCCGGAGAGGGAGTATTTGGGTTTGGAGATGGGACGTGGGTTGGAGATGTAAGTTTTTGGATACTGAATGTTGAGTACTATTTACATCTAATTTGGGCAATTTGGGTTTTGGGGTAGCCATCCGGGTTGGAGTCAGTCTAACTGCCATGACCAGGGCAATGTTGTTGGTGACCTAAAGGCCACATGGCAATGGGTGAAAACTCATTGGGTTTAGCCTCCTCAGAACCACACCCGCCAAGCGAGACAGCTCCCGCTAGATAACCCAATAAGGGTCACGGTAGAGATTTTAACCTAAACCCAAACCCATCGGGTGAAATTCAGCCTTTTTTTTTTTTTTTGAGGCAAAGGTGAAATTCAGCCATTGGGTACCCATATCCGCCAAGCAATTCAATTTTACAACAACATAAGTAAAAAATGCATACCCATTGTATAGAAAATGATATATATTTGAACAAATACAAGAGAAATAACATAAAAGCTTTTTTAGTAGTTCAAAATCAAATCATCAAGTTGACTAATCATGGGGCTCACCGGAGCACACATTCAAGTATGCAACACAAGGCACACATTCACTGATGATGTTCTGGTCAGGCAGCATGGACTGCATGTTGATGTTGATCATCCACAGGTTAAACGACCCAGCCTCCGAGTTGGCGGTGTTGAAGCTCAACACCGTGTGGGTTGGGATACGGGGGCGTGCACAATCAGATTTAGTAGACATGTACGAGAGGTTAAGTAGTGGCGCGGATGACGGCGACAGAGATGCATGCACGAAGTCATCCAGGTACATGCTTCAAATGTTCTCTTCCAGGATGGAGAACCAGCCAGGCGGCACCTACCCGATTCTTCTTATTGATCCGACCCTTCGCCTTCATGATGCGCAGAGTCGCATTCTAGTGATTCTTGATGGCATTCTCTAAACAGCACGCGGCAGGTGCCTTGCATAGTATTTCTCAGCCTCAGTAAGCATTTTGTCTTCATCCTGTGCAACAGAATTAGCAAAATGTGTCGATCTAAGTTTACTAGAATAACATACCAGCTGTATTCCAGTTTTGTTACCTTAGATAATAAAGAGAACATATATGAATTGAAGTTCCTACTAAATAGCATCTTATCTTCATCCCCTGTCAATACATCGCTTTTCTTTAAAGAAATAATATTGTGCAACAAAATTAGCAAATGTGTCGATCAAGTTTATGACTTGCATAACACACCAACTGTATTCTAGTTTTGTTACCTTAGAAAATAAAGAGAACATATCAGAGGCCCCTACTAAGTCTTTTTTTATTTATTTTCCATTGATTTCCTACTAAATATGATTTTCATTTATTTTCCATTGATTGAGTGTATCAAACACTTAACACTTGACCTCTTCAACCACGCGGTGTGTAGAGGCCGCAACATTCTCACATTTTCTAAAAAATCATACAGTTGAATTTCCAGTCATAGAGACCGTTAGATACAATATTATTTTAAAGATTAGTTGTTTATTTTGCAAGGATGAAAGTAAATAACTCTTTAAAGTTTTCAGTCAACACAGATTAGTTATTTATTTTGCAAGGATGAAAGTAAATAACTCTATAGGTCTAGTAAGCTTTTTTTTTTTGTTAAATCAGTGGCTTTCATGAGGAAGCGATTGCACTTACTAATACAGGCACACGACATTAAACTAACTAATCTGTGTTGTTTAATACAATCCATTCAAATGGTGAGCCGAAAAGCTCAGCACTATTTGCACGGAAAAATCCCATGTTACGGTGAGAAATATATCATTTATGTCAGTGGAGTCTTACATCCCAGACCTGCAAATGGCTGGGACGTATAGCCGTATTCATTTGCACGTGTGTAAGACACATGAAATTCCTTTGGAATCATAGATCTCGAAAATCCCGCAAAAATTAAGAGACAAAATAGAAGTGAAACATCAAGGATCAAATGAATTCTACTTTGATGTCAGGGCATAGACTGTTGATCCATCGCTCATGGCACTGCTTTCAAATCCGGACAGGTAAACATTTTCACATTCTGTTCACCATGCAACCCTACCATGTCTCCCCGTATGTGCTGCAATCCTACCATCAGGAACGCAGCAATGCGAAGTAAACAGCGTAAGGAGTTAAGTTCAGGCTGGAGTGGTCTTGCCGAGGGTCTTGAGTAGCAAGTTGCAGATGCGGTGCCGATGCTGGTGACAGAGCGCACATGGGGTAGTTCATGTAGTACTCCTTGGGATCACTGATGGTGTTCTTGTCAGGCAGCAGTGGCTGCATGTTGCGTTTGATCATCCCCAGGTTCCATGACGCAGCCTATTAGAAGTGTTCTATCTCGAATCCGCATGGGTTGGGATGCAGCCATCTGCCGGGGCGTGCATAGTCAGATTTAGCAAACCATTATAAGAGAGGTTAAGTGGTGGCGCAGAACGATCGTGGCTGAGCCGCATGCACGGCATCATTCAGATACATGTTTCACATGTACTCTTCCAGAATGGAGAACCGGCCAGGCGGCGCCTGCTCGCTCTTCTTCTTGTTGAGCCGGCGCTTCGCAATTATGCTGTGCAAAGTCGCATTCCAGTGATTATTGACGGCATTCTCTAGGAGCTACCTAGCATAGTATCTGTGAGCCTCAATAAGCATCTTATATCTTCATCCTTCGTCCCTTCATGGTTTTTCTGTAAAGAAATAATATGGTGCAACAAAATTAGCAAATGTGTCGACTCTTTTTTTTTTCCAGCCCATCCAGTTTACTTGAATAACATACAACGGTATTCGAGTTTTGTTACCTTAGAATATGTTTTATTTATTTATTATTCATTAATCGAATGTATCAAACACTAAACAATTGATCTTTTTCAACCACACGGGATGTAGAGGGCAAAAACTTGTCCCCGATATAGAAAAAATCAAACAGTTGAGTTTCCAGCCATAAAGGCCGTTAGAGACCTCCCTTTCAATTTGATGTCCCGGTCGTGCAATTGAGTGGAACATATCGCCGCATTCTTTTGCACGTGTGAAACACACAAATTTCATTTGGAATCAGAGATCTTGAAACTCCCCCAAAATTAAAGTGACAAATAGGAGCAAATCATGAAGAAATAAACGGATTGTACCATGATATCGGGGCACAGATGGTTGATCCATCACTTACGGCGCACTGCTTCCCAATCCGACCAGGTTAACACTTTGCTGCTATCGCCGACCAATTCCGTTAATCATGCAACCCCACCATGTATCTCTCCGTATGCCTTGCAACCCTACCATCAGAGTGCAACAATGCAAAGTTATATCGGCGTAAGGAGATAAATTAAGGCTGGAGTAGTCTGGCCGAAGGTCGATTAGACACCAGTTGCAGATGAGGTGTCAATGCTGGCGATGGAGCGTACATGGGCTAGTTCATGTAGTACTCCTTGGGATCACTGATGGTGTTCTGGTCAGGGAACAGCGGCTCCATGTTCAGGTTGGTCATCCCCAGGTTCCACGACCCAAGCTCCAAGTCGGCTGCGTTGAAGCTCAACTCCGCATGGGTTGGGACGCAGCCACAGCTGTTGGGGCGTGCACATTCGGATTTAGCAGACCACTGTTCAAGAGGTTAAGTGGTGGCACAAACGACGGTGCCGGAGCCGCATGCACAACGTCATCCAAGTACATGCTGCAGATGTGCACTTCCAGGATGGAGAGCCAGCCGGGCGGTGCCTGCTCGCTCTTCTTGTTATTGACCGAGCTGGCGCTTCGCCTTCATGCCGTGCAGAGTCGCGGTTCCACTGATTCTTGATGGCATTCTTTTAACGACTTGGGAGATGCCTTGCATAGTATCTGTGAGCCTCAATAAGCATCTTGTCTCCATCCTTTGTCCATATGTGGCTTTTATGTAAAGAGATAAGATGGTGCAACAAAATTAGCAAATGCGTCGATCAAGTTTACTTGAATAACATACCAGCGGTATTCCAGTTTTGTTACCTTAGCAAATAACAAGAACATATCAGAGGTACCTACTAAATATGTTTTTATTTATTTTCCATTGATTTCATAGTAAATATCTTTTTTTATTTTCCATTGATTGAATGTATCAAACACTAAACATTTGCCACAAGGGATGTAGAGGCCGAAAACTTGTTCCGTTATCAAAAGAAAAAAAATATCAAACAGTTGGATTTTCAGCCATAGAGGCCGTTAGAGACGTCCCTGTCACTAGCTAGTTATACATTTATTTTTGCAACGATGAAAGTAAATAACTCTGTAGGTCTAGTAAGCTTTTTTTTATTCAATCAATGGCTTTCATGAGGAAGCAATTACACTTACTTTACCATACAACACCAAAATTAAACTAATTCCTGATATTTAATACACTCAATTCCAATGGTGACCCGAAAATTTCAGCAGTATTTGTATGGGAAAATCCCATGTTACAGTCAAAAATATATGATTTATGTCAGTAGAGTATTACATCCGGATTGTGCAAATGAGTGGAACGTATCACCGTATTCTTTTGCATGTGTGAAACACACGAAATTCCTTTGGAATCATAGATCTCGAAAATCCCCCAAAATTAAAGAGCCAAAATAGAAGCAAATCATCGAGAAACAAACGGATTGTACTTTGATGTTGGGCGCATATGGTTGTTCCATCGCTGACGATATTGCATCCCAATCAGGCCAAGTAAACACTTTGCTACTCTCGCCGACCAATTCTTCTCACCATGCAACTCTATCATATGTATCTCAATATGACTTGCAACCCTACCACATCGGAGTGCAACAATGCGAAGTAATCGGCGTAAGGAGATAAGTTCAGACTGGAGTAGCTAGTCTCGCCGAGGGTCTTGAGTACGTAGCCAGTTGTAGATGTTGTGTCGATGCTGGCAGTGGAGCGTACATGGGGTAGTTCATGTAGTACTCTTTAGGATCACTGATAGTGTTCTGGTCAGGCAGCAGCGGCTGCATGTTGGCGGCATTTAAGCTCAACTCCGCATGGGTTGAGACAGCCAGCTGCCGGGCAGTGCGCAGTCGGATTTAGAGGACCGTTGTTTGAGAGGTTAAGTGGTAGCGCGGATGATGACGGCGGAGATGCATGCACAGCATCATCGAGATACATGTTGCAGGATGGAGAACCGGCCGGGTGGCGCCTGCTCGCTCTTGTTCTTGTTGAGCTGGTGCTTCGCCTTCATGCTGCAGAGTCGCATTCCAGTGTTCTTGATGCCATCCTATGAGCGGCATGAGAGGTGCCTTGCATAGTATCCGTGAGTCTCAATAAGCATATTTGTCTTCATCCTCTGTCCATATGTCGCTTTTCTGTAAAGAAATAATATGGTGCAACAAAATTAGGGTTAGGGTTTACTTGAATAACATACCAACAGTATTCACGTTTTTTTACCATAGAAAATAAAGAGAACATATCAGAGGTACCTCCTAAATATGTTTTTTATTTATATTCCATTAATTTCCTACTCCCTCCGTTTTTAATTATATGACGCCGTTGACTTTTTTATTGATCTTTGACTAACAATATATGTGAAAATAATTAGTTGCTTAACGGAAAATGTATATTGTTGGATCTATCATCAAAAGCACTTTAAGATTAACTTATACATTTAGCTATTTGCATAAATATTTATGAATAAGATGAATGGTCAAAGTAACGAAAAAAGTCAACGGTGTCATATAATTAAAAACGGAGAGAGTATTAAATATGTTTTATTTATTTCTGTTGATTGAATGTATCAAACACAAAACAATTGATCTTTTCAACCACACACGGGATGTAGATGCCGGAACGTTGTTCCGTTTTCTAAAGAAAAAAATTCAAACAGTTGAGTTTTCAGCTATAGAGGCCGTTAGGGACGTCCCTTTCAATTTGCCACTGGCTAATTATTTATTTCGCAAGGATGGAAGTAAATAACTATATAGATCTAGTAAGATTTTTATTGGTTAAATCAGTGGCTTTCGTGAGGAAGTGATTGCACTTACTAATAAAGCCATACAACACCAAAATTAAACTAATCTCCGTTGATTGATACACTCCATTCAAATGCTGAGCCGAAAAGTTCAGCACTATTTGCACAGGAAATCACAAGTTACGGTCAGTAATATATGATTTATGTCAGTGGAGTCTTACATCCCAGACGTGCAAATGGCTGGGACATATAGCCGTAATCTTTTGCACGTGTGTAAAACACATGAAATTCATTTGGAATCATAGATCTCGAAAATCCCCCAAAATTAAAGAGACAAAATAGGAGCAAATAATCAAGAAACAAATGGATTGTATATTGATGTCAGGATGCAGGTGGTTGATCCATTGCTCACGACACTACTTCCCAAATCCGGCCGGGTAAACACTTTGCTGCTATTGTCGACCTATGCCGTTCACCATGCAACCCTACCATGTCTCTCAGTATGCTTGCAACCCTATCATCGGAAAGAACATAAGGAGATAAGTTCTAGCCAGAGTGGCTCGCCGAGAGTCTTGAGTAGGCAGTTGCAGATGCAGTGCCGATGCTGGCGACGGAGCGTACATGGAGTAGTTCATATAGTACTTATTGGGACCACTGATGGTGTTCTGGTCAGGCAGCTGCGGCTTCATGTTGAGGTCGATCATCCACAGGTTCAACGACACAGTCTCTGAGTTGGCGGTGTTGAAGCTCAACTCCGCATGGGTTGGGACGCAACCAGCTATCGAGGCATGCACAGTCGGATTTAGGAAACCACTGTACAAGAGATTAAGTGATGGAGCGGAAGGCGACGGCAGAGCTGCATTCACGGCGTCATCCAGGTACATGCTGCAGATGTACTCTTCCTGGATGGAGAACTGTCCGGGCCATGACTGCTCGCTCTTCTTCTTATTGAGCCGACACTTTGCCTTCATGCTGCAGAGAGTCGCGTTCCAGTGATTCTTTATGGCATTCTCTGAGCGGCCTGGGAGGTGCCTTGCATCATATAGAGCCTCAATAAGCACCTTGTCTTCATCCTTTAACCACACGTCGCTTTTCTGTAAAGAAATAATATTGCGCAACAAAATTAGCAAATGTGTCGATCAAGTTTACCTGAATACCATACCAGCAGTATTCCAGTTTTGTTAGCTTTGAAAATGAAGAGAACATATCAGATGTAGCTGCTAAATATGTTTTTTTTTTATTTTCCATTGATTTCCAACTAAACATGTTTTTTTATTTATTTTCCATTTATTGAACGTATCAAACACTAAACAATTGACCTTTTCAACCACATGGGATGTAGAGGCCGAAAACTTGTCCTGTTATCAAAAAGAAAAAAAATCAAATAGTTGAGTTTTCAGCCAGAGGTCTCTTTCAATTTGACACAAGCTAGTTATTTATTTTGCAAAGATGGAAGTAAATAACTATGTAGGTCTAGTAAGCTTTTCTAATTAAATCAATGCCTTTCATGAGGAACTGATTGCACTTATCGTACAACACTAAAATTAAACTAATCCCTGTTGTTTAATACACTCTATTCAAATGGAAAGACGAAAAGTTCAGCACTTTTTGAATAGGAAAAATCCTATGTTAAGGTCAAAAATATATGATTTATGTCAGTGGTGTCTTAATCCTGGTCGTGCAAATGGGTGGAACGTATAGCCGTATTCTTTTGCATGTGTGAAACACACGAAGTTCCATTGGAATCATAAATCTCAATAATCCCCCAAAATTAAAGAGACAAAATAGGATCAAATCCTCAAGAAAACAAATGAATTGTGTACTTTTATGTCGAAGCGCAGATGGTTGATCCATCGCTCACGGCACTATATCTACTTCCCAATCCGGTCGGGTAAACACTTTGCTGCTACCGCCAGCCACAATTGCATTCACCATGCAACCCTACCATGTCTCTCAGTATGCTGCAGAGAAGTGAATGCGGATCAGATAATGCAATTGATGCAATGATGCGTCCACGAGGGCTAACAAAAGAGAAATCCGACTCTACATTGTTATTTGTCATCTTCCTCTTTCCACGATGCCTCAGCGACACTGGTGGCTTGCTGTAGCTTTCGGGTTGCGGCTGTTGAACCATCGCAACCTCACCGGCAATGCTACCAGCGGCGTCAGAGCCGGTGACCGCGAGGGCCCCATGCGGCATTTTAAACCCCATCAGGGTCATGCCTAGACTTGCTACGAGGGAGCTCATGTCAACGGGGACAACCGTGAGTTGATCACCACCAGCTTGCACAGAAAAAGGCATGATGCCTCACGGCCTCGACGCACAGGCCCAGCGAGGGTGGCCTCGACGCGAGGCATGCTGAGTTAACGCACACGTTTATGCGGAGTCGATCCAAGATGACCCTCGCATGGCGCCCGGAAACCCAAACTGCCCCGGCAAGTGCGGCGAGGCCGACGTAGTCACGCGGACAGTGTGCACGCTCGCATGTTCACCAGCAAGCACACCCTCATGCTGCCGGCCGCCTGAGCCCATGCGCCAACACGCGTTCCACACCAGCAGAGGCGAGGGTTTGGTGGGTGTGTGACGCACTAACCCTTCCTATAAATCCCCTTGGCGTTTGACACATCGAGTAGAGTTAGAAACACTTCAAACACACCAGCGGCGACGGCGGCGGTAATAGCACACAAACCATCATTTCTAGGCTGCGAATTTAGATTTGAGGGATGGAAGCTCGCGGTCTTAGGAACCTTGCCAAGAAGGCGGCGGTGGCGGCGTATGAAGGGACGCCGCCGCCGGGGCAGAATTATGAGGGCGTGAAGCTCCGACCCTGGGGAAAGTGGAGTGCGGAGATCCCAGACTCTGCAACCACCACGGTGTGGTTGGGGGGTTAGAACACCGCTGTCGAGGCGGTGTGCGCGTACGCCGCCGCCGCACGGACACTCTGGCAGGACGACGCCAAAACCAACTTCCCTGAGCCGGGGGAGGTGGAGAAAAGTGTTAGCTGACGATGACAGCAAAAATATGCTGCTGGCCGCCTGAGCCCATGCGCCAACACGTTCCACACACGGATCTAGTTATGGATGAGAAGTGTGTGTGTGTGTGTGTGTGTGTGTGTGTGTGTGTGTGTGTGTGTGTGTGTGTGTGTGTGTGTGGGATCTGGACGGGAGCAGCGTGCTCAGGGCCGCTCGGCTAGGTCCTGGCCGTGGGGATGACAACGCGTCCGTGTAGGGCTCATGTGATCCGAGCCTCCTGTGTTCTTTTGTGGCATCAAACGGGACAAAAAACGCGAAGTTGGAGTTGAGGATTGGCACCGGTAATCAGGGGGGCCCATCGACACAGTTACTGTCCAAATTGCTTGTAAATCCTTGGGCCATGTAGAATTGGTGCCTAGATATAAAGTTTGTTTGTTTGTTGGTTAGCAATTTGTAGTAGTGTTATCGATTAGATGTTAGTTTAGCATGGTTTAGAGTCGATTGAAACTTTCTTGTCATTTTTCTATAATTTTAGATGGAAGCTCGATTAGACGCATGGTCGGCAAAGCTTTATCGAGTGTCAAACGAGGACACTCGGCACCTGCTTTGCTGAGTGTCTTTGCAATTACACTTTGCCGAGTGTTGTGGTCACTGCACTCGGCAAAGCTTCCAGACTTTGCCGAGTGTCATTGCATTTACACTCACCAAAATGGAATTCCAGAACCTTGGTTCACAAACACACAGGAAGTTAATATATATGACAAGAGGCATCCAATTCACAACCATATCCAAATCCTCAATAGTCCACAAATCCTCAAATAGTCCACAAATCCACATATAATATACACATATAGTCCGCAAAGCACAAATAGCGGATGCAGTCCACCATCAACGGCGGCACTTGTTCCTCATCGGTGGAATCAAGACTAGCGGATGCGATCGGCACGACCTTTGAGGTGGGAAGCAATGATTGCGGTGTCTGAAAATTTTAGTGGGCGGGAGATGAAGGATGGAAGAACAGATTGCAAGACTATATAGAGAGGGCAGGGGTGATACAGAGCATCGTTATGGTTCATCCATTTATTTCTCACTTTCGACTCCAACGGAAGAAAGTTGCCTAAAAATATAATGTTTCAGGCCCTCTATTTTCAACCTGTAGGCTGGTTCGGGTCTCTTTCTGCCACTGGCCCATGAAAACCGTGTCTCCATCTAGAATTGGGTCCCAGTAATCACAAGATACAACTGCCCTGTTAAAACAATTAATTTTTCTGGGAACAATCGGTTTTTTCTGGGAACATTTGGTTCTTTTTTTTTGGAATATTTATTAAGAAGGTTAGAACAATTTATTATAATTATTGGAATAATTGATTTCTCTTTTTTGGAACATTTGTTTAAAAGGCAAAAAATTGGTTATAATTACTAGAACAATGTTTATTTTTCAAAAATTCAAAAAATATATCCATGTGCGATATTATTTTGTTGCATTAATTGCAAGTATCATCATGGTTCAAACGGATTTCAAAACGGAGTTACGGTTGAAGAGAAAATTCATTTTGAAGCTCGAACTCCGTGCGACCACTCAACAACTGCCACGTGTCCTTCATGCCTGCTCTCTCCTTATCCCGCCTGAGCGTACCAGGGTCGTTGATTCCCGCCCAGCATGAATCTTAAAGCGCACTATGTGGTAAGCTAACCATAACGTGCGCTATATATAGGAATTGCCCCATGGCCTTGACGCACAGGCCCAGCGAGGGTGGCCTCGACACGAGGCATGCTGAGTTAACGCACACGTTTATGCGTAGTCGATCCAAGATGACCCTCGCATGGCGCCCGGAAACCCAAACTGCCCCGGCAAGTGCGGCGAGGCCGGCGTAGTCACGCGGACGTGTGCACGCTCGCATGTTCACCAGCAAGCACGCCCTCATGCTGCCGGCCGCCTGAGCCCATGTGCCAACACGCGTTCCACACCAGCAGAGGCGAGGGTTTGGTGGGTGTGTGACGCACTAACCCTTCCTATAAATCCCCTTGGCATTTGACACATTGAGTAGAGTTAGAAACACTTCAAACACACCAGCGGCGACGGCGGCGGTAATAGCACACAAACCATCATTTCTAGGCTGCGAATTTAGATTTGAGGGATGGAAGCTCGCGGTCTTAGGAAGCTTGTCAAGAAGGCGGCGGTGGTGGTGGTGGCGGCGAATGAAGGGACGCCGCCGCCGCCGCCGTAGCAAATTACGAGGGCGTGAAGCTCTGACCCTGGGGAAACTGAAGCGCGGAGATCCCAGACTCTGCGACCACCACGGTGTGGTTGAGGGGTTAGAACACCGCCGTCGAGGCGGTGTGCGCGTACGACGCCGCCGCACAAACACTCTGGCTGGACGACGCCAAAACCAACTTCCCTGAGCCGGGGGAGGTGGAGAAAAGTGTTAGGTGACGATGACAGCAAAATATGCTGCTGGCCACCTGAGCCCATGCGCCTACACGTTCCACACACGGGTCTAGTTATGGATGAGAAGTGTGTGTGTGTGTGTGTGTAGGGCGCGGGCGCGCGCATACTTCCAAAAAAATTCAAAATGAAAATGCTGTTGTAGATATAAAAAAATGTGTTGAAAACTATAAATTCAGTTAAAGATACTGCTGTAGCATAATTGCCATCGACGTATAAGCACCTTGCATGGAGACGATGAAGCGTGGCCAATAGAAACTAAATATTTCTACTTTAATTACATGTCGCATGCATGAGCTACTTCGGTTTCCGAGTATATATCCGTTTCAAATGGCATGCACGTGCATGGCCTACGATGAAGTGTATCGTGCGTAGGCAACTAATTGAATCACACATTAATGCCTACAAAATATTTCAAATGTTAGATGTCTACCTACCCACAGCAATGTGTTGCCAAGTAGTACGGCCAACTTCCAGGTCCCATACATAAGATGGATTCATGATGCAACCTATAATGAATACAATACTCTAAGTTCTCTCGTCGTCTCAACGTAAAAGCATCTTGCACGGATGTGACAGAGGTGGCCAATAGAAACTAAGGCCCTGTTTGGTGCGGCTTCGCCAACGACGGCTCCGCCTGACAAAAAGTACTGTAGCTACTGTTTGTTACTGTAGCACGAAGCCGGGAGCACTCAAACCCAGCTTCACCGGCTTCATCACTTTCTCAGTTCATTTTGGGTGGGAGCAGGACGAAGCGGCTCCTCGCTACAGGAACGAACAGTGCAGAACAGTGACGCTACAGTAATTTGTGTCAGACGGAGCTGGAGCCGGAGCCGCGTCAAACAGCACCTAAGTCTTTCCAC
This sequence comes from Eragrostis curvula, assembly GCA_007726485.1. Taxonomy (NCBI): domain Eukaryota; kingdom Viridiplantae; phylum Streptophyta; class Magnoliopsida; order Poales; family Poaceae; genus Eragrostis; species Eragrostis curvula. Next base: position 30,538,055 of record CM017444.1, read on the forward strand.
TTACATGTGAATCATGTGTGCAGTACGACATGTGTGCAGTACGACAGTACGTGTTGGGCCTTTAAAACCTGGACGAATTTGCATGGGGCATACGTGGTATGTACTAATTTTTTTTGGGCCAAGAGGGTGCAATATTCATATCTAGGGTTTAGGGCTCCTCCCCTGGTTACCGACCCATGAAAAAGGATAAAATCCTACACCAAGATCCCTACAAGGTCCTTCTCATCCCTCGCAGTCTTTTCTTCCCCGCCACCTTTTCCTTCCCTGTCACCCTCCTTTATCCATATCCGTCGTCAACCACACCATCGCCATGGTCAGGAGCAGCGCGCTCAGGGCCGCTCGGCTAGGTCCTGGCCGTGGGGATGACAACGCGTCCGTGTAGGGCTCATGTGATCCGAGCCTCCTCTGTTCTGTTGTGGCATCAAACGGGACAAAAAAACGCGAAGTTGGAGTTGAGGATTGGCACCGGTAATCAGGGGGCCCATCAACAACGTCCAGTTACTGTCTAAATTGCTCGTAAATCCTTGGGCCATGTAGAATTGGTGCCTAGATATAGAGTTTGTTTGTTTGTTCATTAGCAATTTGTAGTAGTGTTATCGATTAGATGTTAGTTTAGCATGGTTTAGAGTCGATTGAAACTTTCTTGTCATTTTTCTATAATTTTATACGGAAGCTTGATTAGACGCAAGGTCGGCAAAGCTTTACCGAGTGTCAAACGAGGACACTCGGCACCTGCTTTGCTAAGTGTCTTTGCAATTACACTTTGCCGAGTGTTGTGGTCACTGCACTCGGCAAAGCTTCCAGACTTTGCCGAGTGTCATTGCATGTACACTCGCCAAAATGGAATTCCAGAACCTCGGTTCACAAACACACAGGTAGTTAATATATATGACAATAGGCATCCAATTCACAACAATATCCAAATCCTCAATAGTCGACAAATCCTCAAATAGTCCACAAATAATATACACATATAGTCCGCAAAGCACAAATAGCGGATGCAGTCCACCATCAACGGCGGCACTTGTTCCTCATCGGTGGAATCAAGACTAGCGGATGTGATCGGCACAACCTCTGAGGTGGGAAGCAACGATTGTGGTGTCTGAAAATTTTAGTGGGCAGGAGACGAAGGATGGAAGAACAGATTGCAAGACTATATAGAGAGGGCAGGGGTGATATAGAGCATCGTTGTGGTTCAGCCATTTATTTCCTCTCACTTTCGAATCCAACGGAAGAAAGTTGCCTAAAAATATAATGTTTCAGGCCCTCTATTTTCAACCTGTAGGCTCACAAAGACGATGGTTCGGGTCTCTTTCTGCCACGCCTATGAAAACCGTGTCTCCATCTAGAATTGGGTCCAAGTGTTCACAACGATACAGCTGCCCTGTTAAAACAATTAATTTTTGGGGAAATTTGCTACAGCACACTAGAAAGGTGTGGCTTTGACCACAACACACTCCAACTCTTGTATTTAGCTGTGGCACACTCCAAAAGTGTGGTAATTTAGGTGTAACACACTAACCAGGGAAAAAGTGTTTTTTCAACTTTTTTATCTCATTGCCAAAACACATTACAACTTGAAACTTTGCACAATGATAAATTGCTTCATTCTCTATCCATATATGTTTTTTGCAGATTTTTTCCTTATTGTTCATATACTTTGTTTTACAAAACAAAAATTATTCTCAATGTAAAGTGATTTAAACAATCATTAAAAATATAAAGAAAACATATGGATAGAGAATATAACAATGTATCACTGTGAAAAGTTTCAAGTTGTAATGAGTTTCGTGCAATGAGATAAAAAAGTTGAAAAAAACACATTTCCCTTTGTTAGTGTGCTGCACCTAAATTACCACAGTTTTTGAGCGTGCCATAGCCAAATACAAGAGTTGGAGTGTATTGTGCCTAAAACCACACCTTTCTAGTGTGCTGTAGCAAATTTCCCCTTAATTTTTTGGGAACAATCGTTTTTTTCTGGGAACATTTGGTTCTTTTTTTTGGAATATTTATTAAGAAGGTTAGAACAATTTATTGTAATTATTGGAACAATTGATTTCTCTTTTTTGGAACATTTGTTTAAAAGGCAAAAAAATTGGTTATAATTACTAGAACAATGTTGATTTTAAAAAATTCAAAAAATATATCCATGTGAGATATTATTTTGTTGCATTAATTGCAAGTATCATCATGGTTCAAACTGATTTCAAAACGGAGTTACGGTTGAAGAGAAAAATCATTTTGAAGTTTTTAATCTAACTCGAACTCCGTGCGACCACTCAACAACTGCCACGTGTCCTTCAGACCTCCTCTCTTCTTATCCCGCCTGAGCGTACGAGGGCCGTTGATTCCCGCCCAGCACGAATCTTAAAGCGCACTATGTGGTAAGCAAACCATAACGTGCGCTATATATAGGAGTTGCCCCACGGCCTCGACGCACAGGCCCAGCGAGGGTGGCCTCGACGTGAGGCATGCTAAGTTAACGCACACGTTTATGCGGAGTCGATCCAAGATGACCCTCGCATGGCGCCCGGAAACCCAAACTGCCCCGGCAAGTGCGGCGAGGCCGACGTAGTCACGCGGACATGTGCACGCTCGCATGTTCACCAGCAAGCACACCCTCATGCTGCCGGCCGCCTGAGCCCATGCGCCAACACGCGTTCCACACCAGCAGAGGCAAGGGTTTGGTGGGTGTGTGACGCACTAACCCTTCCTATAAATCCCCTTGGCGTTTGACACAACGAGTAGAGCTAGAAACACTTCAAACACACCAGCGGCGACGGCAGCAGTAATAGCACACAAAGCATCATTTCTAGGCTGCGAATTTAGATTTGAGGGATGGAAGCTCGCGGTCTTAGGAAGCTTGCCAAGAAGGCGGCGGTGTCGGTGGTGGCGGTGAATGAAGGGACGACGCCGCCGCTGCCAGAGCAGAATTATGAGGGCGTGAAGCTCCGACCCTGGGGAAAGTGGAGCGCGAAGATCTTAGACTGTACGACCACCACGGTGTGGTTGGGGGGTTAGAACACCGCCGTCGAGGCGGTGTGCACGTTCGACGCCGCCGCACGGACACTCTGGCCGGACGACGCCAAAACCAACTTCCCTGAGCCGGGGGAGGTGGAGAAAAGTGTTAGCTGACGATGATAGCAAAAATATGCTGCTGGCCGCCTGAGCCCATGCGCCAACACGTTCCACACACGGATCTAGTTATGGATGAGATGTGTGTGTGTGTGTGTGTGGGCGCACGCGCGCTCACACATACTTCAAAAAATATTGAAAATGAAAAATGCAGTTGTAGATATGAAAAAATGTGTTGAAAACTGGAAATTCAGTTAAAGATACTACTGGAACATAATTGTCATCGACTCAAGAGTCAAGACACAGGACAAGAGTGCACTGGGCAATACAGCAGCGTCGCTGTCTTGTTTGCCATGTTTGCTTGAAACAGAACACTAGTCAAATTCAGATAATGCAATCAAAAAGGGACCGCGTCCGCGCAGGGCTGCAGCCGACATTTTGTCGCCGTTGCAACGTGAACCGGTTGTCCACATCACCACATCTTTACAACCATCTCTGGTGCCAGCAGTTTGCTAGTAGTAGTGTCTCTTCTAAGCATCGTCAAGGGCTTTCAATCTTTGACAACCTCATCACTTAGTGTGTAATACCTACCTAGCTGATACTTCGATCTTGACTTTTGTCGCCCTTGCGATAGTCGATACATGACCATGCTACTAACCTGCAATTTGTGTCGCTAGGTAGTGCGACCAACATTGGAGCCCCATATATATGTTAGATGGATGGAGGTGAACAAACGAACGAACAAAACATGACATACAAATAAAACCCTACATTCACTCGTCTCGCTCGACGTATAAGCACCTTGCCTGGAGGCGATGGAGCGTGGCCAATAGAAACTAAATATTTCTACTTTAATTACATGTCTCATGCATGAACTACTTCGGTTTCCGAGTATATATCCGTTTCAAATCGCATGCAGGTACATGGGCCTACGTAATACAACGATGAAGTGTATCGTGCGTAGGCAACTAATTGAATCACACATTAATGACTACAAAATATTTCAAATGTTAGATGTCTACCTACCCACGGCAATGTGTCGCCAAGTAGTACGGCCAACTTCCAGGTCCCATACGTAAGATGGATTCATGATGCAACCTATAATGAATACAATACTCTAAGTTCTCTCGTCATCTCAACGAAAAAGCATCTTGCACGGATGTGATAGAGGTGGCCAATAGAAACTAAGTCTTTCCACTTTACATGTGAATCATGCGTACAGTACGTGTTGGGCCTTCAAAACCTGGCCGAATTTGCATGGGGCATACGTGGTTTGTACTAATTTTTTTGTGGGCCAAGAGGGTGCAATATTCATATCTAGGGTTTAGGGCTCCTCTCCTGGTTACCGACCCATGAAAAAGGATAAAATCCTACACCAAGATCCCTACAAGGCCCTTCTCATCCCTCGCAGCCTTTTCTTCCCCGCCACCTTTTCCTTCCCTGTCGCCCTCCTTTATCCACCCTCGTCGTCAACCACACCATCTCCATGGTCAGGAGCAGCGTGCTTAGGGCCGCTCGGCTAGGTTCTTGCCGTGGGGATGACAACGCGTCCGTGTAGGGCTCATGTGATCCGAGCCTCCTCTGTTCTGTTGTGGCATCAAACGGGACAAAAAACGCGAAGTTGGAGTTGAGGATTGGCACCGGTAATTAGGGGGGGCCCATCAACAACGTCCAGTTACTGTCCAAATTGCTCGTAAATCCTTGGGCCATGTAGAATTGGTGCCTAGATATAGAGTTTGTTTGTTTGTTCGTTAGCAATTTGTAGTAGTGTTATCCATTATATGTTAGTTTAGCATGGTTTATAGTCGATTGAAACTTTCTTGTCATTTTTCTATAATTTTAGATGGAAGCTCGATTAGATTCAAGGTCGGCAAAGCTTTACCGAGTGTCAAACGAGGACACTCAACACCTGCTTTGCTGAGTGTCTTTGCAATTACACTTTGCCTAGTGTTGTGGTCACTGCACTCGGCAAAGCTTCCAGACTTTGCCGAAACCTCGGTTCACAAATCCAATTCACAAACACACATGCAGTTAATATATATGACAATAGGCATCCAATTTACAACCATATCCAAATCCTCAAATAGTCCACAAATTCTCAAATAGTCCACAAATCCACAAATAATATACACATATAGTCCGCAAAGCACAAATAGTCTATAAGTTGCGCCAGTGGGGTGTGCAGGATTGTTCAGAAGAAGCTCCTCATTGACAAAAGAGGGACGCCTGGATCCTTCTTCAGGGTGAGAATCAAGTGTCACACTGGGCTTCTGATGCCCATTTTCATCAGATGGATCCTTCTGAGGCAACGAAGCTTCCTCCAGATTCGACTCCTCTATATCCTTGAGGGTCTGAATTAGCATCTTGAGAAAAATTCATCACTTGAACAGCATACATCATGCAGTTAAAGGATCTTCCATCTTCGAGGTACGTCATACGTGTGCTAAGATAGCATCATCTGGAGGAGCGCCTGGGAGGCGCCGTCCAGGCACGACGCTGCTGTCCCTGGTTGCGGCAGCACAGCTCGGTGATCGGGTTTCTCCTGGAAGTGGAGATGATAGCTTGGTGATGTTGAGCCGTACCGTTATCCTTTTCAAGATATAGATTTTTGACACCTTAGCATGTCCTCCCATGCCAAGTGACCCTGCAAGATGGCTGCATCAGTTCCGAGGATAATGGTATCTAAGCAAATCTATATTCGACTGTGTGTGTGTGTGTGTGTGTGTGTGTGTGTGTGTGTGTGTGTGTGTGTGTGTGTGTGTGTGTGTGTGTGTGTGTGTGTGTGTGTGATGTGATGTGCAGCACAAATATCTTCTCTGAAAATCTCAGCATCAAAGATATACTGATCGAGCTGGGCGGCATCTGAATTTCTTATTTGAGTAGGATGAACATGTATATTGCGTTTAAGCAGTTTCTAAAGCACTGTTCAAGAATCTTTATGTAGACAATTTGTGTTGGATATATGTGCCTAAGAGACAATGCGGATTGGATCCGTATGTGGGCTATACGGATGATTAATCTGTGAGGGATTAGAAACCAAATGGGCCTACAATGTGGAAGCCCATTAGTGAGGTCTATATAAGTAGGGGCAGAGCTAAGAGTAAGCCCAACAGATTGAGTAAACAACCCCCATTGAGTAAATTTCCAGTTTTTACTCAACCAAACTCCTCCAGCCGATTGAGTAAAGGATTGAGTAAACCAAAAACATTTACTCAATTGCCTAAATCTTCCCCTCCATTAAGCAAATATATTCAATCCTCACCCCTCCCCTATCCCATTGAGTAAAACTTCAGCACACGGGCAGGAGCCAACCACCGGCCCTTCCGCCTCACTCGTCGCCACCCCGCCGGCCATCCCTCTCTCCTCCGGTCGCCGTACACCGCCGTCCTGCCCACCTTCGGTCGCCGCCGCGCCTCCAGGACCCCTCCCTGACGAATCCCTCGGCGCGGTGTGGACGACGCGGCACGGACGCTGCTGCTCGGCCTGGCTTCGCACAGCGCGTCGCGGCGCTCCTGCCATGGCGGACGAGGTGCGCGCTCTCCCGTAGCCCGCTCCTGCGCGCCGCCGCAGCCCGGCGTGGCTTCCGGACGTGGTGCGCGCGGCCCGACGATGCTCGACAGCGTGGCGCGGCTTGGTGCTGCGCGCCATGGCCGCGCTGCATCGCAAGGGTGGCTTCGGCGGCCTGGACGAGCTCGCCGTTGTGACGAGGTGGCGGGCAGGCGCGCGCATGTGACGTGTTCGACGAAATGTTCGGGACAAGGGAGAGACAATATGACATGTGGAGCCCATGGAATCAGGAAATATAGGGGATGAATTTTACTCAATCTGCGACTCCGAGAGGTGATTGAGTAAAATTGGGTATAGGCGATTGAGTAAACTGGCTTTTACTCAACCAGTTTTACTCAATCTGCTGGGCTTGCTCTAAGGGCGCCATGCACGTTGCCACAACTCTAATAGCCGCCGCCCCTCTCCCTCTTACGAAAATCTAGCCGCGCCGCCGGTGCTAGCACACCGGCGTGCGGCGTTCTTTCCCTATACGTGTGTATACCGCGAGGATAGGAGCCAACATGGGGCTGATCAGCTGGACGAGGAGGAGGAGGTTGTTGCGATCGCCTACTTCCTCTACATCGACGCGCGACTCCGTTGGACCGAGCTACTCCAAGAATGTTTCCACTCTACCTGCGCGTCTCTGTGGTAACGATCCATGATCCTCCTCTCGCTTGGTGTTCCTGGTTGATCGCGGTAGATCAAATTGCTTTATGCTAGCGTAGCGTACTCCATTCCCCAACAATTCATCATAACCTTATGCCATCGATCACCTTATTTTGTTCCATTTTCTTTTCTGCTTGGATGATCAATGATCACCATAAATGGTACACAATGGCATCACACTATCACATCGTGGCTGCAAATCTGCTATAGAAAATCAAGGACACCTCTTGATAGCTTAACTCTCGGCTGTGAACGCGTTCCCGGCGTGGCACTTGTCCTCTCCGTGCACCTCCTTGTCGCCGGCTGCTGCGGCGGCGCCGGCGAACTGCAGCCTGAGCCGGCCACCCTCGCGGAACGCCTGCAGGATCTCCTTCCCCGGAATCACCACCTCCATGAGCACGAACCGTCCGTCCGCCCGGAACGACCGGAAGCACACGGACGGCTTGCCGCCGCGTCCCGATCGACCGTATCGGCGGCGGGAACGCCACCGGCGGCCGCTTCTCCTCCTCCGCGGATCCGTCCACCGCATCGGCGTCCGCCTCGTCCTTGCTGTTGCAGCGGCCGAGCGCGGCGGCCTCGGCCTCGGCGTCGGCGTCCTTGAACATGTCGTCGGCGTCGACGGTGCTCTCGGAGCCGAGCCCCTCGGTGCACAGCAGCAGCGACGACGCGGAGGCCGACCCCTTCTTCTTCGTCACGCAGAAGCTAGCGCTCCGCTTCACGCCACCGCTTGCGGGCCTGGGCCGCAGCAGCGCGTCCAGCGACGAGTCGTCCTTGCTCTTGTCGGCCTCGGCATCGGCGACGTCGGCCCACGACGTCGTCGTGCGCGACGGCGGCGAAGGCAGGACGGATCGGCGGTGGTCGGGCTTCTCTCGGAAGTGGAGCTCGCCGAAGATCTCGGTGAAGGACGCCGTGTCGATCGGCTTCTTGGGGTGGTTCCACGCCGACAGCGCCTCCAGCAGCGTCGGGTTCTCCGGCATCGGCTTCTCGAACAGCCGCCTCAGCCCGCCGCCGTCCGTCGCCATCGGCGCAGCCATCAACCGTTCCAGTCTTGAGCTGTGTGCTGCAACAACCGAGCTTCACCTGCAATCTGCAAAAAGAGGCAACAGAAGCAAACAAACTTTTCAGTTTCTGCACATGTGACTCTTCACAAACACCTAGGATTTTTATCTGTAAAGAAATAGTAACAGCGATTATGAAAGAACACGACTACGTCTGCATATAGAGAGATGTGCCACTCTGTTTACCTGCAGAGGAGTCGATTCAGAATTCCAGAAACGGTTCCATGGCTGAACGACTTGCAGAACAGCTCGGACGATGAGTGACTGTTAGCTTGGCACTACTAGTTTCTTGCTGTTCTTAATTCTGCGGCAGAGAGATGCATTTATACTAGGTGGAAAAGGAGAGGTGCAGAAAGATGCAGGAATTTATGTGGTTGTGGAATTGGAATATTTCATTTCACAAGTGGACGGTGGCCTTCCGACTAGAGAATATGACCGTCACTGCAGTGCTACAAAAGCATTCACCTTTTCTTTTCATTTTTACGACCGTCACTGCAGTCAAAAAACATTCAGTTTTTTATGGCCGTCACTCCAGCAAGAACAAATGTAAGTGCTCATAAACATCAGAAACCAGCATATCAGTAGTGGCGTGCGTGACAACACATTAGGAATGGAAATTTGCAGTGCAATAATGCTCTGATCAAAGAGGTGCCTTTGTAGTGGGCAGTAGGGTCAGGCTTCTTCGGTGTTCTGATGCAGGAACAGGAATTATTGAACTGACCTGTCCTCATGAATCACGATAGTGATCATGCAGAGGCATGTGTCGTGCCTGAGAAAATTATTCACCAGGATGGAAATTGAGATAAGATTAGCATATCAGTTCTGGCTTGCATGACACATACGTTTGGAAATGGAAATTTCCCACAATAATAATGCAGCTCAAAGAACTAAAGAAGTACATATAAACTGAACACCAGTGAGTGACTCGCTGGTTCAGTACTCAGGGACGACTTTGGCATGTCCTCGTGGTGGCTATCTTCCAGTGGCATTTGTCTGCCCCGCGCAAATTACATAGCTCAGGATGGAAAGTCTGATAAGGTCAGCATACCGATCTGTCTGCCCAAATCAGATTCTGATTTCGACCAGTGCAAAAACTGAGTGAAGATGACACCACGATTTTCTCCAACCAGTAGTGTACTTGTCCTGAGCCAGCAGTGTGATCTTGAAGACGGAATAAAAGGAGCTTCCAAGACAAACAGGGAACAAAGGAATGTGACAGTCACACTCACAGTAAAAAAAGGAGCAATTTGCCCCATTCATAGCCAAACAGGCAGGGAGCAAATGAAAGCTTTGTGTTTCCTAACTACTCTAAACTGTTCGAACTTTATCTCTTAAGCATACTTGATTGTCTGAACGAAACGGCAATCGGTGGTGTCTGACCTGTTCACACTGTGTTCTACTTGATCTTGAAGACGGAATAAAAGGAGCTTCCAAGACAAACAGGGAACAAAGGAATGTGACAGTCACACTCACAGTAAAAAAAGGAGCAATTTGCCCCATTCATAGCCAAACAGGCAGGGAGCAAATGAAAGCTTTGTGTTTCCTAACTACTCTAAACTGTTCGAACTTTATCTCTTAAGCATACTTGATTGTCTGAACGAAGCGGCAATCGGTGGTGTCTGACCTGTTCACACTGTGTTCTACTTTGTGAGGGACGATAAAACCTTACCACAGATTCAGTAAATGAAAAGGACTGAAGGGGAGAAGGTGAAATAAAGTTATTGGATGAAATAAAGGACATGTATACGAGGCCTGAGAGCTCAGTTCCGATAGTGCACATTATATTATCGCTTTGTTCATATAAGTAAGCAGGACGCTCTCTTTCTCTTTTTCTCACACTAGGAATTTACCCGTGCGTTGCAACGGGAACCGAACATTTGTTATGCAACTAACTTGAATAACATGATATTTTTTGGACCATTTTTAGTGGTTCTTAGACATACGGTTGGCCTCATTACTTTTAAAAATGAATGTGTCCACCAAAGCACAAAGCTTTTCCTACCCAAAAGTGAATCTCGATCAAAGCTCACTAATTTATATGCTGATCATAAGTAATTTAATTTAATAATTTATTAATATTTATATGTTGGTTGAATCATCACAATTTTTTACGGCTGTCATTTAAAAAGCGGACGTTGTTGTAGCTTGTGCGATGCACACTAATTAACTTCTCCAGTCCATCTAAAAGGAGAGGAAAAACTATCCACCGGAATGGAGAGGGAAAAAACACCAAAATAAATGAAAAACAAGAGGCAACTGCTAAATGTGGATGTCCATATTTGCACTAACGTCAAGAATAAAGTTGAATGGGGTAGTGAATCTCTCTGTTGAAGTCTTCTTCACCAAAAGGAAAAAAAAGAAACACAAAAGAAAAGGAAAACAAAAATGATTGTTGGGAGAGTAGCTGCGACTACAGAAGGCGAAGGGTCAAACAACACCAGGATAAACGGGATGACTAACAAGTCGAAGGCTCCGAGGACCACACCAAAGGCCTTCCAGCTCTAGCGAAGGGTTACAACCAACAAGCGAAGGCCTTCCGCCTAGTAGCGAAGGCATCGAGACACATAGCGAAGGGTGTAACAACCAACGCCAAGTGGCGTAGCAAAAATGCCCAGTGGCATGACTGTAATATTGATCTCTCCTCCCCTTATAAATATGGAGGGAAGGGCTCCTGTAATGACATCTGTTTTTCGGACCACGAGCCAAAGAGACATCATTTACTCCGTCCATAATTCTCTACCGTGTTTTTACCCCTTCGCCCGGCATCGCGGACGACTGAGGGCTTCGGGTATTGAACAACGTAAGTATCATAGAACGTTAACACTTCAGGAGGGCTTCGCTGAGCGCAGAAGAAGCCATCCAAGGAGCGACGAGGCTTCGCGAGGCTCTACACCGAGAACAAGAACCTTCGGAGGGCTTCGCGAGGGCCGACTTCCACTACAACACTCGTTGGAGGGCTTCACCGAGTCTCTCAAGACCTTCGATCCCCCAACAATGATTTTCACTAACGTCAAGAATAATGGAGCAGTGAATATCTCTGTTCCTGTCCTGTTCACCAAAAAGGAAAAAGAAACACAAAAGAAAAAGAAAACAAGAAATGGCAGCCTCTAGGAGGCGAGCTCAGGTATTGAGGATGGGAGGCAAGGCACTCTACCACTGGAGCACATGCTAGGCATTGAATAAAGGCCATTCTACAGCTATAAGAAGTAATAAAAGAAACTCGGATTATTGAGTTGAACTCTATTTGAATCAAATTCAATTTGAAATCGACACGAATTCAAACGGCAGAGGTCTGAAAATTTCGGGCTGACGACCCACTTTAGACTTATTAAGTAGTAGAGAAAACAAAGGTAGACTGCACACCGGGTGTTGAAAATAGGGATGAGGACTGAAACGAATGTTTTATTAAAAATTATAGATATTTTAGAAACAAAGAAGTAATTTTTTTACGAATAAACAAAGAAGTAGTTTAATACAAGGAATTAAAGTGAAGTCTATTTGATGTTTAAAAAAATAAACGCTCCGACGTCTTCATATATAAAAGTGAGCTGATCAATCCAAATTGTAACAATGAAGAAGCACAACAAGGAACCATGCAGCGTGTTGATAGGCGCGGCGTTCGGGTGGGCGAGGTGATGGCCGCGGGACGCTGCGCCAGGATAAAGACCGTATGGGCGAGGTGAGGCCCAGCGAGAGGGTGGCCTCGATGCGGAGCATGCCGAGTTAACGCACACGTTTGCGAAGTCGATCCAAGGTGACCCTCGCATGGCGCCACCGCGCCAGGAAAGCCAAACTTCCCCAGCAAATCTGGCGAGCCCGACGTAGTCGCGCGGACGTGTGCGCGCTCACATGTTCACCAGCAAGCACACCCTCATGCTGCCGGCCGCCTGAGCCCCCATGCGCCAACACGTTCCACACCAGCAGAGGCGAGGGTTTGGTGGCTGTGTGACGCGCTAACTCTTCCTATAAATCCCCTTGGCGTATGACACATCGAGTGTTAGAAACACTTCAAACACACCAGCGGCGGCGGCAGCGGTAGTAGCACACAAACCATCGTTTCTATGCCGCGAATTTAGATTTTAGGGATGGAAGCTCGCGGTCTTAGGAAGCTTGCCAAGAAGAAGGCGGGGGTGGTGGTGGCGGCGAATGGAGGGACGCCGCCGCCGGAGCAGAATTACGAGGGCGTGAAGCTCCGGCCCTGGGGCGAGTGGAGCGCGGAGATCCCGGACTCTCCGACCACCACGGTGTCGTTGGGGGGTTACTACACCGCCGTGGAGGCGGCGTGCGTACGACGCCGCCATGCGGACACTCCGGCCGGACGACGCCAGGACCAACTTCCCTGAGCCGGGGAAAGTGGAGAAAAGTGTCAGCCGACGATGACGACAAAAATATGCTGTCGGCCGCCTGAGCCCATGCGCCAACACGTTCCACACCCGGAAAGAGTTATGCATGAGAAAAGTGTGTGTGTGTGTGTGTGTGTGTGTGTGTGTGTGTGTGTGTGTGTGTGTGTGTGTGTGTGTGTGTGTGTGCACACATACTCCAAAAAATTATTCAAAATGAAAATGCTGTTTTATATATAAAAAAGAGTGTTGAAAACTGAAAATTCAGTTAAAGATACTACTGGAACATAATTGTCATCGACTCAAGAGTTAGAAACATTTCAAACACAAAAGCGGCGGTGGCAGCGGTAGTAACACACAAACCATCGTTTCTAGGCTGCGAATTTAGATTTTAGGGCTGGAAGCTCGCGGTCTTAGGAAGCTTGCCAAGAAGGCGGTGGCGGCGGTGATAGCGGCGAATGGAGGGACGCCTCCGCAGCCGCCGGAGCAGAATTACGAGGGTGTGATGCTCTGTCCCGGGGGCGAGTGGAGCGCGGAGATCCCGGACTCTCCGACCACCACGGTGTGGTTGGGGGGTTATGACACCATCGTGGAGGCGGCGTGCGCGTACGACACCGCTGCGCGGACACTCCGGCCGGACGACGCCAGAACCAACCTCCCTGAGCCGGGGGAGGTGGAGAAAAAGTGTCAGCCGACGATGACGGCGAAAATATGCTGCCAGCCGCCTGAGCCGGTCGTGACGCACTTCGCCGGCGTCTTCGACGGACACGGCGGAACGCATGTAAGATTATCTCTCCGGCAGATCCATCGATCTTTTTTCCTGTTATCTATCATGTATTGAGTGTTGTGTGTGTGTGTGTGTGTGTGTGTGTGTGTGTGTGTGTGTGTGTGTGTGTGTGTGTGACACACATACTCCAAACAATTATTCAAAATGAAAATGCAGTTGTAGATATAAGAAAAGAGCGTTGAAAACTGGAAATTCAGTTAAAGATACTACTGGAACATAATTGTCATCCGCTCAAGAGTCAAGACACAGGACAGCAGTACACTGGGCAATAGAGCAGCGTCGCTGTCATGTTTGCCATGTTTGCTTGAAACAGAAGACCGGTCAAATTCAGATAATGCAATCGAAAAGGAACCGCGTCCGCGCGGGGCTGCAGTCTATGGATCTCGACTTTTTGTCGCCGTTGCAACGTGAACCACCTGCCCGCGTCGCCATGTGCTTACAACCATCTCTAGTGCCAGCAGTTTGCTAGTAGTAGTATCTCTTCTAAGCATCATCGAGGGCTTTCAATCTTTTACAACCTCATCACTTAGTGTGTAATACCTACCTAGATGATACTTCGATCTTGACTTCTGTCGCCCTTGCGATAGTCGATTTATGACCATGCTACTAACCTACAATTTGTGTCACTAGGTAGCTAGTGCGGCCAACATTTGAGCCCCATATATATGTAAGATGGATGGAGGTGAACAAACGAACGAACAAAACATGACATACAAATAAAACCCTACATTCACTCGTCTCCCTCGACGTAAAAGCACCTTCCATGGAGGCGATGGAGCATGGTCAATAGAAACTAAATATTTCTACTTTAATTACATGACGCATGCATGAACTACTTCGGTTTCTGAGTATATATCCATTTCAAATCGCATGCACGTACATGACCTACGTAATACAACGATGAAGTGTATCGTACATAGACAACGAATTGAATCACACATTAATGCCAACAAAATATTTCAAATGTTAGATATGTACCTACCCACGGCAATGTGTCGTCAAGTAGTACAGCCAACTTCCAGGTCCCATACGTAAGATGGATCTAGAGGATGCAACCTAAAATGAAATACAATACTCTAAGTTCTCTCGTCGCCTCCACGTAAAAGCACCTTGCACGGATGTGATAGAGGTGGCTAATAGAAACTAAGTGTTTCCACTTTACATGTGAATCATGAGTGCAGTACGACGTTGGGCCTTTGAATACCTGGCCTAATTTGCATGGGGCATACATGGGTTGTACTAATTTTTTGATGGGCCAAGAGGGTGCAATATTGATATCTAGGGTTTAGGGCTCCTCCCCTGGTTACCGACCCATGAAAAAGGATAAAATCCTACACCACGATCCCTACAAGGTCCCTCTCATCCCTCGCAGCCTTTCCTTCCCCGCCGCCTTTTCCTTCCCTGTCGCCCTCCCTTCTCCATCCCCGTCGTCAACCACACCATCACCATGGTCGGGAGAAGCGTGCTCAGGGCAGCTCGCTAGGTCCTGGCCGTGGGGATTACAACGCATCTGTGCAGGGCTTATGTGATCCAAACCTCCGCTGCTTTGTTGTGGCATCAAACGGGACAGTAAACGCGAAGTCAGAGTCAAGGATCGGCACCAGCAATCGGGGGGGGGGGGGGAGGCATCGACGAGGTCCAGTTACTATCCAAATTGCTGGTAAATCCATGGGCCATGTAGAATTGTTGCCTAGATCTAGAGTTTGTTTGTTCGTTCGTTAACAATTTGTAGTAGTGCTATCGATTAGATGTTAGTTTAGCATGGTTTAGAGTCGATCGAAACTTTCTTGTCATTTTTCTATAATTTTTAGATGGAAGCTCGATTAGATGCAAGGTCAGTTTGACATGTTCCTTTTCAGTTTTGGAAATCATGAGGCACCCACAGCAATGTAGGACGTGTTGGGCCTTCAATTAAAACCTGGCCGAATTTGCATGGGGCATACATCGGCTGTACTAAAAAAAATTTAATGGGCCAAGAGAGTGCAATATTTATCTAGGGTTTAGGGCTCCGCCCCTGGTGAAAAAGGATAAAATCCTACACCCCGATCCCTACAAGCTCACTCTCATCCCTCGCAGCTTTGCATGGATGTGATGGAGGTGGCCAATAGAAACTAAGTCTTTCCAGTTTACATGTGAATCATGCGTGCACGACAGTCCGTCGATCGGTTTCTGAGTACCCATTTCAACAAATTGCGTGCATGTACATGGCCAACCTAATGTGGCGACAAAGTATAATGTTTGTATGGAACGAATCAAATCAGATATTAAATGCCAACAAAATGTTCATATGGCAGATGTACAACAAAGTGTAACGTCCGTATGCGACGAATCAAATCACATTAAATGCCAACAAAATGTTCATATGTCAGATGTCCACCCACACCGAGACAACATGTGTGCTATCAACTTGTTGTTTCAGTTCTCAACTCCAATCACGACATGTTTCACCCCCTCCTCGTCACAACAACTCAGACACTCACAACGTACAACTAAGACAGTCACAATGCACGCACACTCGCCCCTATGAACACAAGTATGCAGACTCTACCCCCAATGAGCATCTTTGAAGACTGAGTAGGCAAATCTTCGAGATCGACGAATTCACAACTAGTGTCTCATTGTCAACAGAAGCGTCGCCTGCCACTGAAAGCGTAATGCCGTTAAATTCTAGAAAAATCACTCTCACGAGGAGGCGATCTACTTTATTGACAGCATAACGACCTAATTCGACCAAACAAAAATCTAATCAATTAGGTGCAGTTGTAATAAGGAAACTAAGTGTTAAAAGAAATGCCTCAAAAGAGGGAATGCCATGTTTGTACCCCTCCGTCTTTAAACTATATATCAATGTTTTCCTGGCTCTCCATCAGATCCATCTGGCAAAATAAAAATAAGAAATTGATGACTACCACATGTAAGTTGACTTTTCATCCCATCAAATCACACATTCACTACGGGAAACAGGCACTTTGCCGAGTGTAACACTTGGCAAAGCCCACTCGGGGAAAAGGTACTTGGCAAAGCCATATTTGCTGAGTGTTTTTCGTCGCGCACTCAGGAACGGCCCCCAACAAAAATAAGATGACGGACGGCGAGTTGACGGGAGAATGCTTTGCCGAGTGTCAGGGATGACACTCGGCAAAAGCTTTCGGCACCTGCTTTGCCGAGTGTCTTTGCAATTACACTCGGCAAAGCTTTGCTGAGTGTTGTGGTCATTGCACACGGCGACTCGGTGGTGGTCGGGCTTCTCTTGGAAGTGGAGCTCGCGGAAGATCTCAGTGAAGGACGCCTATCGATCGGCTTCTTCTTAGGGTGGTTCCACGCCGACAGCGCCTCCAGCAGTGTCGGGTTCTCCGGCATTGGCTTCTCGAAGAGCCGCCTCAGCCCGCCTCCGTCCGTCGCCATCTGCGCAGCCATCAACCGCTCCTCCCTTGAGTTGCGTGCTACAACTACAACCGAGCTTGCCCTTTACCAACAACCTGCAAAGAAGAAACAGAAGCGAACAAACTTTTCAGTTTCTGCACATGTGACTGTTCACACAAAACTAGGATATTTATCTGAAAAGAAATAGTAACTGGCGATGATGCAAGAACAGAACTATGTCTGCATCTACAGAGATGCGCCACTCTATTTACCAGCAGATGAGTCGATTCAGAATTCCAGACACAGTTCCATGACTGAAACTTGCAGAACAGCTCGAGACGGTCGATGAGTGACTGTTACCTTGGCTCTAATAGTTTCTTGCTGTTCTGAATTCTGTGGCAGAGAGATGCATTTATACAAGGTGGAAAAGGAGGGGTGGAGAAAGATGCAGGAATTTATGTGGTTGTGGAATTGGAATATTTCATTTAGCAAGTGGACGGTGGCCTTGCAACTGGAGAATACGACCGTCACTGCAGTGCTACAAAAGCATTCCCCTTTTCTTTTTTATTTTTGCGACCGTCACCGCAGTCAAAAAACTTTCAGTTTTTTTATGCCCGTCACTCCAGCAAGACCAAATGTATGTGCTCGGAAACTTAAGTAATCAGCGCATCAGAATGGGAATGTTGCCGTGCAAAAATGCTGATCAACGAGGTGCCTTCGTGGTGGGCACTAATTTCAGGCTTCTTCGGTGTTCTGATGCTGGAACAGGAGTTATTGAGCCGGCCTGTCCTCATGAATCGATAGTGATCATGCAGAGGTATGTGTCGGGCCGATGAAAATTATTCACCAGGATGGAAATTGAGATAAGATTAGCATATCAGTGCTGGCTTGCATGGCACTACGTTTGGGAATGGAAATTTCCCTCACAATAATGCCACTCAAAGAGGTACTCCCCCATTTCAGAATATAAGCAAGGGAGCCGCACTCGGCAAAGATCCGATTTCCAGTAGTGCCGGTAGCCGTTGAATTTATTTCCTAATATGTCTTCTGGGTGAGCATCCATGTTCAATTCCCTTTGCGGCGCAGCACACACAAACGTCGACATCAAATGGAGAGGGGGTCAGGAATTAATCTTGTTATTTTGCAGCGCGAGAACAACAAGAGGGTCAGGCCATGGTGTAGTGCCTCTCTCTCTCTCTCTCTCTCTCTCTCTCTCTCTCTCTCTCTCTCTCTCTCTCTCTCTCTCTCTCTCTCTCTCTCTCTCTCTCTCTCTCTCTGTGTGTGTGTGTGTGTGTGTGTGTGTGTGTGTGTGTGGTGGGGGGGGGGGGGGGGCATGGCCCCCTTTAGCCGTAGCAAAGGTCCTGCATACATGACAAAAATGAAACCTAATGCTCTCAGAAGTAGATTCTATTTCTACTAGTTGACCTCCTTATCTTGTTACCAATGCAATAAAGTTCAGGCAATCTCCAAGGAGTTGCCGTAGTTTCCTTCAAAAACTAGTTGATCTCCTTCACAACAAGAATCAAAATCATGTTCCAAGCCACCATTAGAAAAATAGGTCCCTCGCGACTTGTTGTGGTGGCGGTTACCGGGAGGGGCTTTGGCTTTCTATGCTTTGTATACTTATCTTATGTACACATAAATTTACCATGTAATTAAGAAAAAATAATTTCAACCCTCTTATGAGATAGCAAAAGTTTACTATTTACGCCCCTGATATATGCACGGGAAAAAAAAGTTTCAGTCAAGCATGTTGTTCAAGTTTGCTGCCACGAATTAATCTGCAAGGTTTGAGTGTGCATGTGACATATCCTTGGAAAGATATTGAAGTCTATTTTTATATGCAACAAAGTCATGCAACGTTTGGATTTCTGAGCAAGGAGTTATGGTCAGTTTAGTGGATGCTGCTATGCAGCCAAGTTCCTGCACGAAAATTCAAATGACTTTTGGATACTCCATGCAAGCAGCAAACCAAGAGTCAAGAAGACCTTTCATATGGTGGATTAGCACTCAGATTAATGTCACAACTTTTCACATGCTATTCATAGTATAAATACTCATGTAATCCTCCAATCTAAAGAGACTTTTGATTATGAAAAAAATAGACACTTTGTGTGTGTTCTCCCTCCATGGAGACAATATTTGGAAAACCCTAGTGAGGCACGAGTGTCTTACAACAATTGTTCTTTCGATTCCTGAGGGGATTGTAGAACACCGAACTTTGGTTCACCCCGTCCGTACTTCACATCTATATGGTGTGACTGCGTGGGTAGGTTCTCGCGGTGCGTGAAAGGGCGGCTGTCTCGGTAGTTCATCGTGGGTGAAAAATCTCGTGGTGCACTACCTCTCCATCAGGTCATGCAACGATAGTTATCACATTTTTTATGTGTTTCACCGTGAAGATCGGGCCATAAAAGGTTGTGCATATCATCCCTCCCCCCCCCCCCCCCCCCCAAAAAAAAAAAAGGTTAATTGCTGGCCACATACTTGTATTATGCTGAGCCGACCTAGGTAGCTCATCTCCTGCTTTTGAGAGAAAGAGGGTGGGAGCCTCTGCTAGAGTCCATTGTTGAAAGGGTTCTCGTTCATGGTTGCAGCTTGCTTTGTCTTGATTGTCTAGAAATCTTTTAGCATAGCTTTTTTCAAAGCTGCGTGAGGTAAAAACAAAATCTTTCAATTTGATTATTCCTTATGTATGAACCCACACTACACCATAACAAACTTTTGTCAACACTCTCTACCATTGGCTAAAGTCACTTTCGCTGACATAAAAAGTGTCAGGAAAGGCAGTGTTGATACTTTGTAAACTGTTATGGTCCTTCTTCTACTCTGGCTGAGAGGGCGGCGAAGCGACGTCGGGGAAGCTGGCAGGCGACACGCTAGGTTGGTAGAAGGGCGGCGCATGGCTAGGGATTGGGGGAAGCGGGCGGTGTTGAAGCTAGCTCAACACCGTGTGGGTTGGGATACGGGGACATGCACAGTTAGATTTAGTAGACATGTACGAGAGGTTTAATGGCGCAGACAACGGTGACGGAGATGCATGCACGGAGTCATACAGATACATGTTGCAGATGTACTTTTCCAGGATGGAGAACCGGCCAGAGGCAGCACCTACTCGGTCTTCTTCTTCTTGATCCGACGCTTCGCCTTCATGATGCGTAGAGTCGCATTCCAGTGAGTCTTGATGGCATTCTCTAAACAGCACGGGAGGTGCCTTTCATAGTATTTGTGAGCCTCAATAAGCATCTTGTCTTCATCCTGTGCAACAAAATTAGCAAATGTGTCGATCTAAGTTTACTAGAATAACAAATCAGCTGTATTCCAGTTTTGTTGTCTTAGATAATAAAGAGAACACATACGAAGATCCTACTAAATTAGCATCTTATCTTCATCCTCTATCCATATATCGCTCTTCTTTAAAGAAATACTATTGCCCAACAAAATTAGCAAATGTGTCGATCAAGTTTACTACTTGAATAACATACCAATGGTATTCAAGTTTTGTTACCTTAGAAAATAAAGATAACATATCAGAGGTACCTACTAAATATGTTTTTTTATTTTCCATTAATTTCCTATTAAATATCTTTTTATTTATTTTCCACTGATTGAATGTGTCAAACACTAAACAGTTAACCTTTTCAACCACACACGGGATGTAGATGCCGGAATGTTGTCCCGTTTTCTAAAGAAACAAAACAAACAGTTGAGTTTTTTTTAGGTCTAGTAAACTTTTTTTTTAAAATCAGTGGCTTTGGTGAGGAAGCGATTGCACTTACTAATCTCTGTTGATTGATACACTCCATTCAAATGGCGAGCCCAAAAGTTCAGCACTACTTTGCACGGGAAAATCGCATTTTACAGTCAGTAATATATGATTTATGTCAGTGGAGTCTTACATCTCAGACGTGCAAATGGCTGGGACATATAGCCGTATTCTTTTGCACGTGTGTAAAACACATGAAATTCATTTGGAATCATGGAGCTCGAAAATCCCCCAAAATCAAAGAGACAAAATAGGAGCAAATAATCAAGAAACAAATGGATTGTATTTTGATGTCGGGATGCAGATGGTTGGTCCATCGCTCACAACACTGCTTACCAAACCTGGTAAACACTTTGCTGCTATCGCCGACCTTTTCAGTTAATCATGCAACCCCACCATACCTCTCCGTATGCCTTGCAACCCTACCATCGGAGCGCAACAATGCGAAGTTATCGGCATAAGGAGATAAATTCAAGCCAGAGTAGCTCGCCCATGGTTTTGAGTAGGCAGTTGCAGATGCGGTGCCGGTGACGAAGCATACATGGAGTAGTTCATGTAGTGCTCCTTTGGATCACTGATGGTGTTCTGGTCAGGCAGCTGCGGCTGCATGTTGAGATCGATCATCCACAGGTTCGAGGATGCAGTCTTCAAGTTGGCAGCATTGAAGCTCAACTCCGCATGGGTTGGGACGCAGGACGCAGCCAGCAACCGAAGCATGCACAATCGGATTTAGGATACCACTGTACAAGAGGTTAAGAGGTGGCGCAGAAGGCGACGGTGGAGCCGCATGCATGGCGTCATCCAGGTACATGTTGAAGATTTACTCTTCCAGGTTGGAGAACTGGCCAGGCCACGACTGCTCGTTCTTCTTCTTATTTAGCCGACAGTTCGCCTTCAGTGATTCTTGATGGCATTCTCTGAGCGGCCTGGGAGGTCCCATACGTAGGATTGATCTAGGATGCAACCTAAAATGAATACAATACTCTAAGTTCTCTCGTCTCCATGTAAAAGCACCTTGCACGAATGTGATGGAGGTGGCCAATAGAAACTAAGTCTTTCCACTTTACATGTGAATCGATCATGCGTGCAGTACGACAGTACGTGTGTTGGGCCTTCCTGGCCGAATTTGCATGGGGCATACATGGGCTATACTAATTTTGTTATGGGCCAAGAGGGTGCAATATTGATATCTATGGTTTAGGGCTCCTCCCCTGGTTACCGCCCCATGAAAAAGGATAAAATTCTACACCCTGATCCCTACAAGGTCCTTCTCATCGCTCGCAGCCTTTTCTTCCCCGCCGCATTTTCCCTCCCTGTTGCCCTCCCTTCTCCATACCCGTCATCAACCACACCATCGCCATGGTCGGGAGCAGCGTGCTCAGGGCCGCTCGGCTAGGTCCTGGCCGTTGGGATGACAACACGTCCGTGCAAGAATCATCTGATCCGAGCCTCCTCTTCTCTGGTGTGGCATCAAACGGTACAGCAAACCGCAAAGTCAGAGTTGAGGATCGGCACCGGCAATCAGGGGGGCCCATTGATGACGTCCAGTTACTGTCCAAATTGCTGGTAAATCCTTGGGCCATGTAGAATTGTTGCCTAGATCTAGAGTTTGTTTGTTGGTTCGTTAGCAATTTGTAGTAGTGTTATTGATTAGATGTTAGTTTAGCATGGTTTAGAGTCGATTGAAACTTTCTTGTCATTTATCTATAATTTTTAGATGGAAGCTCGATTAGATGCGAGGTCGGCTTGATGTGTGTGTGTGTGTGTGTGTGTGTGTGTGTGTGTGTGTGTGTGTGTGTGTGTGTGTGTGTGTGTGTGTGTGTGTGTGTGTGTGTGTGTGTGTCACACGCATACTCCAAAAAATTATTCAAAATGAAAATGCAGTTGTAGATATAAAAAAGAGTGTTGAAAACTGGAAATTCAGTTAAAGATACTACTGAAACATAATGGGGTAATTGTCATCGACTCAAGAGTCAAGACACAGGACAACCCAATCTCAAAGTTAAATGAAAATGCACTGGGCAGAACAGCAGCGTCGCTATCTTGTTTGCCATCTTTGCTTGAGACAGAACACAGTAAAATTAAGATAATGCAATCGAAAAGGAACCGCATCCGCGCGGGGCTGCAGTCCATCGATCTCGACTTTTTGTTGCCGTCGCAACGTGAACCGCCTGCCCGCGTCACCACGTGTTTACAACCATCTCTAGTGCCAGCAGTTTGCTAGTAGTAGTGTCTCTTCTAAGCATCGTCGAGGGCTTTCAATCATTTACAACCTCATCACTTAGTGTGTAATACCTACCTAGCTGATACTTCGACCTTGACTTTTCTCGTCCTTGCGATAGTCGATACATGACCATGCTACTAACCTGAAATTTGTGTCGCTAGGTAGTGCGGCCAACATTTGAGCCCCATATATATGTAAGATGGATGGAGGTGAACAAACAAACCAACAAAACATGACATACAAATAAAACCCTACATTCACTCGTCTCGCTCGACATGGAGGCGATGGAGCGTGGCCAATAGAAACTAAATATTTCTACTTTAATTATATATCCATTTCAAATTGCATGCATGTACATGGGCTACGTAATACAACGATGAAGTGTATCGTACCTAGCCAACAAATTAAATCAAACATTAATACCAACAAAATATTTCAAATGTTAGATGTCTACCTATCCACGGCAATGTGTCGCCAAGTAGTACGGCCAACTTCCAGGTCCCATACGTAGGATGGATCTAGGATGCTACCTAAAATGAATACAATATTCTAAGTTCTCTCGTCTCCACGTAAAAGCACCTTACACGAATGTGATGGGGGTGGCCAATAGAAACTAAGTCTTTCCACTTTACATGTGAATTGATCATGCGTGCAGTACGACAGTACGTGTGTTGGGCCTTCAAAACCTGGCCAAATTTGCATGGGGCATACATGGGCTATACTAATTTTGTTATGGGCCAAGAGGGTGCAATATTGATATCTATGGTTTAGGGCTCCTCCGATCCCCTGGTTACCGCCCCATGAAAAAGGATAAAACCCTACACCCTGATCCCTACAAGGTCCTTCTCATCCCTCGCAGCCTTTTCTTCCCCGCCGCCTTTTCCTTCCCTGTCGCCCTCCCTTCTCCATCCCTGTCGTCAACCACACCATCGCCATGGTCGGGAGCAGCGTGCTCAGGGCCGCTCGGCTAGGTCCTGGCCGTGGGGATGACAACGCGTCCGTGCAGGGCTCATCTGATCCGAGCCTCCTCTTCTCTGTTGTGGCATCAAACAGTACAGCAAACCGCGAAGTCAGAGTTGAGAATCGGCACTGGCAATCAGGGGAGCCCATCGACGACGTCCAGTTACTGTCCAAATTGCTGGTAAATACTTGGGCCATGTAGAATTGTTGCCTAGATCTAGAGTTTGTTTGTTCGTTCGTTAGCAATTTGTAGTAGTGTTATCGATTAGATGTTAGTTTAGCATGGTTTAGAGTCGATTGAAACTTTCTTGTCATTTCTCTATAATGTGTGTGTGTGTGTGTGTGTGTGTGTGTGTGTGTGTGTGTGTGTGTGTGTGTGAAGACGCAGTGTGTGTGTGTGTGTGTGTGTGTGTGTGAAGACGCAGTGTGTGTGTGTGTGTGTGAAGACGCAGCAAAAGTATCTTCCATGAAAATCTCAGCATCAAACATGTACCGATGTCGAGCTGCGTGGCATCTGAATTTCTGATTTGAGTAGGACGAGCATATATACTGCGTTTCAACAGTTTCTGCAGGATGCACTATTGAAGATTGTTTATGTAGACAATTCGATCATAACGTAACTTTATGCCATCGATCACCGTCTTTCATTTTTCTGCTTGTATCAATGTGACAATGATCACCATAAACGGATAAACCGTACACCATGGCATCACAACATCACATTATGAATTCAAATCTGCTTAGAAAATCATCAATGACACGCCATGGCACTTGATTAGCTTAGCTAGCTCTCGGGTGTGAACGCGTTCCCCGCGTGGCGCTTGTGCTCTCCGTCGTGCACCTCCTCGTTGCCGACTGCTGCTGCGGCGACGGCGGCGGCGCCGGCGAACTGCAGCCTGAGCCGGCCTCCCTCACGGTACGCCTGCAGGATCTCCTTCCCCGGGATGACCACCTCCATGAGCACGAACCGCCCGTCCGCCCGGAACGACCGGAAGCACACGCTCGGCTTCCCGCCGCGCCCGATCGACCGTATCGGCGGCGGGAACGCCAACGGCGGCCGCTTCTCCTCCTCCGCCGCCGCCTTCCCTTCCTCCGCGGCGTCAGTCTCGTCGTTGGTGTTGCGGCCGCTGAGCGCGGCGGCCTCGGCCTCGGCGTCGGCGTCCTTGAACATGTCGTCGGCGTCGACGGTACTCTCGGAGCCGAGCCCCTCGGTGCACAGCAGCAGCGACGACGCGGAGGCAGAGGACCCCTTCTTCTTCGTCACGCAGAAGCTCGCGCTCCGCTTCACGCCGCCGGCCGCGGGCCTGGGCCTGGGCCGCAGCAGCAGCGCGTCCAGCGACGAGTCGTCCTTGCTCTTGTCGGCCTCGGCATCGGCGACGTCGGCCCACGACGTCGTCGTGCGCGACGGCGGCGAAGGCAGGACGGATCGGCGGTGGTCGGGCTTCTCTCGGAAGTGGAGCTCGCCGAAGATCTCGGTGAAGGACGCCGTGTCGATCGGCTTCTTGGGGTGGTTCCACGCCGACAGCGCCTCCAGCAGCGTCGGGTTCTCCGGCATCGGCTTCTCGAACAGCCGCCGCAGCCCGCCGCCGTCCGTCGCCATCGGCGCAGCCATCAACCGTTCCAGTCTTGAGCTGTGTGCTGCAACAACCGAGCTTCACCTGCAATCTGCAAAAAGAGGCAACAGAAGCAAACAAACTTTTCAGTTTCTGCACATGTGACTCTTCACAAACACCTAGGATTTTTATCTGTAAAGAAATAGTAACAGCGATTATGAAAGAACACGACTACGTCTGCATATAGAGAGATGTGCCACTCTGTTTACCTGCAGAGGAGTCGATTCAGAATTCCAGAAACGGTTCCATGGCTGAACGACTTGCAGAACAGCTCGAGACGATGAGTGACAGTTAGCTTGGCACTGCTAGTTTCTTGCTGTTCTGAATTCTGCGGCAGAGAGATGCATATATACTAGTAGTGGAAAAGGAGAGGTGGAGAAAGATGCAGGAATTTATGTGGTTGTGGAATTGGAATATTTCATTTCGCAAGTGGACTGTGTGGCCTTGCAACTAGAGAATATGACCGTCACTGCAGTGCTACAAAAGCATTCACCTTTTCTTTTCATTTTTACGACCCTCACTACAGTCAAAAAACTTTCAGTTATTTATGGCCGTCACTCCAGGCTCCAGCAAGAACAAATGTAAGTGCTCAGAAAGAAATCAGCATATCAGCATTGCCGTGCGTGACCATACATTAGGAATGGAAAATTGCAGTGCAATAATGCGGATCAAAAGAGGTGCCTTTGTAGTGGGCAGTAGTGTCAGGTTTCTTCAGTGCTCAGATGCTGGAACAGGAATTATTGAACTGACCTGCCCTCATGAATCACGATAGTGATCGTGCAGAGGCATGTGTCGTGCCTGAGAAAATTATTCACCAGGATGGAAATCGAGATAAGATTAGCATATCAGTGCTGGCTTGCATGACACTACGTTTGGGAATGGAAATTTCCCGCACAATAATGCCACTCAAAGAGGTACTGGTGACTCACTAGTTCAGTACTCCGGGACAAGAGTTTTGCATGTCCTAGTGGTGGTGATCTGGCATTGGCATTTGTCTGCTCTGAAAAAAATTACATAGCTCAAGATGGAAATTCTGATAAGGTCAGCATACCCATCTGTCTGCCCAAATCAGATTCTGATTTCGACCAGTGCAAGAACCGACTGAAGATGACACGATGATTTTCTCCAACCAGTAGTGTACTTGTCCTGAGCCAGCAGTGTGATCTTGAAGACGGAATAAGGACCTTCCAAGGCCAACAGGGAACAAAGGAATGTGACAGTCACCACTCACAGTAAAAAAAAAGGAGTAATTTGCCCCATTCATAGACGGACAGGCAGGGAGCAAAGTAAAGCTTTGTGTTTTCTAACTACTCTAAACTGTGCGAACTTTATCTCTTAAGCATACTTGATTGTTTCAACAACATGGTAATCGGTGGTGTCTGACCTGTTCACATTGTGTTCTATACTTTGTAAAGGACTGAAGGAGAGACGATAAAACCTTACCACATATTCGGTAAATGAAAAGGACTGAAGGGGAGAAGGTGAAATAAAGTTATTGGATGAAATAAAGGACATGTATACTAGGCCTGAGAGCTCAGTTCGGATAGTGCACATTATTGCATACAAGTAAGAAGGACGTTCTCTTGCTCTTTTTCCTCACAAAACAAAGGTAGACTGCACAATGCTCAAAGGCAAACGAACACTGGGTGTTGAAAATAAGGATGAGAACTGAAACGGATGTTTTATTAAAAAATTATAGATATTTTTTTAAAACAAAGAAGAAGGTTTTTTCGAATAAATAAAGAAGTAGTTTAATCCCAGGAAGAGAGTGAAGTCTATTTGATTTTTTTTAAAAAAAAAATGCTCCAACGTCTTCATACTTGTTTCTATTAATATATAAAAGTGAGTTGATCAATCCAAAACTGTAACAATGAAGAAGCACAACAAGGAATCATGCAAGCGCAGCATAAATAATCCATGGATTTTCCAAAACATTAAAATTCAGGCAATGAAGGATTCTATGTACAGAAGAAAAAAAAATACCCACTTCATTCGCTTAAATATCATAACAAAGATAAAAAAAAGCTAGTGGAGGTGAAAGGTTCAATCACAAGGTACCATGATCATGATCCAGAAATAAATGATAAGTACATCGAAAAACAAAATTTGCAAGCAAGCAATTCTGGGTCCTATCTTCAGGGCAATGGGTCAGTCATCTATTACACAGCAGCAGCAATGGCATTTGATTTTCTCATTTTATCTCCACGCTTCAATCCGTTCAACCTTGGAGTTTATCCGGCTCACAATGCTAACACCTCTTGATTTCTCAGCTGGAGGAATGGCATGCGTTCCAGATTGACTCTTGCCCTTTCTATTCCTCCTACGACTCAGGCTTCGGCTCCCCTTGCCTTGAAGAGAATTTACAGAAGTTGCCCCAGAAGCATCATCAGTAGCAGTCTGAGCAGCAAGAGCAGGTTGTGAACTAGGAGAGTCCTCCATACTCATCAGGACTTCACTTGTCTGGCCAATAAAAGCAGCAGTGACACCTTCAGCTGCACTAATTTCATTAGGCTTATCTTCAGTGCTGTGTGCAGGACTGTTCAGAAGAGGCTCCTCATTGACAAAAGAGGGACGCCTGGATCCTTCTTCAGGGGGAGAATCAAGTGTCACACTAGGCTTCTGATGCCCATTTTCATCAGATGGATCCTTCTGAGGCAGCGAAGCTTCCTCCAGATTTGACTCCTCTCTATCCTTGAGGGTCTTCTGAATTAGCATCTTGAGAAAATTCATCACTTGAACAGCATACATCAGTGCAGTTAAAGGATCTGCCATCTGCGGGGTAGATTGCTAAGTTAGCATCTTCTAATGATTTGGGTACTTGGTATGCGGTATGTTGCTATGCTATTATCACAATCCATTACCTGGGTCATATTGGGAGCAAAAACCATAGCGATGTTGCGAGAATTCATCTTGTTCATTTGTTCTTCTTGAACAACATCAGCCATCAGATTAACAGCCCAGTCAAGTAAGGCTGCTTCAGCTGGTGGAAGGCATTTGGCAACACGTGCACAGTCCTCTTCAGATTGGCATTGCATCACCTGTTCAGGCGGTATAGAATCCAGCACCCCACTGGGCAGTTCCCTAAACCAGGCCTGAAAAGGAGGAAAATATTACACTAAATGAGAACATGCTTTTGTCAAGTATGTGCACTTCAAGAGCATGAACAGTTAACGTCAGGTAAATTGATTGGCCATTGACAGTCATAACTTCTTCCAAAAGCATGGTACTATCATGCCCTATCATGAAAACAGAGGATTGCTAAACAGCGAGATGACATTCTCACAATCACAACTTGGTATGCTCAGAATTTGGAAAACGCTCCAGTAATATCTTTGTGCAAATAAAAAAATGAGAAGATTGGATTCTATCAAATCTGAATGGATTCTTTGATAGAATGAAATCCACCAATAGTCTCAAGTCTTCAATGGTTTCTGGCAAGTGCTATGTGATGAAATTCCACAAGCAGTTCCATCGAAATCTTTGAGTTCTTGTGTCTTCAATTGTTTGCATCCAGGACCTGTTATGGGAGATTTCTGACGAGGCTTCCCTTTGGAGAGGAAGGAGCGGAAGGAGCCGAAGTGCCTAAAACTCTTAGGGTGATTCAGATCCTCTAGGTTATTATCGCTGTGGCCGTGTCTTTCTAATCTCTGTGGTGTTCATGTTAAGCTAAGCTAAGGAAAGTGTGTGTGAATGTGTGATTTGGTTTGGTCCTCTAGGGGAGAACGTGTGCATTAAGTCTGCTTCTTCTCTCTTTAGTACAAAGATACACAGCTTTCATGCGTGTTTGAGAAAAAAAATTCCAAAGCTGACGATAAGCACCATCACTAATAACCCTCTGATTAAATGAAACTGTCATTGAGGAGCAGTGCTGCCAACAGAAATATTAGAAACAAATATGTTATATGACAGAAAGAAGCTTACTTTGATTAGACCTGCCAAACAATGGACATCAATGCCATTTGGAACAATTCCACTATTTAACTGGTCTCTAACAATTTCCTCCTGGGTATTCTCTGCATTTATACGGAAAATACCTTCTGCCTGCAAAGTAAAAACAGGACAACACCTATTTGATCAGAACAAAACTACCATGCGCTGAAGAAAACAAATCAGATGTTATAAGAGAACCTAAAAACACACCCGAAGACCGCCTTGTTCATAAAGGCGCCTTTGCATCATCAAGAGAATCGTCGGAACACTGTTTCCTCTGGAATCAAAGGAACACTGCATTGATTCTGTTGAAACTCCGAAGACGCTTGCACTGCATTTAAAGTTTCACACTCTGATGAGTAAAACCAGCCAAAGTAAACTTGCAACAGAAGTAGCATTCGTACGCGGTCAATAAAGGCATATTATCATTGTTTGTTGCGTCTTGGAAGACTAAGATGACTAAGATAGGACCACGTAAAAATAAGATTACCATGCCATTGACACCAAGTAATCATCATCTTCTTTTTAAAAAAATAAAAAATGATGTAATCAATTCAGATGCTGCCCAATGATATCCTACAAATGAATTCTTAAAAAATATCGAAGAAGCCCAAAAAATATTTACATGTGTAAAAAATGGCAACAATATAAAGATGTGAAAAATGTTGCTATGTTATTTAGGAACCGGATGAGTAGGTTTGTTAAGAGAATATACAATCTGAAACATCCTTGCTTTTTGTCAAAAACTGTACTCATTTAAATGTTCTCAAACTAGTCACTGACGAGCAATCCTTGAGTTTGAAGATTGGGTTTAGATGTTTGTGCCACTTTATCTTCTTTTCGAGGCACAAGGTTCCCATCCTTCTAAAAAGTAGGAACTGATATAAGTTTCCTTCTGTTTATTTTTTATTGCCTAGTACTGAAAACCGACATCTTGGAACTCCCAAAAAGGTACTAGATACAAGAAACCTATGTTGTTCGATTTATTTTGTGCCCTGGTCCCAGCATAGGTCAGGAAGCAGAACAAATATTTCAAGACAAAGTCTACATCCAAACAGGTTGTCAATGAATCATAGAAAATAAGTAATTTGCAACTGGTGCAATTATACAGGGACAATCATCAAATCAAGAGAGCATATCCCATAAGTAAATCATGGAATTTCCAGAAGCTTTTAAGCTCCCTAATAATAGATGATGTAAGAATCTGTCCCTAGTTCAGTCAAATCGTAGATGAGGTAAGCAGCTACAACCAAATCATGGGCCACTAAATAACAGTACACCAAGACATGATTGGTCAATTATTTAAGGGAACATCAGTAAAACTGGACAAAAATCATTTCTTAGCAGAGTGATGGTCCGGAGCACGTCCACTAGCAAGACAGTGCATTTCGTCAACCATGGTTCAAATCCAACTAAGGCTATACACAGCCACCAAGTTCAGACTAAAATATGAAAAATTCAGGTGGAGTTCAAATACCGCCTTCTGCAACTTCTCAGATCAAAGCGTCAAGAGCAAGGAGGTTGCAAAGTAAAAACAGGGGATCATCTTTTGAACCTGATAAAATTGCAACGATAACACAGAAACAGCAATGCAATCTGAAATTTATGAGTACTGAACTTTTAATGAACCCTGTTTGAAGGCTGAAGGCAACACCATTTTACATTTCAGGGCTTCAGGCAAACAGAATCAATTGCTTTTGGAGTTAACTAAACTATGCCAAACCTTTATGAAACAGTAAAATCAAAGTACAACGCGGTTGCGGCTACAGGGGAAAACAAAAATTAAAGTACCAGGAATAGAAACTTGTGACTTTGCAAAAATCAAATTCAAATATGAACCACCGAAAGCTTGAGGGACATGAGACAGACCTGGCACTGGGAGCACGCCGTGGCACCTCCGGCTCGAACTCGACGGGAGCCCCAGGAATCCATGGAACCTATCGAAGGTGACGTGCGCCACGTGCTGCACGTCCGTCGGCCACCCAATCTCCATCCCGCAGCCGCCGCCTTCGCCTTCTTCGCCGACGCTGCCGCCCTCCGCCTTGCACCTGAGCAACGACTTCCGCAGAAGCTCAAACAGCAGGGCCAAGAAGGACAACCGCTCCTCTTCCTCCTCGGACCTCTCCGGCTCTTGCCCGCGCCGTTCCTGGAGTCCTCGGCTCCCTGCAGATCCTGCGGCGCGCTCCGGGCTGCCGCTTCGTGGGAGCACGTCGCTGTCGGCATTGGCTAAATAGCGCAGGGAGGAGGCGCGGCTTGCGGGTGAAGCGAGGTCGGTCGGGCCCCGGAGGAGCTCCACCTCCGTCATTGCTTCCTCCTTTTGGTACTCGCTCTAATCTCCCCGGTGGAATTATGAGCTGTGATCTGGTGCGGGGCAGCACCAATTTTTGGAATGAATTTTTCGGGATTTCTCGGATGGTGGATGGGGGGCCAAATGCACGGGGAAATGATTGGGGATTCTCGTCTCGTGGTGGACTTCTTGGTGCGTGCCTAATTAGGATTTCTTGATGCTTGCTTTGGAACGGAGATTGGGATTGTTGGGGCAGGACTCGAGGAGGGAGGGGGTCGGTTGTGGTGGTGGAGTGCGCGTGGTCCAAATCCACGACGCAGTCGCAACAAATGAAATCAGAGCGGCGACAAATAGACAGCAAAAGAGGGGATTTTTAACTCAAACGTGGGATCAGTTGCCAGAAAAGACTCGATTTTTAACAGGGGAAGAAGAAATCTCTTCGGCTGTTTGGTGGGCAACAATGGATAGGATTTTCGTGGAGGTGGAGTTGCATTGAAGGGAGGGCTTGCGAGCTGGAGAATGGGTGATGGCACCATCATTCGCCTCTCCTGCTCCTCCTCCCTTTTTAGGCCATGCAATGCAACGCACACATGGACGCGCATGCTTCTCGCTTCCCGTTCACGCGTGCGTTGCTTCTCCATTTAAGCTACCATCACAGAAAGTCTAACTTTTTCTTTAACCGTTTCGAATTGGCTACGTCACCGGAAGTTTATTGGTTGGATTAACTGAAAAACATGAGTCAATTATTGTGTGCAGTTACCACACAAGTCATAGCTTATCAAAAGTACCTGAATGATTTAACCGATCGATCGTTAGGTGTTCTTGTGTCCTTACAAATGCTTACCAGCACTGGCGGAGCCCAGGTTGGTCTTAACCTGGCTCCGCCCTGCTTACCAGCTAGCTAATGACTCCATCGTAGTGCTCCATCCATTATAAATCACAAGGTATAGTTTCGCAAGCTTGTTTTAAATGGGAAAAGGGAGGGTAACAGATTACACGGACGAAGTGGAAATCATGTAATGTACTATTGCACGGTCAGCCTTGTCCTTCTGATTTGCATTGCGCGTTTAATTGACATGTACTCAAAGCAGCTCATCGAAAGAAATGCAGTACTGAACTAAAGAAACCTCCTTTTTCAAATTCAAATTTTACGTTGTCATCGGCTCACTCGACGTCTCTACTTGCTAGTACTAAGCATCGGTTCAAATTTCTGATTCCACGAAATGAAAAGGCTAGAATCTTGCTATTTTAGCTAGACATTATCCAATGTTGTCGATGTGCAAGAAGAAAGATGCGAATGCCATGCTGACATGCTGTTACGATGATACAATAAATATGAGTTCTTCAGGTGGCAGAGATAAGATCTGATAACGCATTAACAAGAGATATATGGCAAAAATATAGGATTCTTCTGCTGGTCACGTGATTTACATGTGCTCTTCACAGGACTGGGCCCTGAAGGAGGAGGATTTTCTGTTCAATACGCGGGTTTCCGAAGTAAAGTTTCAGGTTTGGAGTTCAGGCCGCAGCGCAACAATAGCATTTCTGAAGAACAAAGTCGACAAGCAACAGGAGCTCATGAAGGGCTATTTTTTACACTATATGTGTCTGGCAGATTATATATATATAGGGAAAGACTCCCTCCGTTTTTTATTATATAACGTCGTTGACTTTTTTGTTGAACTTTGACCAACAATATATATGAAAATAATTAGTTGCTTAACGTGAAATGTATATTGTTGGATCTATTATCAAAAGCACTTTAAGATTAACTTATACATTTAGTTATTTGCACAAATATTTATAAATAAGACAAATGGTGAAAGTAACGAAAAAATCAATGGTGTCATATATTTAAAAACGAAGGGGAGTACATGTAGTGTTTTGAAGGGTTATGTTGGGACTATTTAGTTGTTTTCTAGTTCAACCTCCTGTCGAAAACGTCAATAATTCCCGGCTGGAGGTAGCTGCGAGCTGGTTTTGATCTGGTTTGATCGTGTTTACACACATTTAATTAGTCCCTGCCAAATCAAATCTACATGCGTGACAATTAGTTCGGAACAACATTCTGCCGTATCGGACCATAGTAATTTTTTTTTTTTTGGGGGACAGGACCACAGTAATTTTCTGGCAACATGTGTTATAATTAGTTCGAAATAAACTTCAGCGTCAAAGCAGAAAACAGAATGGACCGCTCGGGCCGGTCGTCAGGTCATTTTTTTGGGCCAGGCTAGGGACTTTGCTGCCCGTGCGTCCGCCCGACGTGCCTGGGCTCTGTTTGGTACTTGGGTGCATTTTGGCCTGGCCCAGTTTAACTTAAGCTCCCCAAAAAGCAACAAGAATGAAGCCGTTGCGGCCTGCGGGGAGTCAGAACGCGCAACCACATGGTAATCGCAATCACACATCGTCCATTCTCCTTCGAAGCCACCATCTCCGTATCCCGTATGATAATCCCCGCCGCCGACGAACTGCTGTCCTTGCCTGCAGCGAGTGAGGTTTCTTGAGCGCGTTCCGCCACATGCTGGCTGATCTTGCTGTAACGTTGCTCCCCAACGACGATCTCTGGCTCTTTCTTGTTGCTGACGAGAGAACTGCTGCGGTGAACTATCGATCGATGGCCCTCAAGCATGGGCGTCAAGAGACTGAATTGGCTCTCTACGTGATGCTTCCCGCATGAACAGAACAGGGCACGACCAAACTGAAAATCTGAACCAGCAAAAAATAAAAATAAAAATTGTGCAGCCGTCCATTCTCTTTAATTCATCATACTGCCCACTTCGAATCCAGTTACCACAATGACAGATCTAGGATTTCAACCACGAAGGTACAAAATCAAGCATATGGCCCTGCAGTCGCAAAAAAAAAAACATACAGCCTACCAAAATTGAAGTATGTATCATTCGCAAAATAATGAAGTATGTATAAGAACAAAAATTGAGCATTCTTTTTTTTTTTTTTCTCTCCCGTAGACATTTAGGCTTATATGTAACATGGTATATGGTATGTCTACATAATCTCTACTACTTAATAAGGTTAAACAATGTGACATGTCTGCCAACCATAGTTCCGCCGGAGTTTTCAGCCTGATTTTTCAGCCCTCTGCCGGCCGATCCGACTCCAAAACGTTCTGCCGGCCGAGATCGACTCCAAAACGCACCAGCACTTCAAGGAGGCAGCCTCATCCTCCTTAACTTCATTGCGATTCACGAGCATGCAGTCCGTGCCCGCCTGGTCCTCGTAAAATCGGTCCCGAGCCGCTGTGGAGGTACCTGCCATCGAAGGGTTTGGAGACGGGAGGCATCGCGCGAGCGTGGCGCCGTGGGCGGCCTCATGGACAGCGGAAAAATCTCTAAAACGAAGGTGAAACCGTTTCGAATCCGTTTTGCCCATACAATGGAATTGTAGTGCTTTAATCTTGTTGATTCGTGAGCTCAAACCGCCTCTAATGGCGGATGGAGTCGTGGTTTGCTTCTGGACTAAGGTTGAAGAGGATGGTCGTTGCTGGGCCAACCGGCCGAGATGGGGAAGCCGAGATGGGGAAAACAGAATGGGCCCAGCAACAGCCCTGGATGGCGAGGATGACTCCGGCCCGCTCTGCTTCCTGCCTGGCGACAAACAGGCTGACGGTGGCGCCAGAACGGTGACTATTCTCTCGCGAGCGCCGGCACGGGAGCCTTTCCGTGGCCTTCACGCCACTGCACAACGAGCGGGTCCCCGTCTTTTACTTGCCTCCTCCTGATTAATTTTCTAAGTCGTCCACGTACTTCTTCCGATGTCTTTTGAGGTCCCTACCATCTACTGTGGCCTCGGGCTCGACGGTTTCCTCACCGTAGGCCGTGACAGCAGGACTGCAGGAGTCCAGGAGCTGACATCCATGTGGACAACCAAGAGGTGCAGCAGATTTGAGAGCGTAGGTGGATTTTTTTTTTTTTTTAATCCTTTTTCAACTAATATTTTAATAATAAACTGTCTGGAACTAAATTTACAGATCTAGACCATTTAGTCGCGCCAAATCGATTGGCGTGACCGAGACTAAAATCGCGTCAATCTGATCGGCATGACCAGTTTACATGTCAGCGTGGACTGCCACGTCAAACTTGAATCCCGCCAAATTGTTTGACGCGACTCAGAAATGAGTCCCGCCAAATTGTTTGGCGCGACTGAACCTTCAGTCTTGTCCTCGAGCGTGGCGAGTGGCAGTGTGGAAGTGTGGAGGGTTGAAATTTTCGTCATGGCTCATGTCTCTTCCAGTCAGAGCGACAGCGTCGAAAGCTGCATCAGCTAGACCGGACCGAAACTGCACTATTCATCTGACACAAACTGCTAGGCTCAGTGTACAAACTGCTAGGCTCAGTGTCACGTGGACATTTGTTGTCCACGAGATTGTGCCATCCACTTGATTTTGTAGTGTGTCTCATTAATTCCGTATTTTATTTTTTATTGATGCTTCTTAATTATATTGATGTTCAAAAGTATTTGACGTGTAAAAAAAGTATTTGACCGACGTGTGCCCATTCACAATGAAATTTTGTATGTTTGTACGAAATTATGGGCGTCATTGGATGATGTCCCAAGCCTTGCTGGCTCAGCCAGGTTCTGCTTGCCTGCAGTGGGCGAGCCTGGCCCGAGAGAAACGAAATTCAGTTTGTATTTGCGGAGAGTCGGGCTGAGGTCGTTTTTTGTATGGTGGGAGTCAGGCCGAGTCTACAAGACAAACAACGAGAGTTCATCCAATAAAATAGGACGGAGGAAGTATTATTTTTGTGCAAATTTGTGAACGGTGAAATTAATTGATTTCAAACTAATTCTATGACAGCAACACGCGAGGTAACAGCTAGTGCTTTCAAGATCCGGAAACAATTGTGGATTCAAAATAGTTCTTTTCGGTATCCATACTAGCCAATTTCCCAACATATTGGCTGCAAGTGTAGGACAAGGGGTAAGCCGATAGCAATGTCGGATACTGTCGGGTACCTAAAATTAGGTACCCGCGATTACCCACGTAAACATCATGATTATGCACAAATGCCAGGGACTGGGCCCGAGGCCGCAGTTGTCTCCGCAAGAGTGGTGACCAAGCCCAGCTCACGACGCATAACTCGGCCCACGATCTGAAGGGCCGCTATGGTGAAGAATGGTCCGATCCCTCGACCAACCTCCCGACCCCCAGGGGTCGAGGAGAAACTCCGCCTCGGCCGACCCCGGGCGTCCGACTCCAGCCTTTGTGAGGGGGAGTCGGACAACCGGAGTCGAGGCTCGGCCGGTGGAGCGCATTAACTGAAGAAGCAAGTGGGCGTCCCTCGGTGCCATCGAGCGGCGTGAGCTGCTGTCCCGCACGTCGCCCAGGGACGTTTGACAGCGGTCAAAGTCATTTCCCCCACGCGGTTACAGTAAGGGCCGTAACTCAACAGGACCGTACCGAGCCGCCAGTCTACGCCGAGCCATCCACCTATTACTTTTTCCTAGATTTCTTCTTCTCTTTGGCTCCATGAATGTAAGCGGTCACTCTTCCCTTGACGGGATAAAAGGGAAGATTGACCCAAGACAAGGGGGACTCTCTCTCTCATTCGAACACCCCACACACACTCTCCTCGGCCTTGCGACGCACGCAAGGACGAACGCCCACGAACACATAGAGATTTGGGAGCTCTTCCCTCTCTTGCCAAGCTTGTAACCCCTACTACGAGCAACACGAACCGAACCAACTCATTGGACGTAGGGCTTCGATCGCCCGAACCAGTCTAATCCCTTGTGTCGATCTACGTTCTTCCCAACCAACCAAGCGCGTAGTCAAAATTTACTCGTCGGCCATATTTCCCAACGCCGACAGATACCTACTTAAGTATCTGGGATTAACCACTAAACCCCCCCTGTTAATTTAATGCGAACGTATCCGAGACGTAACCTCGATCAAGGGGGAGTTCCGTACGACCTCCGACCCCTGAAGACCGGCCAAGAGGCCCCCCGCCTCGTAAAGCCGCGTCTAGACAAAAGGGGACGGATCCCGTCCCCCAATCGTAAATGGCGCCATGTGGCACCTCGCAAAAATATGTTTGATTGTCTCATTGCAATTGTAGACCACCACTTCAATCATGTTTTGTAAAGTTATATTTTTGTTAAAATTATCGGAGTTTTAATACAATAAAATCTATATACACCTTACTCATACAATATGTCAATCAATATCAATAATCTTGGTGTTTGATGGTAATATGTAAAAGCATATCGGGATTCCTTCTTTTATTCTCTCTTGAAAATGGAGAAAAAAGAATGCAGCGTCTGTATTGTGTATACTCTACTAGGCTTGGACGGACGTTAGTCCAAACTTCAAAGGGTGTAATAACGGGGGTGCGCTTAATCACTCACCTTTGCTTCTGTTATTTGTATACTATGCATGGAATTCTTTATACTTTTTCCCTGTTCCCAACATGCATTTACTTTCCGCTATCCGGAGCACGTCCACTGCGGGCCAAAGCAAAGCTACGTCGTGAAAAAATTGGACGCTTTACACCCCAGGCTTCTCTTGGAGAACGTGCACCTGCCCACGTGGTGAAGTTTTAGTCACGTCAAACAATTTGGCGGGACTCAACACTGAGTCGCGTCAAGCAATTTGGCGGGACTCAAGTTTGACGTGGCTGGCGTGTAAACAGGTCACGCCGGTCAGATTGGCGCGATTTTAGTCTCAGTCACACCAATCGATTTGACGCGACTAAATGGTCTAGATCTGCAAATTTAGTTTCGGACAGTTTATTATTAAAATATTAGTTGAAAAAGATTAAAAAATAGAGTAAACTGCACCGCAGGTCCTTAAACTATTGGTGGATGGTCATCCAGGTCCATGAACTCTTAAAGTGTCCACCTGGGTCCTTAAACTATTTTTGGATGGTCATTTAAGTCCACAAACTCTTTGCTAACCACCTAAGTCCATAAACTATTTATGTTTGTGTTAATCATGAATTCTTAACATTTAGGAGACATATTACCATATAAGCTTTTCACTTATTTTTATTTACTAGCATCTCACCCTTGCTTGAAGCAACTATATATTTTCGTCACACGTCGTTAAAGTATCCATCGCGATTGATAATGCAAGGGACCACGCATTAGGATTCTCACTGCAACATTACTCCGTAGGGATGGCGGCGTCACTATTGATGCACTCACCTCCAACCTGTCTCTCCTAGCGCGAGGTCATTCATAGAAGTAGGGTCACTCTCTTCGTTCTATGGCTCGTAGAAGTAGAGTCACTCTCATATAGATGACTGCGCGGCTCACATCTACCTCATCCACCGTCACATGTGGTAGTGCTAGCGGTGGGTGCATACTTACTGAAGCGCCGTGTGTGATGGTGAGAAAGAAAAAAATGAAGGACCTGCGTGCCATATGTCTCCGCGCCATCATGTCCAGGCTGGATGTTTTCGTCTCTCAAAAATGAACTTGGTTGACCCAACATAAATAGTTTATGGACTTAGATGGTCACTTAAGAGTTCGTGGACCTAAATGACCATCCATAAATAGTTTAAGGACCCAAGTGGACACTTTAAGAGTTCATGAACCTAGATGACTATCTACCAATAGTTTAGGGACCTGGGGTGCATTTTACTCTAAAAAATAAAAAAAAGTCGTGTAGGTGAGGAACCAGGGAGTCGCAGTGTCCGGCCTAAGGAGCGACGGATCCGGGTTGGTGACTCCTAATTTGAATGTCCATTTGAATATCCATTGCCTGATCTGATCTATGTATGCTTCAGCTAAAATGTTGGACACCGAACAACTTGCGAGGATTTGTGAAGAATGTTTCAGTCAATCACTCTTCATCCACCCAGGGTTCTCATAAATGAAGTCAAATTAGTCGATGCTGTTCTGGTCATGCAACCTGAATCCTGGCTACATGTCCACTTCCACTCACTTTTGGTCAATAGTTTTCTGTTCATGTTTCACTAACCCATTCGTATGTTCAGCATTGTTTCTACAACAGATATATGTAGCTGGCCAGCTGGGGCACTAGAACTGTTGTGTGTGCAATCCTTAATCTATAGTGGATGCAAACTTGTTTCTGGATTATGAGGTGATATGAAGGCTCTCCGACTCAGTTTCGAGCTACCAGATTGCAGTAGCACAATGAAACACCTGATTGTTTGATTAAGGTTCTTCACTGTGCCATGCATTTCTTAATGGACGTCAAGAGCTTTCATGTCTTTTATATGCTAGAACACTCCTCTGAACAGCAGGAAACAAGCTCTTAATACCTTTTTTCGTTTATGTTGCTATGGTTCCTTGCAGTGGATGTCGACACTGAGATAGGCAATGACCACTGAGCAGAACCTCTTTGCGCAGAGAGCCTTTAAGAAATTTGTAAGCATTGATTACTTTTATAATTCTTCCTAAAAAACATTGTGAAATATTTAGGAATTCACTCAATACTTTCTATTTTTGAGACCACAGATTCCTTGCAGTTACCAGTACGCAGACATTTCAGTGGTTGTAAATTGCTTATTCCTTCATGTCTATACTGTTTGATGTTAGAAACAACTACTCTGCTGTAATACTCAATGTCACAGCTATGTCATTTCGAGAAGATTCTTCATGATCAGTTATATTACTATTGCAATGCATGGTTCTGTTTCAGAAACCAATCAGCGTCTTAGTTTGCTTCCACTTAAAAGATCGGTGGAAACATGGTTAGGAAAACATACATGCAAATTTATTAAGTAGATTGGTTAATTTAGTACAACATTCCAATCATCTATGATGATTTGCCTTGTGACCTGCTAAGAGACCATGTTTGATGGGATGCTACTAATCATAAATTTGTTTCTTCCACAGTTGCGAAATGATTCAGCTTGTCAAACATGCACATCAACAAGGGTTGACAATTTTAGGCTTTGGCAACAATCAATGAAAAATAATGGTTTAGTTAGGACAAAAGTTTAGACACGGCCTTGATATTTGTATTACACCAAGTCTAGCTAAATGCCCAACGTTTTGCTTAATAATCTAACAGGTGATGAGAGGACCAGGTTTCTATATAGTTTTATAGATATATATTCAGTGATGGGAATTTGCCTTTTCTTTTTATTGAAAGAAGCATAAAAATGCATGGCAGCTGTGATAGTTTTTTTTCTTCGAGGAGGTAGCTCTGTGGTAGTTAATGATAGGTTGATTTGTCGCCCCAAAGGATTCCTCTAGGTGCTCAGGAACCGTCAAGCAATGTTCATACATCATTTTGTTTAATGAAATGGTTCCAAAAATTTTAACCCGTTGCAACGCACGGGCAAAATTACTAGTAGTTTGTAAAAATTTTGGGACGGCCCGGGGGGAGGGGGGGGGGGGGGGGGTTATGCCCCTGCTTTGCAAAGTTGCACTATCTAGAGACAAAGAGAATTATTTATATATTTTTTATTTATTAGTGTCTAGTATTAGATTGAAGCTAGTATATCCAGACAAATAATCTAAAACAATATATCACTATTTTGATATATATGTCCAGATGTCATATGTCAAAACCAAATTAAGTTCAACTTGTACGCGGGAGAAAAAGAAAAGGGCAAATTGAAATAGGGAGTACATTGAACCAACTTGAATAGTTTGAAGGGGAGCAAAATCGAGCCGATGTTTGTTTTCACATGATTAAGGGCTTGTTTGGCATGGTTTATGCAGAAAAAAGCTTATCTCTGAATTATCTAACAAAATAGTAGCTTATGTGGTATTCTGGATTATCTGGCTCATTCAGCCAAACCGTTTGCAAAACAGCCTATCCAACATCTTATAATGAGGGTGAGCCACAAAAGGCTATTTTTTCAGCTTGGGTAAAAACTGTTTATCTCCGTAAAAAAATAAATGAAAAACTGCTTATGGCCACAATCAGCTCTGAAAATCACGCAAACTTGCACAAAATGACTCTGCAATGGCTCACAAGCATTCTATTAATTCCTAAAGTAATCTATTTTACGCCCATATATGAGTATATATCAGCACATGACAGCATTTCTCCGATCTGAACATTCCCTTGCATGCAATCGTTAATACGCCATGTTGCCGGTGCTCCTTATACACCATCAATCGGTTTCATGATTTTGGCACTAGCTGCATGAATGAACGAATCAACAGATGAGAGAAGCTAGAAAATTGTCAGCTAGGAGGTACCGATCGAGGCAGAGGAGCGCCGCGCGATCCGTCTCGTAGCCGCACATGTCTCTGCACGCATGGTAGCCGTCGCCCTCGGCCAGTTTTTCGAGCGCCCCCGTCGCGACGTTCAGCGCGAACACTGCGCTACTCGCACCGCCGCCACCGCCGGCATCATCGTTGATGGTGAAGAGCAGCGTGCCGCTCTTCTCGCCGAACCACCGCAGCTTAAAGGCGGTGGTCCACGTGACGTGGACGCCGGGCGCCATGACGTGCTGGTCGAGGACAGGGTCCCAGAAGTACCCGCCGGAGCCGGCGGTGGCGCCGCGCTTGCCCTGGAGCTGAGTGGTCAGGAAGGCGACGGTGAGGGTGGTTTGTCTGGTGAAGCACACGCCGAGGTAGCGCAGCGAGCTTCCGTCCGGCGACACGCCCAGCACGCGGTGGTCGGCGTCGCAGTGCGTCAGCAAGTAAGGCAGCGAGCACACGTCCATGGACGGCGGCGTGCCATGTAGGTGCACGCCGAACGCCGCGTGGCGCATGGGCCAGTAGACCACGGCGCGGAGGACGGCCGCCGGGCCGAGCTGACGATGATGCCGCGAGGCGGCGAACGCCGCCGTGGGAACGAAGCGCAGCTGGGCCCGGCCACGCGCGCGCTTGTCCTGGCGGTGCAGGAAGCCCAGCGCCAGGTGACGGACGAACTGGCCGGGCTTCGGCAGGGCGCGGGAGATGGCGGCGGCACGTCGCGGCGCAGCGCGCGGCGTCGGCCGCGCCCGGGACATGATGGCGAAGAGGACGTCATCCGGCAGATCGGTCACCAGAGCCTCGCCGCCGCCGGCACTAATGAGCCCGGGCCTTGTGGCACAGGCGCGACGGGCACGTCGCTCTGGCGGCATGGCATCACCACCAGAGACGTGTCTCTCTCCTTTTCTCTCTGCGACGAACCAACGAACGCAACGGCGGTTGTAGTAGCGGGTGGGTACGTGCCGGCCACAGGGTCTGATAGTAGAGCTCTCTTTAGATTGCTTGTTACTGGTCAAGTTTATTTTTGGGGGAATTTTGGTTCCCAGTCAAGTTGAAAAGGACTCCAAAGTACCAAAATACACCCAAGAAACGTGACGGCCGAGACCGGTCCATTATTGCGATCGAATTTCATCAAACGAAGAGGTGGCTGTCCCTGCCTCCCAGGTCAGACTACGTGCAGAGATGCCTCTGGTTTGACGAACCTGGAACAGAGGATCACAAGGAAACCAATCTGCTGTTTTAAGAAGGATATCACCAAGGAGTATCACGTACGCTAAGAAACATTCCAATTGACACAATTTTTCTGCTAGACGCCAGGGAACTTGCCAGTTTAATTCGATTTATATTTATTTGCTGTTTCCAATTGTGAATGTTTTTCCCCCTACCCACGGTATGACATTAGGCTGTGGCTTCTCTAGTTCTCTGTCGCCCATGAATATCTTCCGAGGACTCCACTAGTAGATTGAAGCCGCAGGGCAAGGATCTCCGTGCTGCTAATAAGTTCTTGTTTGGTATCGTCAGCAGCACACGCAGGGGTCGTTGCCTACAATTCTGTTCGCTGTTGGCGCCAAGTCCATCAAGATCCCCGACATCAACAAACGCCCCGTCGTCTCTCAAAGTTGATGTCACTCAGATCAGTGTATGTGTATAGATACTTAATCATGTAGTATCTTGTTGAACACAAGGACTTAACATGTTTAACCCTGTGTTTGCTTTGCCCTAGATTTTTCATGTAGATCTGAATTTGAGTTCTGCCTTGTAGATCTTCATCATGGCGAATCTAATTGGATCTGGAATCCATGGCATCCGAAAGCTAGAGAGTATAATGGCCTTCTTTATTGAACTCTTGGTGGTTTGTTTTAGCAATGAGATTTCTTTTAATCGACTCTTTCGTTACCCATTACATCTCTTTTTTTCCATGAAGAATTTTCGAGCGAGAAGGCCAGGCAAGAGGCCAAGAGAAGATGGCTGACTGACAAAGAATACCTAGCTATTGTGGTGAACCCTCATCGTTACACTAGGCCTGCTCACCGACAGCTTGGAACACATTGATGCTCACTCCATCCTGACTGGACAGCAAGGTATGATATGGTTTCTGATCATACAAGTACCAATGTACAACGATCCACTTGCGAGCAATTATTTTG
The DNA here is from genome assembly GCA_007726485.1 of Eragrostis curvula. Taxonomy (NCBI): domain Eukaryota; kingdom Viridiplantae; phylum Streptophyta; class Magnoliopsida; order Poales; family Poaceae; genus Eragrostis; species Eragrostis curvula. The sequence continues at coordinate 30,581,960 of CM017444.1, forward strand.
TATATCAAGCTAACTAATCAATAAGGCGCATAACTGTTGCAGATGATGTTCTGTTTTTTTGCAACGAGAATCTGAGCGACGCGCTTGGCCTTCCCATAAGAGAGACCCAGGATGTGCAGGTCAGCGGATAAGTTGCTTCCAACGCCCCTATCGATCCTACATATATCACTAATCTGACGCTGCATTGCTATTTATGACACATTTCATGTTGGTATATTGTAGTTCAAAGGAAGAAGGTATATGAAACTGACTCGTTCCTTTGACGAGGCCATTGAGAGGAGGGAGTATGTTATGTGGTACGTACTCTGACATACCAACTACAGTACTTAGTAACCATTCAAGTTGGTTTCCTGAAGCTTTCTGAAGCAATACAGGATGAACTGACTGATGAGCCTTTCTGAAACAGCGCTGCCGGTGACCTGAAGCTTGTTCACTATGGCAAGGTCATGGACGAGACGGCTGACATTGCAGCTGCTGTGAGGCTAGCTAGACAACTGGAAGCTGACATCCTCGCGTACCGCGATGCGTCTGCTCGCAAGAAGGACGAGAATGAGATACTACGGAGGATCAACAGCGCTGAGGTGGATGATGAAGAGAACAAAACCAGCAGCAGGCCGGCAGACAGGCAGTCAGGGCTGTGAATGGTGACAATTGATTTGCAGTTGGTAGTAATGTTTTTTTTCTTTATTATTATTGTTTCCCTCAATGAATGTTTGTCGAACCTGGTTCGAATTTGGAATACTTTAATTTCAGTGGAAATGCAGCATAATTCCGAAAGTAGGAAGCTGTCGGTTAAACTTTTGCTGAAACTAGTTCATGCAGGCTTATGACAAAAGGATATATAAGCATAAATCTTGGTTGATATTTTGAGGTCCCACCGACCTTGGTTGTCTTATAAATAGGTGCATATGGTTGATATCTATACACGGCGGACTTCAGCATTTTGGCATAAAGGAAGAACGCACAAAAAACATCAAAGTTAAAGCTTGCAAGTTAGTGTTCTTCTGAATGAAAGGATTGGCAAAAAAGTGTTGCATCTCTTAAATCATTTTACTAATATAATATTCAAGAAACATGTTTGTAACTCGTACATTATCCGCCTGTAGTAATACCAAGATTTTGATAGATTGCAAATATAATTATGATCCATGAAAAGTGTTACTATGAAAGTCATAAAAGACGTATGTAATGCGTAATTTTAGGAGATACAAATAGATCATCGGATTTCTCTGCCACTTCACATGCCAGACCATTTTTGTACGAGTTGTGAGATCGCCTTCTCCTCTTGTATATGCAATGCTCATCATATCATCTGCACCACCCAGGCGTCGCAAATGTCCTAGTGCTGGAAATTATCTGGGAGGATGGGTGGGTCCTGATCAAGGAGAATAAGCTACCGCACGATTTGACGAAGGGTTCATGTAAATATTGCATAGGATTCAGGTTTCCTTTTTTATTTTTTTTTCTCCACTTGCGACTGATCAAATTTTGTGAAATTTGTAGAGGATTCGCCTCAAGGATGACAATCTAGTTGTCCCACTTAAGCCGAGGTTCCTTGCTAATGGCACTCGAGATATAGCACAAGGTGAAGGTAATCAGCAAAGGGAAGAGAATTGTCACTACTTCTTGTGGGTGGGTATTGCGATGGATAGCAACGCCTAGCAGCTTGATTAAAGTTAGTTGAAGAAGAAGATTGAACTATGCTAGATTGACTCAATAAGAGACTGGCGCTCGTCAGTGCAGAGTTCTTGGGTGCACCGAGTCAGTCGGAGTCGATGACACCGTGTGCAGTCTGCTTTGCCGCTCGAGGCTTTAGAAGGCATGGAAAAATTGCAAATTTAGACAAAGAGACAGAAAAAATTGTTAGGTTTCTTACTAGCAGTTGTGCAAATTTTGTGTTGGGTTAACACGTGATTTTTGTCTGATTGATAGAATAGTCCTATGTGATTCCTTTGATGGAATTCAGTGATTGTGTATGCTTCGTTTTTGGGCCTTATCAGATGGGTCTTTTGGGCTTGGTTCCCTGTTACTTCTCTGTTTTTTTAGAGTAAAATACATGAAAGACACCATTCTACTTGTCCATCCGTTTATATTTGTCCATCGTACTTAAGAATGTGCAAATTTTGGTCACCCATTTTGCTTGACTGCATCATTACGGTCATTATCATACGTATTTATAGGTCCATCATGGAAATTCAATCAAATGTGGCCAAATAGTTAATGCGCGTCCTCTCCTTTTGTATCTATCCCCGTCCACCTATTTACTCTATAATTTTCCGGTACAAACATAGCGAGTGAATCATATTTATCGTTATTCCATCGGCAAGCAAGTGGTGGCCGATGCTAGGTGCTATATGTGATACTTTGCCAGTATTTGGCACTTTAATTCAATTGGCTAACATAAGACATTTTGTTGACTAGGCATGTGGCAGCTTGTTACAATTTACATGAAATACTTTGCCAATATTTCGCACTTTAATTCAATATATGTGAAGCTTTCTGAAGAGGTACATGATGAACTAACTCATGAATCTTTCTGAAGAAATACATGATGAACTCACTGATGAATCTTTCTAAAACAACGTTACCGGTGACCTGAAGTTTGTTCACTATGGCAAGATCACGGACGAGAAGGCTGACATATATTATGGCTGCGGTGAGGCTAGCTAGACAACTGGAAGCTGACATCCTGGCGTACCGCGATGCGCCCGCCCGCAAGAAGGACGAGATGATGAAGAGAACAAAACCAAGCCGGCAGGTAGGCAGTCAGGGCTGTGAATGGCGACAATTGATTGGCAGTTGGTAGTAATGCTTTTATTATTATTATTATTATTATTATTATTATTATTATTACTGTTGTTGTTGTTGTTGTTGTTGTTGCCCTCGTTGTCGAACCTGGTTCGAATTTGGAACACTTAAACTTCAGTGGAGAATGCAGCATAATTCAGGCAGATCCAAATGTACCCTGAGCTAAGCGTCCCTTGCTAAACTGACACAGGCAGCAAGCAGGAAGTTCAAGTGATGTGATGACACTGTGTTATAGTTTAGTGTTCTTGCTTCGATCTATCACCAGTCTGCTATAATCCTCAACATGACTGCAATCATGTGATGTCACAGCTTATAGCTGTAGACGTATATACTTTGGAACGGGAACGGAGGTTGTACGGGTGAAATACTGAAGGTCGAGTACGCGGCCGCCGAACCACACGCTTGCACGCCGGCGCCGTCGTGGACGTCGCCGAGATGCAAGGCATGGGATAGCAACAAATATGAGACTACTACTTTTCTTGCTTGATTGGATAGACCTTGACACCTTATATAGCAACCGGACTTAGGCCCTCTTTGGGAGGGATTCTGCAAAACGGATTCTGTCACTGTAGCTACAGTGACAGAATCCGTGAGAAGCTACGATTTTGCTGCTTTTGGATTCTGGCAAAAAATGGATTCTGCAGCTACAGTGCCAGAAGCAGAATCCAAAATCCAGTCCAGAAGCTCTGCCAAACAGGCCCTTACAATTCTACTTGATTACGACAAGGAAAGAAACGTCGCTGAATACTAAACTAGGACTCTAAACTGAGCTAGAATCTAAGCTAATGCAGCCAGTGGCAGTGGCAGAGCTTCAGCATGGATCTGGGGGGGGGGGCGGTTCAGTAATTAAGCAAAAAAAATAGCGAACAGTAGCCAAATTACTGTTTATGCAATGCAAATTTGTCCTAAGCAGGGGGGCCATGGCCTACTCTGGCCTTCATTAAGCTCCGCCCGGCTAGCCTTGCCGCCGTCAATACGACACCGAAATATTATACGTACATGACTTGAATCATCTACGCCTTCGTGTTCCTGCTGCCGTCACTTGCCATGACATGTGATAGGCTTGCATTGTCTGATGCCGAGTGTGCAGTGCATGCACATTGGACCTGCATTCACTGTGAAACAGAACTGGAAAGGAAAAGAATCCATCAACTGGTAAATAAGTTTCTGTAAACACTCCTAGTAGCATCAAATCCATTGTCGTCTAGTCCGGTTAGGATATCTGGCTTTCACCCAGACGACCCGGGTTCAAATCCCGGCAATGGAACATTTTTTTGTTTTTTTGTCTATTCGTACTGCACTTGCATTTTGCGGGCTTGAGCATCAGAAGCAACGCGTCATATGGATCAAATTTCCGAGCATGACCCTCCGGCCATGCCACCGTCCCTCGGACGAACCTGGTGCACCATCCCGTTACTGCAGACCGTGCACGCCGCCCGCAGGTGTGAAGGTTCCCCTTCAGCCCGCAACCCGCGTCCCACGTCGTACGTGCATTGCAGTGTCCGCTACAGAGTGCTTCGTGTCGCGAAGACGAAGAGCACCTAGGACCTCGTCGATTTAGAGATTCCGGCGGAAGAAGGCGAGGTCACCGTTCCACACGCTGCGCCGATGCCGGCGGGTGGCGGTCCTCAGTCCTCGCGAGGCGGTGGCGGCGGGGCTTCACCAACGAACACGGTCAGCCAGCCCGTACCAGGTGGGCCGATCGGGGAATGGACATTTCCTGAGTAGGCAGCCCGTACAAAGTGGGCCGGTTGGTAAATGGACATGCCCCCTAGTTTGCAGCCCATGGACTTGAACGGTTGAACTAGTCAAACCAACTGCAGTACGCCAAGCAGATTTCGTAGAATAGGAAGGACCCAACTACAAAACGGGGAAAACAACTTCTTCCCCTTCCTCCTATAACCGCAGCACTACTCCCCCCAACCGCGCCCGCCTCCGCTCGCCGGCACCGTGTCCTCCTCGGTCCCGCACGCCACAGCCCACCTCCCATGCCGGAGCGCCGCCGCCGCCACCTCGCCGGAGATCCGCCGTACTGGTGACGATCCCCGGAGCAACCGCGATGGACCGCTACCTGCTCTCCCGCCCGCCCATCCCCGTCCCGACCCACGCGGGCTCCGGCGCAGACGGCGACCTCCTCGAGCTCGACGTCCTCTGGCCCGCAGGCGCCGCTTCGTCCCCGCGTGGCCTTGGCTTCCTCGCCGCGCTCCCAGAGGACGAGGGCGGCGGCAAGAAGAAGAACAAGCGCGCGGGCGGCGCCGTCCGATCCGCCGCGCGCCCCGTCCCGGAGACCGCCGCGGCGCTCGGGATGGCGAGGTCGGCGCCGGTGAGGATTCCGTCGGAGCCCGCCGCGGCGGGGGCGCGGAGGGGGAGGTGGGTCATCCCCGGCGGCGAGGACGCCGGGGAGGCCGCCGTGGTCCCGCCGCACGAGATCGTGGCGCGCCGCGCGGCCGCGCACAGCTCGGTGCTCGAGGGCGCCGGGAGGACGCTCAAGGGACGTGACCTCCGCCGCGTCCGCAACGCCGTCCTGCGCCGCACCGGCTTCCTCGACTGAGGCGGAGGCGAGTCGACACGTCGCTTTCGCGATAAAGTTTTGACCATTTCTTTTTCTTCTGCTGCTTCGCATTCTGTTTCCCATGCGGCTATTTTGATTTGTCTTTCCCTGGAGAGAAGAAGTGAGGTGGGGTGAGATGAGTGAGCGAGGAGTATGACGGTGTTGTTCCATCAAATACATATTTATGGAAATTTTGGCCCTTTATTTCTTCAATTCGTATGCTGTGTGCCCTGAGAAGCAAATGTTTTGGTTTGCATACCATAATTGAAGAGCGTGGTATATGAAACCATAGTTTGCTATGAATTAGCGTTCGCGTGGTATATGAAACTTAGTTTGCTATGAATTATGTTTGGGTACTTTGGTAGTGGCCAGCTCTGTTTCGTGCTCTGGCTGTGACTAAAATAATTCGAAATTGTTTGGATTAATGTTTCATATGATTGAGGAATTATGTCTTCAGGTCCGTGTTGCCATAGCTTGTTTCGATTTCTAGCTTTTGGTATCGAAAAATCAGGGGAAATAATGCAGATAGACTCATATTAGTTCTTCCTTTGCATATACAAATATGGAAATTTTGGCCCTTATATGTAGCTTTTGGTATCGAAAAATTCATGAGAAGCTAAATTAATAGCTGAATGGTATGTGAAATGTAGTTTTCCATAAATTATGTCCAGTTAATACTTAATGTGTTGCTACTTGCGAAGAATCGCTAAATTATGAGCTCCCTGGATTGATTATTGCTGAGATTCCAGTCCTTATGATCAAGCGATTTGTGTTTACCTTGGATGCCAACATAGTGATTATTGGTGTTATAAATTATTCAATTTGGATTGTTGTGATTGAGGGAGCAAACATGTCGTGCGTTTGTTATTGAAAATTCAGCTCAGTAATGCGAATATGAAGTATAATTTGCTTTGTGAGGTACTGTACAAGTTGTTTACTAATATTTGCACTGTGTACCTTTGAGACATGATCTTTCTTATTTCATCTGTTTGATATATCATATCAGAAGCGGTAATGATAACTGTTAGTGTGGCTTCTAGTTGGTAGGAGCATTTTACTTTTCATTACAATTTTAGCAGACCATTAATTTAGTTCATGTTGTACTGTTACACAGAAACTTGAATGGATGTGAACCTGGTTACTGATTTTGTTTCAGGTTCTTTTGCTAAGCAATGATTGGAGAAAATTAGTTCCAAGGTCAAATTTGTCTAGCTGATATAGAAAGGATTATCTTACCGTAAAGAAAAGTTTGTCTTATTGAGAATTCAACTCACCTTAAAAGGCATAATTTTTTATCTCAGTAGTCCCTTTCAGCAATACTTGTTCATCGGTCAAATATATCAAAGTTGAAGAATCTTTCATTGTAAAGTTTGCCTCATATGAAACAAATTCATCTCGAAAGACTGAAATCATATTCCATGAACATTCCTTTCACTAATGTTTAGTAGGGGTCTTTTGTAAAAAAACTAATGTTTAGTAGCTCTTGCCCCCAAAATGCTCTCCCCACTTCAGTAGCAAAAAACTGGCACCACTAAGCACCAGCCTAGTTTTGTGATGGAATCATCAGCTCTTGTGAGCTGTCCTGTACCTGTTCTGAAGGAGGTGTGGGCCGATGCAAGTTTCACTTTACCTATTTTTTTCCAAGCATTCCATTCCATTGCTGTACAAGGAGTCAGGACCAATGCACTGCTGTAATGTTTCTAGTTAAATGGTCCATTATATTAAACACAGTAATTGATTCTACCAGTGTATAGTGATATCTCCAGCGTGCTAAGTCCTTGGATTATTTCAGTGAAAGTACATCTAGCATGCATGCTATCTTAGCCTATGTTACCAAGTTGTTTTCTTAGGTTATTTCAAATTTTGATGCCATTATTAATGATGAAACTACTTATCAAAGAAGTTGAATGTGCCTAAAATCTTCACTAGTATCAAAGCTGCATTGATATGAACAAATGGTTGAATGTTGCTTGCTGCATGATTATCCTGTTCCTGGATAACCTCCTCTGGTATTGCTTCTCTGTAGCAGGAGACTTTCAACAATATGTCAAAAGCATCGAGCCAAAATTTGTTAAGATATTCATGGATGTATTTAGGAATAAAACGACATGCTATTTCAAAGTCTAAAGTCAACAAAATTATATATTCAAAAGGTCATTTGAATGGGCTCCATTTCATGTTCGTTTCATGGATATATCTGATCTTACTTTTCAGTTCTCAGATATCATGATCATAGAACAGTATTGCAGAAAGCGACCCACCAATAGATCCATTATTTTACTGCAATGTTAGGTCCATTCTTTGGTTGTTAATTGAAAGCGATGCCGACCTGAAAGTGACACTGTCTTTATGTTTAACCATTCGATATCCCTTTGAGGATTTGGTCCTCTGATCTGCCTTTATTTGATTCCGTCATGCAACAGCGCTATCAGTTTCTTTGCCCTGTTGGACCAGCATTCTGCCTTTATTTGAGTCCAACTGCTCTGAATATGCAATGCATCTTCCGTTCTGTACTGCTGATGACGACCACAAATCAATTGATATTTTGATGAGCATATGACGATATCCAGCTCATATTTTTTGTTTGAATCAGTCCAGCTCATTTTTTCGGTGCAGAATAGTAGCCTCGGATGCTTGCATCGAGTGATCATTACTTCATCACGGAATCTGTTTAAAAGAATGAATCATGAACTAGCTGTTGGGGGACCACTGCCCTCAGTGATGCTCCCTAGTTAGCAAGACTAATTGTGAAATTGTATGCTCATGCTATCTCAACTCTATCTGCTTAGTTTATTTCAGATCCTCATGTGTGAGGGAATATCTGAAAGCTTGGTGGCTTTGCAATTCTGACACTATGCTTTACACGTAATGTGTACTTTGTGAACACAATATTGCTCATTTCCCATCCTGTTTTTCCCTTGTATCTTTCATTCGTCTTCCGCTGGCTGCCGCACATTCTGTAAAGTGCGGTCTCTCTTGCTCCTCCTGTTTATTGGATTACTTCTTCTTTGGGTTCTCAAAGAACCGGTGGGTTAACCTTCTTGACAAGTGACGATAAAATGGAGGTTACCTTTCACTACGGTTTCAACCGTCGGCACTGTGACCTCACCTCAGCGACCAGCGAGCGAGCGTCCCCAGCCTTGCTTGGTTCTGCTTCTGCTTGTGCTCTGTGGCTTTCTACATCCAATGCCGGAGCCGGCTTGTAGAACGGTTCAGGATCTTTGAGGCCTGTCACGGCCTTCTTGAGATAATCCTGTCCCCACCACCCACACCCCCCCCCCCCCCCCCCCCCCCCACCCCACCCCACCCCGCCCATTGTCTTCCAAAGTGTTCGACTTTTCTTTTGGCCCGATAAACCCTATCCACAACCTGCCATTCTAACTTTTTTTCCAATCAAAGAGAGGTTTATTGATCACTCTGAAATCAAGTTAAAATCAGGAGCGGCCAACACACAGGGGGAACCTATGGTTGCATACTGCAGTGTGAGTCGTTAGTTTTCGCCAGTTGTGCTAGCTTATGCATCATTCTACTCTTTCTTTATGGCCTGAAAATTACATTCCCGCGAACTACTGCCATAGTGCAAAGTTCATCCAAGATACAACCAGTGGCGGAGCCAGAGGGTAGTCCATATAGGCACAGGACTACCCTGGCTTCCGGCAAAACAAGATGCTCTAGCTACTGTTGAACACTGTTAAGTAATGTTTATGCACTGTTTAACACTAGTTACTAGTAGGGCTGAAAACGGACGGAAACGGTCGGAAAACAGCCCAACCGTTTCCACTTCCACATTTGCATCTCCGGACGGAAACGGAAACGGGAAAGTCGGGAACGGAAACGATCGGGATAGTTTCGGTCATCCGAAAACGAACCAATCCGGACGGTATATGCGGGTAACGGTACGGTAACCGGTGATAAGCGGGACATCGACCCAACATAACAACATATATATCAATTCCAACCGAGCAACCGCTCATAAAAAAATAACAACATACAAGATTTTACCGTCCCGTTTTCAGCCCTAGACACAAGGAAAAACATTGATGCCAAGCTGGTCTGGAGTGTAAGGACGAGTACATCTAATTAATCACTTGTACATTGGGTTCGCTAGTGTGTTGCGAAATTACTAAGGACGAGGCAGTTTGCATGATTGGTTTGGACAAGGATTAAGCTTAGGTTCTGACGTGCGTTTTGCTCGCAGGGTAGTGCGTCGCTCACAGCGGTGGCACAATGCGCCATCTTCGCCTGCCTCCACTGCTGTCCTCGCGAGCCGTGCATCTGCAGCTGGAGAGTGGAGCCGTGGAGCCGTGCAGGTGCAGCTGGAAGGAGCGGCCAGAGAGCGGCGGGGAGTCGCCCTTGCGTGAGCTGCGCTCGGGTGGCGGCGGCTTGGAGCTGTGCAGGCGTGCGAGTCGAGCGGGGGAGGGAGCTCTGGTTTGGGCTTGATGGGCCAAGTGTTTGGTCTGTGGGCTGAATACCGTGAACTCATAAACGGGATCAAATTCGGGATATTACCGGCTGAAAACGGGATCCTGCTTAAACGGACGGAAAAACGTCAATCCGTTTCCGCTCCCGCATCCCGTTTTTTCCGTCCCGTTTCCGTACCGTCCCGCTTTTATCCCGGCAATTCGAAAACGATCGGGAAAATCTGGGAACGGTAGTCGGACGGAACGGGATTTTCCCGTACCGTTTTCAGCCCTAGTTACTAGTACTGTTTAGCACTATTTTCAACACCGTGCCTACCCCAGGTAAACGCGCTGGCTCCGCCGCTGGATACAACTAGAGGGGGTTGAGCGATTCTCAAACCAACCTTGGCCGAAGAAGGTGACTTTCGACGCACAACCACATCTCGTAGAGATGACAATAGTTGGATCTAGGGCTAAAAATTAACTTGTGTTTGGATTGAGAATGTAGGAATGTATCATTATTGATGAGTTGTATATGTTTGTTAGAGAGCACATTTGAACATGTCACAAAAAATATTGGGTGTTGATATAGAGTAGACCACCTTTGGTAATAAGATCTACTTTTCTCCAGTATAATTGTAGAAACCTTATCTTGATTGTGCATATGTTTTTATTAGCTTTGGTTTTTGTTGTGTTAAAGATAGTCGAAGTTAGTTCATTTCACTGGAATTAAACAAGAAAACATGACACCGGGCGATAAGGCCAGTCTCAATGGGTCTTTCATCAACATTAAATAAGGTGCTACATCAACAAAATAGATGACATGGCACATCAATTAAGATGAAAGAGGAGAAGTTACTTTCATTCTAATGAAGGAAGTTGGCACGGTTTCATATATATGAAAGCTTATTGAAAGACCTATTGAGAGCAAAAACTTTCATCCTAACATGTTTTGACCAATCTCAATGCAAGAATTTAATATTATACTTTGCTTATGAAACCGTGAGATGAAATTATACATTGAGAGAGACCATTTCATTTATCATGTGAAAACTTTAAATTTAATGTGGCACCTTTGTTTATGAATCGTGGAAGAACCGAAGAAGAGGAAGAAATAAAAAGGGATAAAACTAGGAGCAGCATAGGGTGACGTCGATTCGTTACTTCCTCGTGATCCGTGTGTGATAGGGTTGGCCCGGAGATGAGATCCAACCAATAGTCATCATCCCACCGACGCCGAAGTTGCCGCACTGGCACCGCATGGAGCCGGCGTGGTGGACGTGTCGCCCGGCCGGAGGCCACCTCCTGCACCGAGCCCGGAGTCGATCGATCCGCGCGACTAATCAGCGGTCAGCCCACCGCACCGCACCGCACCGTCGTTGCAGCAGCCCAGCCGCCGAGCGACGAGAGTACCCGGGTTGCCGGGTACTGCCTGGCATTTTGCCGAGAGCGAGCCAAACCAGCAGCAGCAACCGCCACCGCGGCACCGCCACCGAAGGAGCGCGCGCGCGTTGTTCTAGGCGGTTCCCCGTTCCGGCTCGGCTTCGCTGCCTCTTGCCCCGCCCGGTCCGATCCACACGCGGCAGCTCCCTGCCGCGCTGACCCATGGGCGCCCACGCGCGCGTAGGTCCGTCCGGCCGGGGCCGCTCGCATCGCTGCTCCTGGTAGGCCGGCCTCACCGAGTGCAGTAGGCTGACAGGGCTGGCCCGCGGGCCAGGACGCCGCCTCGGGCCGCGAGGCCGCGCTGGCTCCTGGCCTTCCTGCTTGCTTGCGTGCGGCTGCGCATGCGCGGGCTCCCCACGTGTCCCCGCCTCGCGTCCCTGTGGCGGAGATACGTGGCGCCGCCGCACGGGCCAGGCCCCGCGCGCCGGGGAGGTATAAATGAGCCCAACGCCTACCCCCCCTCCGCCGCCGCCGTACTCGACCCGATTGGCACCCACCCAAATTCGCCCCCTTCCACCCACCTCCACCTCTTCCTCGACGACGACGACGACTGCCTTTGGATGCTAGCGGTAGGATCTTTCGCCCATATGTCCGACGACCAGCGCAGCAGCGGGAACGACGGCGGCGGCGGGCAGCTGCAATGCCGGCGGCGGCGCGGCGTCACGGTCGACGTCGAGCTTGGCGCTGCCCTGGCTTTGGCCGACATGGCGGCCGCCGGCGGTGGTAGTAGTTGCGGCGTGGGGCTCGCGCTCGGGACCGGGCCGGACGCCGCCGGCGCTGCCAGCAGGCAGCAGCAGGAACCGCCGCCGCGAGAGACGGCTGCGGAGCAGATGGTGACGGACGAAGACGAGGAGATGGCGAGCACTAGGCTGAGCCTGGAGCTCGGCAAGGTCGGCATCCACTCGTCCTCCTGCTCCAGCAGCTCCAGCGCCGGCCGCCCCGCGCGCCAGGCGGCGGCCACCGCCACCGCGCCGGGCGGCGCGCACGGGCCCAGGCCACGTCACGTCCTTTCCGAGGTATGGTAATTACCGAGTAATAAGCCGCGCTGGCTTTGCCGTTTCCCTAATTACCTGCAGGTCTTTGTGACGGTGCTAATCAGTTCGCCGTGAACGCGCGCGATTTCAGGCGGAGAAGGAGGCGAAGCGGCTGCGCCGGGTGCTCGCAAACCGGGAGTCGGCTCGCCAAACCATACTCCGCCGCCAGGTCACCCCTCGATCTCTATCTATCTACTACACAATTAATTAACCTCTACAAGATATTTCTGCAGAATAACGGACACAACAAAATCTATGCATGGATTACCACTAGGATAAGACCGTATGATTTAGTTACAACATAGGGTCCAAACAAATTGGTTCATGGCCGGCCGCCACAATTCAAGTTACGTTGTTGCTGTTGTATCCAGGCCATCCGAGACGAACTGGCGAGAAAAGTTGCAGACCTGTCGTCGCAGAACGAGAGCATGAAGAAGGTACGTGAGCTCCAGATCTGGTGCCACAAATCACCCCTCGACTATCCAGATCGATTCATTTGGCATTTGCGGGCGTCAAAGCTAAGCTAATCGGCTAGTTGACTGAATCCTTTACTTACTTGGTGTCTGCCGTGTGCGTGCAGGAGAAGGACCTGGTGATGGAGGAGTACCTGTCACTCAAGGAGACGAACAAGCAGCTGAGGGCGCAGCAGGCGCATCACCCTTCCTCGCTCTCATTATTTTAACCCTTACGTTTAAATCATTGTTAGGCCCAAAGCCAAAGCAGCAACAGGCAACAGGCAAGAGGGCCTAGCATGTTCCAAAGCGTCCATCCTGTTGTAAAACTCTTAATTGGGCCAGGCCCACCTTCTAGAAGAAGGAGTCCTGGTCCATATGGGCTGCTTTATCGAATCCAGACCCAACACGAAGTTAGGGTTCCCCCCTTATATATAGTTGAGGAGACCCCCCTGTAACCTGACACCAGAATTTCGCAATAAAGAATTTCGTCTCCTCTATACCAATTTTACTTTTCGTTATCTGTCGTGATCTACGTGCCGTCGTTCCGCCGATAACTTAACACGTTATCAGCACGCTCTACGAGGAATTTGCCCAGCAGATCGGTGAACTACGGTACGTTCTTGTTTTGCGTATGATTTTTACTATCTTGACTCGTTGCAGCCAAGATCTGTCCAGAAATCACAAGATCAGATCCGAGGGCGAGCTATAGGAGCTATGGCCGCCCAAAGACGATCTGAATCTGAGAAGCATCGTCAAGAACAAAGAAAAAGATCAGATCCAAAGGCGAGCTATAGAAGCTATGGCCGCCTAAATTCGATCTGAATCTGAAGAATCGTCGGAAAAAAAAAAAAAAAAAAAAAAAAAAAAAAAAAAAAAAAAAAAAAGAGCGAAAACAGATCCGGCGCAACGTCGCCAGAACAAAGCTTTTGGTGCAACGTCACCGAATCGCCGAGTTCTCGAGATCTACAGTGGTTCACGAAGAACCCTACCTAACCCTACCCGGCACGAAGTCCGGTACAGAGGCAACGTCGTCGAGTTCAGATCGAGATCTACAGATGCAAAACCAGAAGAAAAAAAAAGGGGCATCGGGTTTCAAACCCTAACCCCAGATCGAGTTCATCAGATCCAAGATCCATACGACGAACAAAGAAAAAAAAAAAACAGAAGAATCGCCGCCGAATCAGCTGAAGAACGGCCAAGTGCTGCGCCACACGCGCGCAGTGCGCCGACGCACCAGGCCCACCCCCGCGGCCTGCCCACCAGCGCTGCTCGGTCTGGCCCGGCAGCCATGTGCCACTGGGCCCCGCCCGAGCCAGCCCCGGACGCGAGCCGCTCTAGCCCGGCCGACGAGCCAGCGCTCTTAAGCCGCATCGGGTCTCGGTCAAGATGCTGCCTCGGGTCGCTGCTGAGCCGCACGGCACCCGGCCACTGGCAGCGCGCCACCAGGCCGCTGTGCCCGCAGGCCGTCGCGACCAGCTGACGTCGGAACAGCCCCGGCCCCTGGCGCGCGCAGGCGACGCGCGCACGCTGGCGCAGACGCGCACAGCCGCGGGCCCCGGCCACCGCGCGCCAGCCCGCCGCCTGCCCAGCACGCGGGACCCGGCTACCTGCCACGACGGCCTGGCCCTGGCCCCCGAACCGCTGCGCTCCGAGCCACCGTGCTCCGAGCAGCAGGGCTGCAGACCACCGCGCGAGCCTCGGTCAGCCGCAAGCCGCATGAGCACACCGGCCTTGAGCCGCCATGGCCCGCACCTCGCTACCCCCATCGCCAGATCTGGTGGAGAAGAAAGAAGAGGAAGGGAAGAAGAAAGAAAAGAGCCGGTGGCGGCTGAAGTGGAGAAAGACTGAGGAGAGAGTGGAAAACTAGGGTTTCGCCCTGTTTTTATCTCCCTTCAGAATATTTTACGAAAAGGACCTTGCTGTTTCGGGAAATTATGAAACCTATGTCGCCCTGAGTAATGCATTGCAGCAAGAGCAGGGAGAGATTTTAGTAACACATGTCCGATCTTGTGACAATCTTGCAGATATGTTCACAAAGGCCTTACCTTCCCGCACTCTCGAAGAGTGTCGGCGTGGTATTGGCATGAGAAGACTTAGAGAAGTGCTTGGAACAGGGGGAGAACTTCCCTAAGTACATCACATTCCCGAACTAAATGAGTTATCTCGAAGATAATTTATATCAGTCATGAAGATTGATAAACATTAATCATGAAGATTAAAACATTGCACTCTTTTTCCCTTATGAGTTTTTCACATGAAGTTTTCTCAATAAGGTTTTTAACGAGACAATGTGTGCATACAAGTGGTGGTAATATGTGCTCTTTTCTCCAATTTTTCCCACTGGGTTTTTAGGAGTTTTTATGAGGCATACTTATCACGATAAAGAGCCCAAGGGGGAGTGTTGTAAAACTCTTAATTGGGCCAGGCCCACCTTCTAGAAGAAGGAGTCCTGGTCCATATGGGCTGCTTTATCGAATCCAGACCCAACACGAAGTTAGGGTTCCCCCCTTATATATAGTTGAGGAGACCCCCCTGTAACCTGACACCAGAATTTCGCAATAAAGAATTTCGTCTCCTCTATACCAATTTTACTTTTCGTTATCTGTCGTGATCTACGTGCCGTCGTTCCGCCGATAACTTAACACATCCGTCCAGTTGTGCCCTCGCGAGCCTCGCCACATGACCGCCCTTCACTGGGTCAGTTCAGTCAGTGCCGTACACCTAGCCGAGTCGGGAACTGTTTCCATGTACCTCGCGCTGACATGTGTGTCGAGATGACGGTCCCTGTTTCTATTTTTATCCGGCGGACTGGCTGCTGGCCTTTTGTCCACATGTTGCCACTGCTTTCTTTCCTCAACCGCGAAGCGGTGCTGCTTATAGTAACAGCTTACTATTAAGATACTCTATTATTCCGATACCTTGCTGTGCCTGTGGCATCATCGTGCATCCCTGTGTACTTTACTTCTTTTTTGGGAAAACAAGATTTCATTGAATCAGGGTGTGGTTACGCCCTGTCTGCATCACAAAGATGCATGCGAAACAATTGATGGGGATGCCTTAGCCATACAGCGCAAGCACCCACATCACAACCATGGGCAGCTAGTGTGAGTGCAGCCCTCTTAACACATTGAACAATCTCGAATTTCTTGAGCTCATCAGCGGCCAGTCTTCACTTCTGCCGCTGCCCGAGCAACCCTGGAAGCCTTCTTTGCATGTCGTCAGAAGGAGGTCCAAATCGCCCACCGACGTCAGTCTTCACTCCACCATCGACGAGGCAGCCTCCTAGCTAGCTATGGCGACACGACACAGACGAATGTGGGGCCACGGGCCTGCAGTGGCCTTTGCTACGACGACAAGTATGAGGTAGGTACTCACAACGGCGAGCCATCGACACGCTCCATTTCCGTGGATGACGACAACAACAACGATATGGACGCCCAAACTTCATGAACAAATACATGTGCTTAGAATTCTACAACTAATAACTGATTACCATCTTGCAACACCTGATAGCATACATGTGCTAGCTAAAATCCATAAACAATCACGACATCCAAAGTCTCAGGGTGTGTTTGGTTGTGCTGTGGCTGTAAGAAAAAGATGCTGTTGGCTGTGACTGTAGAAAAAGCTGCTGTGGGCTGTGAACTGTGAGAAAAGCTAAAAGCCATTTGGTGAAACTACTGTGGCTGTGGAAAATCTGTTGAAATGTCTGTAATGCCCCCAAATGGTCTGTGAAACTATGTATATGAAAATTGATCGTAAAAGAGTGTACTATTCAGATATTACATTTCAGAAAGGAAATCTTTTTTTTAAATGTTGCATCCACCATTGAAATTTAATTCTTTAATCAAGGAAAACAATTAATTTACTTTTCAGTTCAAGAAATTGTTTCCTGTTTTCCAAGAATTATAATTTAAAAGAAATATTACGAATATGAAAATCTTGCAATAGGACGTGTGGGACCCACCCACCAGCCTCTCTCCTTCCCTGTTTTCTCTACTGCGCGTACTTCCTCCATTGCCGGCCTGCACAAGGTCACGCCGAGCTGCTGCGGAGCAGCATTCCTACCCAACCTCCATCACAATTCGATTCTCTAGTAAGCTTCGCGGGTTCCCATGGCCACCATTCCTTCTCTTTCGCAGTGAAGGCCGAGATCTACTCATCATATAGAATCTTTAGTTCCTCCCGTCATGCACTGTTTTACTGTTCATTTACTGTTTTACTGTTTTCCTGTAGCGATCGATCCTGGCCGTCGACTGCTGTTCGCGCCCCATCGCGGCCGTTGCCGCCGAGGCTTATCCTTTCCACAGGTCACTCTCCCTCCCGTGCCCCCGCATCCGCACGCCGCCCGGCTTCCCCGTCGCCCTCGCAGTCCTCGCCGCTTCGCTGCCGCCGCCCACTGATTCGCCGCATCAGCGCCCCTCCGGTTGCCCTAGCCGCTCGTGTGCATCGGAGCCCTTCTCGCCCTGCAACCCCGCGGCATCCGCCGATTCGTACCATCCGCGGCCCCTCTCGGTTGTCAGTCGCCTGCGGGAGGAAGAAGATGCGCAGGGCCAGCTGCTATCGCACATGCTTTCCTACGTCCCTAGCGCTCACCAGCGTCCCAGCTGTGTTCTTCGTCGCTGGCTCTTGCTCCAACCCTCGATCCTCAAGCCATCGCTGCCGACTGGTTTCTGCTCTCCCCATCGTAATGGACGGACCACACCAAGGAGGCTGCAGTGCAGATGACCTTAGTATTGACAGGTAAAAATAATGTATTTGCTGCTCTTCCTTCAGTTAGGTGCTAATTTGTAGCATGTTCATTTCCTTACAGCCGATTTCTCATTTCCTGGATAAAGAAGGTAGGAAGGAGGGCGATTGACAGCTAGATCAGCAGATTTAGGTACGACTTCATAGCCTCATCGTATCTTGCATTCTTTAATTTGCAATACTCACAGTTGCCTTACGTTCTTCTTGACTAATTTCAATTATCATCCCACCGGTTGGACATGTTGCCATGCTCAACAAGTGGTGGAGTTATGCATTCATTACCTTTTTGCCCATATAACATAGATGGATCTAAACTGGCCTGATGGTATTCTGGGTGGATATATAGATAAGTTTGTTGGAATAATTTAGTTACCATTTGTGATACCATGCAGATATTAGTAGCTATGGTTGCCAGGCCGCACACAACTTACACAGCTGTTCTCTATTTAACGTATTTATTTGCAGGCCCTCTACTTCTGATGGTTGTAGCACCAGATCCTGCCACTAATGATTTACATGATTTGATTGAAAATAACCCTGCTGGGTGTCCTAACAGTACCCACAATGGTGTCTATAGAGACATTTATAATGATCTAGGCTAAAGGTATCGTTGCCATCAAACAAACTCCTATCACCTCTTATTTTCCTCCTGCTTCTCATATCATACTAACATTATAACAACTTTGCCTCCTTTTTTTTTTTACAGGCTGCTATGAACAATCAGAGAAAGAAGAAAAAAACAGAGTTGCATCAGATGAGACAATGAAGGTAGGTTTATTACACGTATTGCTTTGCTATGATCTTCATAAGTTTATTTTCAGTGTTAAATCGAATCAAGTATGATGGATACCGTGTGTATCAGAGCAAGTGGCTGAAGAGAAATTCTAAATAAAGCTATATGCGTCAACTTAGTGACCTGTGCAGTGCAATATTGAGGCTAGGCAAGTGGTGGAATTATGCATTGCAATTTAATTTGAATAAGGAATTAATAATTCACCCTATCTTAGTTTTCCAATGTTTCCACTGTTCTTCTTTGTGTCCATGTTAATTGTACCGTCCTTCTTGAATAATATAACCATTTTTACTGCTTTATTATTTCTGTGCTATGGATGCATTCTTCTATGTTCGGATGAACTAACAATCGAGTGTTTAGGTACCTACACATCCTTCTTTAACATATATATTGTTGACATATCCCTAAATAGTTCCGGGCCCTGGGTTTCCAATTTTCAAGGTCTCTTGAGTGGTCCTGAATTCCTCATAGAAAATATTACAGAGGCATATGCAGAACATTGCTTTTTCCCGGCCAACATATAGTTTGCCTCTCAATTTTTTAGTAGCCCATTGATCATAGTGTTGTCATGCAAGTGTTGTGTTGCGATTTGCGAAGCTACCCAGAGAGGACAATTTATTTGTTGTTATCGCAACTGTAGCTTTGCCCGGGAATCAGACCATGCGTTAACAACTATCCATCCCTTTTTGCAGTCTGTTGTGGCCCATTGCAGATTTAAAGAATGATGCTGACCTGCTTCCCCCCTCCCCTCCATCTGCCAGAATTTTGGGTCATCTGTCTCTATTTTCTCAAGGTATGCAGCATATGAGGAAAAATATTAAGTGATACCATAGCTACAATTTTTTCTCTTTTACATACAATTTTGTGAACCGCATGGTATACCATATTGTGGATTGGTTGGCTATCTGTATCTGCCATCATATTAGTTCTTTTTTTTCCCAGATTTGCAAAGAAATAAACCTGACAGTCTGTTGCATATTTGTAGTACTTAAGTTAGGCTACATCTGTAACATGTGTGATTGTTGCATTCGCTCCTTCTGGAGGATCTTTTCACTGTCATGATATAGTGATTTTTTTTTTGGGAGGGGTCATGATATAGTGATTAAGTTAATGTTTATTTGAAATGCGTTTCACACTACTAGCCTTTTAAAATACACTTATATTATAGGTTCCCTGGACAAGCCTCTTATATTTCCACGTACATCTATGATTAATATGGATGCTGATATATTTGAATGATGTTCAAGCAGTTGTCGACAACATGGACCATTATACGTTTCTTATGGATAAGCAGCCTCCTCCAAGACTCCAGCCATGATATCTATGTTGTGTGAGATGACAGGCATTTTACTCCGATCTAGATGGTTTCATCACGTGTACAAAATGTGTAATTCCAAATTCACATAGTTTCAGTTTCGAAAATATACTTCCAGTAGCAGAAAACTACTACATGTATTTGTATATTGGTTACATGTTCCATATTGTTTGATGGATCCAGGACGTAGGAATATTAAGTCATCAAAATACTGTAATAGTGTTCATGTTATAACAACTCTTATCTCCACACTACCTTTGGATATTTATTACTTTGCAAAAAAGTGCCCTTTTACTGCTAATTTTATGTTAGCTAACAATAAAGATTCATGCCAACTGCAATATCATCAGATAAAAGAGGTTTAGTTTGTTTCACTCAAAAGTCTCATCTTGCATGCTAGATGTTTAGGATCCTTTTATTGTGCCCGCGGCAACGCGCGGGGTTTCATCTAGTTTTATTCCTCATGGCCGGCAATGGACCACCATCCACCTCTCTGTGAAATTCTCCCTCTCCAGTGAGTCAATCATCAATTAATCGCGTCAAGAGCTGGGAAACTCGATCGCGCACCTCCCTGTTTCTTCCTCCTTCCGTTTTCGCAGCTTCTAGCTACGCCGGTGAGCTTTTCCCCCGATGCAGTTTGTCACGGTCAATTTCCTCCTTCCAACGCCTGAGAAAAGATGGCCGTGGATGCTCTTCCGCCTACCCATGGAGACTATGACGGCGTGTCCAGGCGGGGCCGCCTCGGCCCGGCGAGGAGGCTGCCGGGATCCGCCGCTGCTGGCGCTGGAGCAGGCAGGATCTGCCGCGTCCGCCGCGCCCGAGACAGAAGAAAGGGTCACCGAAGCTCATGAAAAGGAATGGAGGGTCACCAGAGATAAGAGGACCGGCGCGACGAAGCGACCTGGCGGCGGACCACGCGGCGAAGTGGGCGCACGACGGAGTGGGCTTGCGGGAGAGACGCTGGGGATGAGAGGAAGGGGCGGAGGAGAGACGCGAGGGAAAGAAAACGAAGCGGTAGGCTACATAACCGATGGCTGGCGGGTAATTTCCGTGAACTTTCTCATCTCACAGCCGCTGAAAGCAGCTTAGGAGGTGCTGTGACATTTGAACTAAAAAAAACAGCTTTTTCATACAGCTTCTTCTCACAGCCGGGTCCTTTGGTTGGCTGTTGGCTTTTTCAAAAGCAAAAGCATCCACAAAAGCCAAACCAGACACATCCTCAGCTTCATACATCCAGCGCCTAGCATCCAGTTTAGTTCCTCTATGCTACCTGAATTATTAGAAATGTGCTTATATGCTACCAATGAGCATCTCCTTGTGGTAAAAAGATAATTGAAGGAGAAAAAACTAGAGTTCATCAGCACGGCGATACCACATTC
Source organism: Eragrostis curvula (assembly GCA_007726485.1). Lineage (NCBI taxonomy): Eukaryota > Viridiplantae > Streptophyta > Magnoliopsida > Poales > Poaceae > Eragrostis > Eragrostis curvula. The sequence goes on from CM017444.1 coordinate 30,602,887, forward strand.
GAATTCTCAGGGTTCAATGGAATGCCATTTTTCGCCACCAAGTTTCCCATCTCTGTATTTCGGAACAATTACAGGCTTTGAAAAAGGCAACCTGGAACTCTGGAAGTAAACAAAGAATCACTAATCTACTTAGACTAATTCCACATATTAGTACATTAACTTCATCTAATTATAAATGATATAACCAGTTTAATCCATTCGGCGTAGGCCTGTCTACAACAATTGTTCGCTCACCTTCACAACCCATCACATGAAACTGGATTGGATATGTTGAAGAAACAGCAGCAGTTAAACAGTCAATCACTTCCCGAGCATTACTATAGCTTTTAACTGGATTAGTTTAATTACAAATCGATAGATCCAACCTTAATGCAGACTTCTTCGGAGCCCAACAGACATGCAGTAGCTACATCCAGCAATATGCCATCAAGCTAGTATACAAAATAGCAACAAAGATGTTTTCAGTACAAAGGATTAATGGTGCATTTGATTGTAAACAAGCCTAGTATGGAAAAGTAGCATGCAAGAACTGACGCCCGCTAGTTTAGTATGAAACTGGAATGCTAGAAGCGATTGTTTTGGTGGCCGCTTTCTTAGGCCCTGTTTGGAACAAAAGAATAGAAAACAGAAGAATAGGGAAAAGAACGCAGGAATGAAGAAAACATAGGAATTGAAAAAGGCACAAAACCACATGAATCCAAAACAGAGGAATGAAGAATTTGAAGCGTTTGGAATACAGGAACAGAAGCATAGGAAAAAAGTGATAGTGCAATTAAATAAAAATATTTAGAAGCATAATATCATTATAGCTTCATTCCGGTATGACATTTGCTAACCCAAATCAAATGTCTAGCGCATTAGCTCACACCTTATTGTTGCATGCAGATCACTAGCTTACTTTGCTCTATTTTTTATTTTGCCGACAACTCATTGCTCCAGAAATGCATGCGTTGCTCTCTCTCTCTCTCTCTCTCTGCCTTCAGTTATTCGTATGGTCATGAGCTGACCAGCCAGCTGCTAGGTGTAGCTCCTCGACGCCTTGCGCTTGAGTGGATTGTTTCATTCCTCCATTTTGTGTAGCAAAGGAATCCTTTCCAGAGGAAAGGAAAGATTGATTCCTACGTGCCAAACGCTACATGGAGGAAGTGATGTCAGCAAAATGGAGGAAGTGATTCCTTAAATTCCTTTGAAATTTCCTTTGAAAATGGCACTCTAGAAGCAAGTGTGTTCTGGTTTCCTGCCATTGCCAGGGGTGTTCAACCTGGCTCCCCTCAAACCAGCTAGCCACAAAGTGAACTGCGGGTGAACACCAAACATGCCAAATTTTTATAGACATGGGCATTGCCCCTCTCCATTATGATAACGGAAAACAGAGTTCAACGATTACATCTCATGGTCTTACTGTCTTACATAGTTTGCTAGACAGAAAAAGAAAGCGCTAGGACCCAGACAAAAGTTCCCAGACAAGAGACTAGAGCTGGTAGTAGCACAAAAGACTTCCAAAGTTCCTGAAACAACGAGCGTAACAGATAACTCGAAGCTTCACGCACTAAGACGCAGAAATTAGATGAGAATGTGGATCTTGGAGCTGCGTCATTTGCCATGCTCCTCGTCATCATCTTAAGCTTCTGATTCATTCCTCATCAACAACATTGGTCGGCACCCACCAGCAGGATTTGAGTTCTGTGCTTCGTTCATCCTTACCACCGTAATCAACAAACCATCCACGCCGTGGATCAGGTCCTCCTTGAATAGGCCATTCAGCAATTCTGCCTAGAAAGAGAGAAAAGAATATGCATGATATAAGATGCCACAGGGAGCTGATATCAACTTATCATCGAAACAGGCTTTGTTTCGTGCTTTCCATATGGCCCAGCTAATAGCAGCCAATTCAATTGTATAAATTTTTTCACCACACGGTAGAAACTGGCTTATCCACATGTAATACTGATCTATCGTAGTAGGAATACAATTAGCCCCTAAGCAAGTACCTATGTAACCCCATACTACTTTAGCTACAGGACATAGAAAGAAAAGATGTCTTAGGGATTCTAGTTGTGTACAGAAATCACAGGTATCATTTCCTGTCCATTTCCTCTTAATCATATTATCCCTGGTAATTAAGGACAACATCTTGTTCCATCAGCCAAAGAAAGATTTTTACTTTTAAAGGTATCTTTGCTCTCCAAATAGTTCTGGTCAGGAACAAACATGCCAAATGAACAGTAACCCATAGTTCCGGTGAACTGCTGGAGAGGAACAGAAGGTTTTTCCAATGAAAGGAGGAGAAATGGCTGCAAGTAGCAATGCTGACCAAAGAAGGAATAAATGAATACAACATGGCGATGAAAAGCCCGATCAGCTTACGTGGAAAGGAAAACAAATCAAGAAATGAAATTCTTTCGTTGCTGTTAGCTTTAGACAATACAATATGGTTCCTTGTCCTAAACTAAAATTTCCGTTTAAAGGACTGAATTTACGTGAGAACAATGCTCTCAATGCCAGATAGTCTGACAATGGTGATACATGTCTTCTACGGAAACAAGCTGCATCCAGGCCGGCCTTGATTTTGCTTCCTTGATGGAGCTCCCATGGGTGTAGCGCGCAGATGTTGACGAGGTTTAAAAGGAGGGTTGTCGTGGAGTTGGGCGCCGCAGAGAGGACCGACACTGAGTCGTGGTTACAGAGATAGCCGACGACGTTTGGTGGAGTTGAGGAACCACATATTAGGTTTTTTATTTTCATTTTTTGATTTGATCGAGGGAGGAGGAGTTAAGTAGTGGGTTCAATCTAAGCGAAGGGATTTGTGCGATAGCTTTTGTGAAAAAAAATGATTAAGTGGATCGGGAGGATCCTGTGGCAAACTATGGAGCGCCTGATGTAGATCTGATGGTTGGGCGGGCTATTTACAAATGTTGCACCAAATATTTTCCCTCAAACAGCCTGAGATGAAGATTTGAGCAACCAATGTAGGCCAATCAACCCCCATCTTAGCGGAATGGATGCCTAGATTCCACATTAGATCTTGCCTAGGCTAGGCCCATCCTCCCATTCCTCAGACTCCAAAACCGAAGAGGGTTATAATTCCAAGGACATCCCTTTTTGCTCACTCCCTCAGCTCATCATTGACACACATAGCTGCTGCTAGTTCAGATCCACCCCCTTACTCGGGAGCCCGATGTCGTCGCCGACGCTGCCATAGCCGAACGAGGGGGCACGCGGACCCATGTCTCACTGGTCAGTGAAGGATCCATGTCCCACCAGTCAGTGACAGACAATATTAGTGTTGGAAGTGAAAATGATTTTTAGAGGGAGCCCTACAAATAGTTAAAACTAATCAAGAAAGCTAAATAATTTTTTTAGGCAATTAGGTGTCATTAAGAGAGCTAAATGCAACTTTTAGAGAAAATTAGGTGTCATTGAGAAAGCTAAATGTAGTTTTGAGAGAGGAGTCAAAAGCTTGCGACTGTGAACATAGCATAGAGGAGGCATGGCACCTGCCAACCTCTCCTTAGTTCCGTCACACTAGAATTAGGGGAGCCTCTTTCCCTGTTCATCCTGTCAGCTGGGCTATTCCCGGCTATATATACTTCATTAATTTGATCCAGTAACCCTAAAAAAAACGATTTGGTTCACTAGCAAACTGAGTTTATTAGCACTGTCTTTATGAGCGCGTGGTTTCTCAGTTAGTTAGGTTTCTTGCGATAAAACAAACTAATTGAAGCTTGAGCTTTCAGCACAACACAAATTTCCCTTACAACCATTGTACGATCATTGTATCTTCGATTATTTAGTTTGAACTGATATTTCGTCCATCTCGAGAATTACAAGTGCGACCTGTGTAAAGCGTGCAAATGAATATCTGCGTAAATAGTTGCTTCAAAAAAAAATCTGCCTAAATAATGCACAGCTCGCTCTACTTTTAAGCAACATGTAGCACAGCCCATTAGGCCCATGAACTAAGCACGCCGCTCCGTTTGATCAGCTCCCGCGCGCCTCTGGTGGCAGCCAAATTTTTTTTGAGGAAATTCCTTATTTGGCCTTAGAAAAGTTTATAGTTTCTTTCTTGGCCTAATCTGAAAAAAAGTTACCTCTATGATCTAAACTGCAACTTTCATTCCTTTCTTGGCCCTTCCGACAATTTTACCCTTCCGACAATTTTAAATGTTAACGGTGTTAAATATATGCTGAAATGATCATTGTGCCCCTGACTTCAATAAAATGTAAAATTTATTTTCGAAAATATTTAATTGTCCAAAACTCCATAATAACCGTGAGGATGTTGATGCATTTCAGGCGCGGTACCCTGCCTTTCAGCTTGAGGACAAGCTGTTGCTCGAGGCGGGAAGAGATGTTATGTGGGGCCGGCACTACTCGAGGAGGCTCAAGGTTGCGTGAGAGGAGTAGTCCGTGCGGCACAATGCTTGCCAGTTTGTTAGGATCTTTTTCGTCAGAGCCGCACGTACCAACTTGCCCAGGAATTCATCCTCCCTTTCTTCTATTCCCTTCCAAGTCTTCTCGCTCCTTCCTCCTCTCTCGCCAGCTACAGTTGAGAGAGGCGACCGGGAGCGAACGCGTCCCCGCCGGCGGATCCGGTGGTCTCCTCCACCTTCGAGGCCCTCCGGGGCGTCGCGAGGTGGCGGAGACCGCTGGCGTCCCACCGGCTGGTGGTAGTGTAGGTCCTAGTTTAGGATTTCCTAGGTCTAGGGTTAGGTCTTCGGCGGTCGTCGACGAGGTCGCGGCGGCGACGGCTTCGCGTCCGAAGTGGTCCCTCCGAGCTCGGCCGTGCCCCGCTGGTGCTTCACTCCGGCGCCGGCGGCGGGCTTGTGGGGGCGGGGTCCCCGTCGAGGGGCTCCTTTTTAGGAGTCCGCTGGCAGATCTGCGTCTTCGTCGTCAAGGCGTGGAGGAAGCCGGCCTTTTGGTTCAAGGAGGCGGAGGAAACTGCGGCATGTTGGAAGATGGGTGGATGGCTCGTGCTCGGGTGTCCCGCGGTGGCAGTCGTCGTCGGCGGCGAGCGGCGGGCCAGGCGGGAAGGTGCTCGGGGCGCGCCCCCGGCCGATTGGGCGGTCAGCTCTTGCTCATCTCGCTTCGCGAGTGTCTTTCCCGGCTCGATTCAAAGCCTTCGTGTGATGGAGCCCTTCCCGGCGTTGGGTTCGTGGAGGCGGCGGGCGCTGCTGGCGTCGGCGGCGGCCGGCGATGGTGGATCTCGTCGTCGTCAGGGTGCTTGAGGTCCAGGGACTTCTTTGTAAGTTCTGGTTTTCTTAGGGGTCTTTGTGCACTTTGGGTGGTACAGCTGTACTCTGTATCCTTGTATTACGTACCTGTGTTTGTACGTATGCTTGTACTCTTTCCTTAACTTTAATACATGTATGTTTGATAAAAAAAAAAAAGGATCTTTTTCGTCAGAGTTTCAGTTAGGCGTGAGATATTCAGTTAGTTGGAGATTCAGTTTGTATAGGAGTCTAGTTGAGATTGAATTAGCATTATTGTTTAGGCAGGTCTCTATATAAGAGAACCGTGAACATTGAATAAAGGCAAGCAAGAAGTTTAAACCAATCCCATCTATCTCTATCTCTAATCTCATCTCTTCTTAAGCTCACGGGGAGCATAAACCCTAGCCGTCACAACATGCAGCTAGATTACATCAGCTAAATTTTTGGATTTAGGATGTCTGAAAAGAAGGCTTTATCATGATCCGTTCTCCGTGGCTTAAAGATACGTGTGAACTAGAGACCTATTCCAACTGCGCAAGGTCTAAGCCGGCACACGAAAACTGACAAATCGACGCTACTGATCAGCTGATGAGGCCAGATTGCAATGCACGTACCAGTATTGCGCCTGTTCATGACGATGAACTGGAACCTCGGCTGCGTGTTCCTACAGGCAATCCAACACATTCCAGAAACAATTAGATCACAAGCACCCGCGATAAACCGATCCAATCCCAAAACTACGCTCTGGACATCCCGCGCGACTCACCTCTTGACCACGAACAGCGACCCCTCCACGTCCTTCCGGCTCTGCACAACGCAATCAGAATCAGATCGGGCCGGACCATGGGCAGGCGGGGGATCAGAGCCTGTTCGTGTCGTTGCAGCTGCGGCTGCGGCTGCAGAAAAATAAGTACGAACACTGTAGCTGCTGCTGAAAATACTGTAGCTGCTGTTGAAGAAATAACTGCAAACACTGTAGCCACTGTAAAGCAGCCGCTGCAAAGCGTGCGTGCACTCACCCACTGGTTGTAGTAACAGCTTACTATTAAGATACTCTATTATTCCGATACCTTTCTGTGTGGCATCGTGCATCCCTGCGTACTTTACTTCTTTTTTGGGAAAACAAGATTTCATTGAATCAGGGTGGGGTTACACCCTGTCTTCATCACAAACAATTGATGGGGCATGCCTTAGCCATACAGCGCAAGCACCCACATCGCAAGCATGGGCCGCTAGTGTGAGTGCAGCCCTCTACTAACACATTGAACAATCTTGAATTTCTTGAGCTCATCCACGGCCAGGCTTCACTTCTGCCGCTGCCGGGGCGAGCGTGGAAGCCTTCTCTGCGAGTCGTCAGAAACAGGTCAAGTTGCCCCGCAGCAACGGCACCGATATGTTGAAGAAACAGCAGCAGTTAAACAGTCAATAACTTCCTGAGTACTGCTATAGCTTTTAATTGGATTACTACTTTCATTATGAAACTGGATTGATATGTTGAAGAAATAGCAGCAGTTAAACACTCAATAACTTCCTGAGCACTGATATAGCTTTGAACTGGATTACTTTCATTGCAAATCGATAGATCCAACCTTAATGCATACTTCTTTTTTTTTGGTAATCGTGCGGAGCACGCTTTTTATTAAGAAGGAAGAGAAGTTTGTTACAATCATGTGGTCAGGGCTAAATCCCCTAAGGGACTTAGCAAAAGCCGACCAAACGAAATAGTGATGAACTAGCAATACAATAGCAAAGGGTATAACATACCCTGACAAACCGAAATAAACAAAGAAAGATGGGAACAAGCTCCCAAACAAAAAACTAAACGCCGTCTAAACTCGTCTTGGAACAAGTAGCTTCTGCAGCTTGAAGAATCCCGTAGCCGTCAAGCTTGGTGAAGCCTGCCGCTGCTCAAAAGGCGGAGCCATCGATGATTTCCTAAGTTAGACCGAATGGTTGGAGGGTTTGAATTTCGAAGACCCTCTTGTTGTGCTTTTTCCAAAGCCTCCAGCGACCGAGACGGCTAGGGTGTCGAAGCCCGGATGTAATAGTTTGGGCACCTCACCCACCATTCAATAATGGCGGTACATCCAGTGTGGGGAAATGTGGTTGATCCCTAGACAACACGAGACCCGGGTCCATGTCTTGTGACTGTGATTACAATGCAAGAGGAGATGGTATATCGCCTCCGACAGTTGTGTACAAAGTGCACAAGTATGATAGCCGACCAAATTCAGTGAAGCCGGTGGAAACTCAAACCAAGTTCTTTATAAGTCACGGCTTCGGGTGGGAAGAATCCTCAACGGATACCTTTTGATCACCCCCACCGCTCATTACTCAGAACAGAGATAGGGGAGTCCACCGTCTGCCTCACGAGATAATCCACCACCGCTTGACGACCCTCGGGAAAACCTATTAAAGAAATTTTCAGAACTTGCTTGATCAAAGCGACCAGTTAAAATGTTAGGAAGTGAAACCTTCCAAAGCCTCCACCGACCAAAAAAAGACTAGTGAATGAAGCGATGGAGGTGTATGTGAAGACGCGACCGTGATATATTAGCAACTTTTACAGGCCAACGTTTGCCACGTGACAGGGCACGGAGCAGATCACCAATGGCGCACGGAGCATATCACCATAGCGAACTATGGGCTCTATTGTGGGCTCCATAAATGATGCATGCCTCCTGATATAGCAGTCAGTCCTGTTGAGGCTAGCTTTTGACTCTGGGACACTTTAGGATTAGCGACTAATGTCTCAAAGTGTGGGCCCTTTAATTAAGAAGGACGGAAGGGAAAATAGGATGGGAGACTGGGCCCACGCTTATTGGTCATGGCAATCTAAACTTTGTATCTCAATGAGCAATTCTGCCGTGACCATGCGACCCTGCGACCGTGCAACCACGACCCGCGACCTTGCGACCCATGACCCGCGACCTTGCGATCCACGACCCGCTCTCGCTCGACCCGCGCACGCTCGACCCGCGACCTTGCGACCCGCGACCTTGCGACCCACGACTAGCGACCTGTTGTGGTGGCTACTTAACCCGCGACCTGGTTTGGATGCTGTTCGTCGGACGTCCGCTGTGTGAATCCGCTCGGGGATGATGGCGGCTACTGGTTGGCTTGAATCCGCCTTGGTTTGGACTCAACGACCGTTTGTTGCTTGGATGGTAAGGCTGGTCCACTGCGAGCTGCAACGAGGCTGGGTTTGAATCTTCCATGCACCTTTTTATTGACGCACCACGAGAGGACCCATTGCCAGCTACTGCAACAGAAGCCGGACCGGGGGTCTGGATGGTTGTCGATCCCTGATTGGCCGAGTCCCACTGCATCCTCTTGTGGGACAGTCGGACAGACGACTGGGCAGTAGAGACAAGCGCTGGACCCGTTAGTTTGGCAGCACTTGCCATCTCCGCACACAACTTTTGACCACCGCGCACATTATTGATCCTTTTCCTTTCCTTTTTGGTTGGGGGTCGAGCTGGCCAACCCTTTTGGGGAAGGGGTGGGGCCTCTGGGGAAAGCCTGCTCGTGCTCGTGGCTCTGCAGCCCCCCATCACCCACGTTCTGAACCTCGTCGTCATCCGGTGCCGCGCCGGCAAGCCGGAACTCGCCGGCTGCCGGAGCTTCCAAAAGTGGGGTAGGACGGACGGGGAGGCACGGGCACCACGTCTCCACGAGCCGCCGGCCACGCGACCAGCAGAACGGCGACCACCACCAGCGCGACGTGGCAAGCGCGTCTCGCCGCTGCCACGACCGGAGCCATGACCGCGACCACTGGAGCTGCGTCGGCGAGAAGCGACCCGAGTCGTGAGAGCTGGCACCGGCACCATCGCCTCGACCCGAGCCGCCACCATCGGCACCACCGCCACGCCCGCCATTGCTACCATCTGGGCCGCCACAGAAGTCCGACCATGTAGTTGAGCACAAGGTGGGGCGCTCCCGGCTCCGGCAAGAGCACCAGCATCTCTTCCGGAACAAGATGAGGATGAACACAGGTTGCAAGAACCTCGACCGTCTTCTCGGGCGCACGCCGCGTCCGGTGAGAGCAGCAGCCGTCGATGCCCCGTGGTGATGATACGCCTTGTTGGCATGGCCCGGCGGCGCGGCGGCCTGCGCGGCTATCCAGCGCTCCAGCCACTGGAAGCCGAGCCCGCCGGTCTTCTCCTCCTCCTTGCGCTGCTGATAGGCGAGCGCGGCGGCGTCGTGCCGGCGCGCGCCCTCGGCCCGGGCGTCCTCCAGGGTGCCGCTGCTGCCGTCCCACCCGCCGGACGCCGGGCTCCTCCCGCCGTTGTCGACGTCGGCGCCCCTGCCGAGGAACCTGCCTCTGCTCCTGCTCCGTTGCTGCTGGAGGAGCAGCACCGCCCTGACCTGCATACGAATCAGGATGTCGAGGCCGCCGATGGCGTCGCGGAGCCACGCGGCGAACTCGGCGACGGAGGCCGCGTCGGAGACGTCGAGTCGGCGGACGACGACGGCGAGCTCGCGGTCGCGGAGCGGCGCGGCGGCGGCCTCCCCGCGCGTGGCGTCCCGCGAGGTCTCTCGGCGAGCACGTGATCTACCGCTCCCTCACTGGAATTGTGTAGCATGTACCTAATGCATACTTCTTACGAGCCCAACAGATGTGCAGTAGCTAAAACCAGCAATATGCCACCACGCTAGTACACAAAATAGCAACAAAGATGTTTTCAGTACAAATCATGAAGGGTGCATTTGATTGTAAACATGCCTAGCATGGAAAAGTAGCATGCAAGGACTGATGCCCGCCAGCTTAGTATGAAACTGGCATGCTCGAAGCGATTGTTTTGGTGCCCGCAAGCTTAACATGAAAATGGCACGTTAGAAGCAAGTGTTTTGGTTGCCTGCCACTGTCAGGGGTGTTCAACCTGGCTCCCTTCAAACCATTGCTAAACCAGCTAGCCACAATGTCAGGGGTACGGTGAACTGCGGGTGAACAGCAAACATGCCAAATAAAGAGTAACCTATAGTGCGGGTGAACTGCTGGAGAGTAACCTATAGTGCGGCTGCAAGTAGCAATGCTGACCAAGGAAGAAATAAACGAATACAACCTGGCGATGAAAAGCCCGATCATGCATAGCCTTGTAGAAGAAGTTGAAGGGAACGACCAAACGGCTGTAGCATCATCTTCATACCCTGCAATATGTTTCAATATTGTTTTCTTTCAGTTTTTCTTCTCATTTAGGAACTCTTGGGTCAGCATAAGCTGCCTGGAACCTTTTTGATTCTGTATTCTGAACCTTTTCTCCTCCTATAATGAAAAGGCAGTGCACCTGCCATTTACCCGTCTAAAAAATAGTGTCTTTTGTTTTGCTGGTTTTTTTGCAACGGTTTGGGACAACCGTGCCTGCAGAACTTCTGCATGCTCAGATGCATGTATTTCCACTGATTGTCTCAAGTGAACAAATATGGACAATATGGCAGATGACTCAGATACAAACATACTCCATGCAGTATTACAGGAATGCAGTTTCCACGGTGATATTGCAACTATCTACTCTGCACCTCACATGTCTGTCGTACATATAGCATGTGTTGTCTTATGCAAACAAAAAAAAAAATGCATCCAAAATCTGTTAAAAATATGGTTTTTATAAGGATGTCAAAATCATGTTGATTCTATCACCCAGTGCCTAGTGCTACACAATTTTTCGTAATTTATTACACGAAGAAATGTGCTATAAAATAGGAAGCATATTCGTATTTAACTTAGCTTTTTATAAGAATGCCACATTGACGTGTATCATGGAGTCAACTTTTGACCTCATGAGCACCACTTATACAATATGTATGACTCGTTTGAGCAAATTGCAAGATGTATGGCCTATTTGCACCACCCACCGTGCAAATTGTGTACTTGACATGTAATTTACTCTTTTTAATTTTATGAGGTGAATATTGTGAGGGTACGGATATATATGATGGTAAGGTCGCCTCTTCTCTTGACGCGACCATGACTAAGTTAGGTGTAAACCAAACAATTGCCGAACATATTTGCCAAACTTATGGCAAGTCATGTGGTTGCCGTCTAAACAATTGCCACATTGGTTTTGCCACAATGGAGGGTAGCCAACCAAGCAGCTTCATTTTGCCACAAGTTAACCATACCACAACTTCAGCTTGCGACTAATCTTAGTCGTGGCAATCTACGGTCGCGAACCAAACAAACTTACGCACATAGAACATTATTCAATTCAGATCTGAACTGAGTGTACATTGTGCAAGCATTGTGAGTAGATGACAAGAAAGGTTAAGTACCAGTCCTCCATTGCAAAGCTTACGTACGTTGAAAGGAAAACAAATTGGGTATTGAAGTTCTTTTGTTGCTATTAGCTTCAGACAATACAACATGGTTCGTTGTCCTAAACTGAAATTTCCGTTGAAAGGACTGAATTTACGTGAGACAATGCTCTCAATGCCAGACAACAGTCTAGGGCCGGAAAACAAGCGAAGACGACACCCCCCCACCCCCCCCCCCCCCCCCGGTCCTCGTACCACCGTAGTATTTCTCTAAGATCCGCCGTCCATGTACGTAGTACATACGCACACGCGACAGGGACGGGCATCCATCAGCTTGGACGAGTTTGCCGCCCTCAACGCCACCGTCGCCGGCGACGCCGCCGCCGTCGAGGAGGACCTCCGCCACGCCTTCAGGGTCTTTGACGCCGACGGCAACGGCACCTTCTCCGCCGCCGAGCTCGCGCGCGTCCTCTGCGGCCTCGGCGAGTCGGCGTTTGTCGCGCAGTGCCGGCTCATGATCGAGGGCTCGTCTACTCCGGCTTCGCCGGCGCGAACCTCACCGTCGACGGCACGACCACGGTGACACCAACCGGCCTCCTCGAGCTGACAAACGGCACGCTCCAGCTCAAAGGCCACGCCTTCCACCCGTCGCAGCTCCGCTTCCGCGGCAGCAGCACGACGAGGTCGTTCTCCGCCTCCTTCGTGTTCGGCATCCTCTCCGCCTACCCCCGACATCAGCGCCCACGGCATCGTCTTTCTCGTGTCCCCCACCACGAACTTCTCCACCGCGCTGGCGAGCCAGTACCTGGGCCTCGTCAACGTCACCAGCAACGGCGACGAGCGCAACCACGTATTCGCCGTCGAGCTCGACACGCTGCAGCAGGACGAGTTCCGCGGGCCGGCGCCGTGTCCTGCTACGAGCACGGCAACACTTTCGTTTCCGGTTGTCGAAGGACGTAATGGCAATGGCCGCCCAACCAGGTCGCACGGCCGCGCGTCGGGCAGTCGCCACGGGACGGCGCGCCCCGAGGTCGCTAGCAAGGGCAGTCGCGCCGCTTGGCGTGGCGAGAGGTCGCAGCCGCAGTCGCATGTCGCCGGTTCTCGGGCCGCACTGCCACGGAACCCATATATTCGAGCAGCTGGACTGGCCACCGCTGGACGCGCGCATCATCCTGGCGCAGAGACGGCGCCGGGAGCCGTCTCCTCCAGCGTCGCCGCCACGGGACGAGGGTTCCGACGAGGCTTCGTCCTCTTCCACGTCTTGCTAGCCATCTCCCCCGCCACCGCCTCCTCTGAGACGCGCCACACAGAGACAGGGGCCGCGTCCCCAACCCTCCTCTGCTACACCGTCCGAGCGGCGGATGGGTCGCGCGGCCATGGTGGCATCCTATTCAGCCGCCGCCGGGGAGCGGCAATCCTCCGCCTCCATCTCCGGTAGGTGGCAGCAACCCGCTTGGTTCCTCTGGCGGCGCGGGTGAGTCACGCGGCCATGGTGGTGCCGACGGTGGCGCGGGTGAATCGCGGGATGTGGGCGATGGCGGCCGCCGCGGCCACACGCCTGAGCGGCGTCGTCGGCATCACCATGACTCGGGTCATTCTGCGGGTGCGCCTCGTTGTTCTGCGGCGGTCACGGGCAGTCGTCGCGCTCTGTTCGTGGTCGGCGGCGACGACTGGTCACCGGTCTCCCATGGTGATTATGGTTGGTCGATGAGCTCCAAGAACAAAGCGACGCCGCCGCACCCCTCGTATCCATCGTAGGGGCTCCAAGGCATCCACCTGCCGGCGACGTTCGACTCCGGCGAGGTCGCCGGCCACCGTGGCTCGGCTGCGCCCGTTGGGGGCCACGGCAGGTTGGCGGCATGCTTGCTGAGGCAAGCCACGACGGCGGCGTGGGCGCGGCCATGGGTGCCACAGGTTTGTCGCCGCTTGCAGCCTTTCCACCAGGCCGCGTGGGGCCAATGCGCCAAGACAGCGGCCGTTGAGCCAAAGCACTTGTCTGGTCAAAAGCACATCCAAAAAGAGCGGCTACATTCCAAGCTCCCTGTCCATGTACCTGTTGCGGGCTGCATGCCTTCTGCAACGGTGGAGCAGGGCCGTCTTTATGTATTTGAGGCCCCGGTGCAAAATGTGAAATGGGGCCCTAACAGATAGCCAAAATACAGTAGTAATTAACTATATAGCTTCCATACAAGCTTTTGTCTCACAATATTTAGGAATGTCTCAAATACTAATGCTAAAAGAGTAAAAGTAGCACTGGATAAATAAACTGACCTTATGTTCTCTTAAAAAGTAGAATCCTTCTAGTATTCCTTGAGATGAAATCTTCAATTATATCTTCGAACTTGATCCGCTCCAAGACATCACTTTCAAGTGCTATTGTCGCCAATCCATTAAGTCTTTCTTGTGTCATGGTAGAACGCAAATAAGATTTCAACAACTTAAGTTTAGAAAAGCTCCTTTCAGCGGATGCAACAGTTACGGGAACTGTTAACAAAATTCGATATGCAATAACAGCATTGGGAAAGCATCCGAGTTGTTTCAAATACTTCAAAATATCAAGAGGGCCCATAGATTCCTTAATAAACTCTCGGATGAGCTTTAACTCCACAAATAATTCTTTTCCATCAATATCTGAATGTTCTCCATTTTTAAGTGCAGCCTCAAGATTAAGAGCAGAATAAAAAGTTGAATAAAAGCTCTAGGATTTATTTCCAAAAGTTTCCTTTGTACTCCTTTATGTTGTCCTTTCATATTTGCCCCATTATCATATCCCTGCCCTCTCACATTATCTATGTCAAGGCCTAAATTCTTCAATTCATCTTTTAACACATCAAACAATCCTTGACCAGTTGTATCATTCACATCCAAAAAGCCCAAAAAAGATTCTTCAATGGAACCTGATGATGCATCAACATACCTTATAATCAAAGACATTTGTTCTTGGTGGCTCGCATCAGGAGTACAATCAAGTAAAACAGAAAAGTACTTCGCTTCTTTTACATTCCTTATGATTTCAGACCTGATTGCGGTTGCAAGCAAACTTATCAACTCATTCTGGATACTAGGGCCAAGATAATGAACATGAATTTCATCATTAGTGATGCGTTGAACATGCTGCTGCATAATTGGATCAAATTAAGCTAACATTTCAATCAGTCCCAAGAAATTTCCGTTATTATCCTGGTTCAACCTGCAATTGGTGCCACGAAATGCTAGATTATGTTCTGCAAGAAATTTTACTATCAAGAAAAGTCTGACCAACACTTTTCTCCAATGGTCCCTCTCCTTTTCAAGTTCTCGTTGAGCAACTTTATCAATGGTTTCATTCTTTTGCAATCTGAGACGCAAGTCATACCAAGTAGCCATATTCATAAGATGTTCTGCACCACTTTCATGCTCTTTAAGCCTAGTGCTAGTATGATGCCAATCGTTAAAGCCCTCATTTGCTAGCTGGCCTATCCCAGGCCCCTTTCTCAATAATTTGCAACAAAAACAGAACACTTTGTTAAGTTCTTTGCTGTACACAAGCCATTCTCTGTCATATTTTTCTCCATTTGAGAGAACTCTAGTGTATGATGTAGCACAAAATCTCCTAGATAAATTGTTTTTAGGACCCTTCAAAATGGATAAGTCTCTTTTAGGACCCTTTTGCACCAAAACATCAATCATTTTAGAGTCAAGTGCATCCCACATTCTCGGATCAAATATATCAGGTTCAAAAGAAGTCTCGACCTCATCGGCATGGCCACCAACTTCTTCGGCAATATTAGCACCATCTCCTTGAACAATTTCTGCAACCTGAGCCTCAACTTGCACTCCAATGTTACCATCATCACCCTGCCTCTCAATCTCATCAGCATTATCAGCTTCTGGAGTTTGATTTTCTGAATTAATTCGAGGCTCTATCTGCACAAATCTATCAAGAGCACCCCTTTGAGATTGAGCTGCTGCTACTAGTCTTTGTTTTTTCTTACGTTTTTCACAACCAGAATCATACTTTCTATTTCTAGAAGACATGAAATCAATGAGGATTGAGACCTGCTTGACAAAAGAAATACAGTAGAAGCTTAGCAAGATGCAACGGCGTATAGCACTAGTACAAAGGTTAAAAAATGAAGGGACATGGAGCGGCACTAGTACAAAGATTAAAAAATGTAGGAACATAGAGAGCCGGCCACTGATGCAACATTAAAGAAATCAAAGACATGCCTGGTTGCTTGATGCAAGATTAAAAAAATCATAGACATGCCTGGTTGCTTGCGTGCTTGATGCCTTCACGCGAGAGGCTCGCAGGCCGCAAGCGCTGCTGCGCTTCAGTCGATTCGGAGCAGTGCTGATGGTCTCGTCGGCTCTTCCGTCAGGGGATCTTCAATTGCAACGATTTGGTGCTGCGATTTGGAGCAGGTTTGGGCGATTTGGGAGAGGGGACGGCGGCGTGGCTTCTCGTGGAAGCGAACGATCAATTAATTCACCTGCGGAACCGTGTGGACTGATCGCGAACACCATTGCTGTTGGGCTGCTCTGTTTTCTTCGTTTTGGATTGTGATGGGCCACTTCTATACTCTATGTGCATTGTAAATTGGGGGCTTCAAATATTTGGGGGCCCTGTTCCGTCGGCCATATAGGCCCTGCTAAGAGACGGGCCTAGGTGGAGGATGCTACTACAGGTAGGGATGAAAACCGTCGGAAATGATCGGAAAAACACCTAAATCATTTCCATTTTTGTATTTGCTCGATCGGTCGGAAATGGAAACGGAAAAGTCGGAATCGGAAAACAGAATCGGGATATTCGGACATTCGAAAACGAAATCGGGATATTCGGACATTCGAAAACGAATAAGTCGGAACGGAAATATACCGGAAATGATCGGTAAATGATATTTTATTTCGGAAAGATAAGAATATCGAACAATATATCCATCAACCCACAAGTATATGTGATTTAGCATATGTGCATGGCAAGTACTTAATTGGGTCACAAAACCATTAATCACATATAAGATACAGTTAACACAATTGTAAGACATAACACCACTTCTAGATTCACATGCACTAGCTTTCCTATTTGAACCTAAGCAAAAAGTAACAGAGCTTAGTGCTGCTGCTAATTCTTGAATCGATAGATTAATGGGCGCTTGTAGAATGCTGCTGCTAATTCTGCTGACTGAATAAAGCTTAGCTGCGTGGAGACGGGCTGCGACATCGTGGATGACTTGTGGTGAAGGCAGGGGCGGACGGGTGCCGGATACGCGTACCGTGCGCTGTACGCGTGAGCCGAGCCTGGAGTTACGAAGGGCGGCGGAACAGAGGTAGGGCCGCAGTGGGCTGTTGTGGGCTGCCTGAGGGTTGGACCTGCTAGTTGTGTTGGGCTATCATGGGCTGTTCTATTCCGGTTGCTAAGGTTTCGAAAAAATATGGTAATATTCCGACCAAAATATGGTAATCTGAAATATGATCGGAATAACTCTTAAATCATTTCCAATTCCGATTCCGAACATCCTCAACTCATTTCCGTTCCAATTCCGTTGAAATTTCGAATATTTCGGAAATGATCGGAAGAATACGGTATTCGGAATGGAATAGAATAGAATTTTTCCATTCCGTTTTCATCCCTAAGAGCATCTCCAACCATGCCCTCATCCAGACCCTCATCCAGCATTTGAGGGCTCGGAGAGCAAAAATGATCTCCAATGAAGCCCTCATCCCTCTCCTAAGGATGAGAGGGCTCTCAAATCCTTCCTCTGCACTCTCATCCGTAGGAGACCAGGACCAGCCCCCTCATCCCAACTGCTCGGCCTCCCGCGCTGGCGCGGAAACTGCTTGCCCGGTCGCATCGTGGGAGCCGCCCACCGCCGCCCGCTCGCGCCAAGGAGGAGCAGCACACGGGAGAGCGAGTCGGAGATCCCGACGACGACCATGAAGAAGATGGGGGCGGACGAGGCCCGCGCTGGTCGGGCGCGCCGCCGCCTTGCAGGAGCACGCCGCAGCCTTGCCCGTTCGCCGCCGCATGAGCACAGCCTTGCCCTACCTGAGCTCCACCAGCACGCGCAGGTCGAGCTTCCCTCCGGATTGAGCTCCATAAACACGAGTTGCTCCACGTCCAACACGAGCAGAAGCTCCAATAGCCTTCCAATCTCTAATAGCGCTCCAATTGATCCACATGTAGGCTGCAGGTCAAATCAAGCTCATGGGGAGAGAGACTGGGGGAGCTTGACGCTGGGTTGGAGAGAGAATGGAGAGGGAGAGGCGGGGTGGAGAGAGAGAGAGCACGGGCTGGGAGAGGAAGAAGAGAACAGATAAGGTTGGTTGAAGGAAAATAGTAAAATAACGTTTTAAGGGTGGAATGGTTGGAGATGGTAGTGAAGTAGGGGACCAAATCTAGATGAGGAGGTCCTCAAATGGATGAATAAGGGGGCAAAAATAAGGGGTTCGTTGGAGATGCTCTAACTACAGTTCGACACGCAGGTGCGTTTGAAGTATGCTACCTTTAGGAAGAGCCTGTGGCAGTCCTACAGGAAGAGCCTGTGGGCCAATCAATCCGGCAGGAAAAGCCTACGAAGCTTCCTCGTCTCGTTCGTGCTCCAAGTGGGATTGACTGGCCACGGGTTCAGCAACGGGCCACCTCCGAGCCGTTACTGGTCCACCACGTGAGCTTCTGCAACTCCTCTCTGCCCCGACACCCGGCCTGTGGTGACTTTTCTCCTTGTTCCATGGGCTGGCCACAGCTCATGGGCCTACGGGTTTGGTCGGCCTCGGCGCGTCTATCTCCACTGCAGCATCGGAAGGCCCGGTCGCGTGGCCTGCCCTTGATCCCCTCGGTCCATGGCCATCGTCTTTGGAAAGTGGCTCTCGGTCATCTGTCTTGCTAATCCCTCCGCCACATCCTTCCTCGCCACTGCCGAGGTGAATCGTGGGAACCGCGTGCTCGCGGTTGCCACTACCTGGACGCGAAACTCGTGGTCCTCGTCGCTTAGCCGTGGTCGTTGTCTCTTAGTAGTGGTCGCGGTTGCGTGGTCGTTGTTGCTTGGTCGTGGTCGTCTGGTCGTGGTCGTTGTCACTTGGTCTGGTCGTGGTCGCTGTCATTTGGTCTGGTCGTGGTCACTATCACTTGGTCTGATCGCGGTCGCATGGTAAATCTAGAGCTTTTCAAAGTGCTGAGGCTAAGTCTTGGGAATGTCCTTAAATATGCTTTCTCGAGGGTCGTGATGGTGTTGCGGTGCTACTCGAGGCAAGTTATGTGCGAGGGTTGTGATTGTTGTTCGTTAATTTTGATGCTAACGATGGACTACCTTAATTACTATGGTTCTAAGTAACGAGCGGTGGGGGTGATCAAGGGGTCTCCGTTAAGGATTATGCCCCCCCAAAGCCGTGACTTACAAAGAACTTGGTCTGGGTTTCTACCTGTTTCACTGAATCTAGTCGGTTTTCTTCGGGTTGCTCCTACTTGGTCGCAAATGGACATCAAATAGATTGATCCGCCATGGCATGAGGGATATGTGCGCCTTGTACACATGAGCCAGAGACGATATACCATCTCCTTTTGCATTGTAATCAGAGTCGTCTAGGGATTAACCACATTTCCCACACACTGGATGTAGCGCCATTGTTGAATGGTGGGTGAGGTCGTGCAAGAGGGTGTCCAAACTATTACATCCGAGCTATGACACCCTAATCGTCTTAGTAGTTTGGAGGGTTTGAAAAGAGCGTAACAAGAAGGTCTTTGAAACTTAAGCCCTCCAACTGGTCGCTCTGGCCTAGAAAATCATCGATGAAGGCTTTTTTTCAGTGACGACAGGCTTCACCAAGCTGGGCGGTCACATGATTCTCTAAATTGCAGAAGTTACTTGTTCTAAGGTGGGATTAGACATTTAGTTCTTTGTTTGGGAGCCTGTTCCCTCATTTCTTTGTTTCTTTTGGTTTGTCAGGGTCTGTTATACCTTTTGCTCTTGTATTGCTAGTTCATCTCTACTTCGTTTGGTCGGCTTTTGCTAAGTCCCTTAGGGGATTTAGCCCTGACCACGTTGTAACAAATTTCTCTTCTTCTTAATGAAAAGCGTGCTCCACACAATTACCAAAAAAAAAAACAATGGTGATGCATGTCTTCTACGGAACAAGCTGCTTCCAAGCTGCATCGGCTTTGTTGTTGCTTTATTGATGAAGCTCCCATGGTTATCTTGTGCCGACGTTGACGAGGCACAAGAGGAGGGTTGTCGTAGAGTTGGGCGCCGAAGAGAGGGCCAGCGCCGAGTTGTGGTTAGAGGGATAGCTAGCGATGCTCAGTATAAATGAGGATCAACAGATTAGGTTTATTATTTTTATTTTTATTTTTTTGATTTGATCCAGGGAGAAGGAGTTAGTTAAGTAGTTGGGTTCAAGCTGAGCAGTGGGATTTGCGCGGGGGCTTTTGTGAAAAAAATGATTAAGTAGATCGAGATGATCCTTTGGGCAAACTAGGGAGCAACCTAAGTACATAGATCTGATGGTTGGGCGGGCTATTTGCGCATGTTGCACGAAATAGGCCAATTGCACCAAATATTTCCCTTAAACCAGCTAAGATGAAGATTTGAGAGACCGGCGTAGGCCAATGAACCCCAATTTTAACGGAATGGGTGCCAGTAGCTAGATTCCACATTAGACCTTGCTTGGGCCAAGCCCATCTTCCCATTCCTCGCACATAGAAGCTACTGAGGTTTATAATTCCAAAGACATTCCTTTGTGCTCGCTCGCTCCCTCAGCTCATCGTTGAAACACATAGCTGCGTGTTAGTTCAAATCCACCCCCTTACATAGGAGCCCGATGCCGCTGCCGACAACGCCATAGCTGAACGAGGGGGCATGTGTACCCATCTAACACCGGTCAGCGACAGATCCATGTCCCACCAGTCAGTGACATACAATACTAGTGTCGGAAGTGAAAATGATTTTTAGAGAGAGCGATACAATAGAAACTAATTAAGAAAGCTAAATAGGCAATTAGGGGGTCATTAAGAGAGCTAAATGCAAATTTTAGAGAAAATTAGGTGTCATTGAGAAAACTAAGTGTAGTTTTGAGAGGTGTCAAAAGCTTGAGACTGTGAACACATCATAGAGGGGCATGCACCTGCCAGCCTCCCTTTGTTCTGTCACTAAAATTAGGGGAGCTTCTTTCCTACTCCATCCTGTCGGCTGGGCTATCCCTGACTATACTTCATTAATTTGATCTAGTAACTCTAAAAAATTGATTTGGTTCACTAGCAAACTGAGTTTATTAGCACGGTCTATATGAGCTTGTGGTTTCTGATCAATTAGTTAGATTTCTTGTGATAAAACACACTCATTGAAGCTTGAGCTTTCAGCACAACTCAAATTTCCCTTACAACAATTATACGATTATTTATTTTTGAACTGATATTTCGTCCATCTCGACAGTTACAAGTGATGTAAAGCGTGCATGTGAATAACTGAGTAAATAATGCTGACGTATAAAAAGCGTAGCACAAAAGTGTTTTTAAAAAATCCACTTCAAACCGGCCGAGATGACGACGATTTGAGCGGCCAACTTAGGCCCATCCACCCTTACCCATTTTAACGGAACGGAGGCCCGTACCTAGATTCCACAGTAGAGCTCGCTTGGGCTGGGTCCATCTTCACATTCCTCCTCACGAGGAAAGTACGGCGCAGTGAATTTGTTCCAGAGACATCCCCTTCTGTGCTCGCTCACTCCCCCAGCTCATCGTCGACACACCCAAGGTTTACAATATCGACGATTATCGGTCGATAATCACGATTATCGAAGATATCGGTCCGAGTCGATAAGTTCGGTACCCCGATTTTCGAATTTGAAATTTGAAAATTTTTGAAAATTTGAAAAAATTTGAAACAAAAATATGTAAAAAAACTAGACGTCATTTGCAGAATATTGGTGGAAAACATACACGAAAACAAGTTCGTTTGATGGGTGAAATAATTCTTGGAAGATTTCAGAGAGGAAAGAAATTAAAAAAAAAAAGATTTTGTGAACAGTAAAAACAGGGGAACAAGAACAGGCGGCCACAAATCTCTAAAATTCGTCGATTTGGGTGGTGTAATTGCATGGGAAAGGACTCAAATGGATTCTTAGAGATGTGAGGTAGCTTCATTTGCGAGGAATCGAGCGAAAACTCACCGTGGAGGGAGGAATCGACGATGTCATCCGAGTTGCTCATCCGACGCCCATCGTAGAATCTTGTGTCGATAACCGATCAAAACCGGTCGATAACCGACCAAAATCGGTCGATAACCGGTAAAATCGGTCGGTTTGGTGGATTTTGAATTCAAATTTTCGTTTTTGAATTTTTGTTCGAAAACCGAGCGGTTATCGCGATAACCGCGAAAATCGGTGGAATCGGTGGCGGTCGGTTTTTTCGATCGGAACGATAATGTAAACCTTGGACACACCCCCACACAACTGCTCGCTAGCTAGCTCAGATCCGCCCCCGCGCGCGGGAGCCCGATGCCGCCGCCGGCGCCGCCGCAGCCGAACGGGGCGAAGGTGACCCCGAACCTGGCTATGGACGCGGAGGCCACGCGCATGCTCAACCTCACCGTCCTCCAGCGCCTCGACCCCGCCGTCGAGGACATCCTCATCACCGCCGCCCACGTCACGCTCTACGACTTCGACATCGACCACAACCAGTGGGTGAGTGCACGCCCGCTTCCTCGTCTTCTCTGATCCCCCGCCTGCCCATGGTCCGGCCCGATCTGATTCTGATTGCGTTGCGCAGAGCCGGAAGGACGTGGAGGGGTCGCTGTTCGTGGTCAAGAGGTGAGTCGCGCGGGATCTTCAGAGCGTGGTTTGGGGATTGGATCGTTTTATCGCGGGTGCCTTCGATCTAATTGTTTCTGGAATGTGTTGGATTGCCTGTAGGAACACGCAGCCGAGGTTCCAGTTCATCGTCATGAACAGGCGCAACACCGGTATGTACATTGCAATCTGGCCTCATCAGCTGATCAGTAGCGTCGATTTGTCAGTTTTCGTGTGTCGGCTTAGACCTTGCGCAGTTGGAATAGGTCTCTAGTTCACACGTATCTTTAAGCCACGGAGAACGGATCATGATAAAGCCTTCTTTTCAGACATCCTAAATCCAAAAATTTAGTTGATGTAATCTAGCTGCAGGAAAAGATTTCATTGATGTCTGTTTGCCGCAATTCCCAATATTTCGCAGCTTTTCATTATTTTGTTTTATATATGCTTTACGACCTTCAATTGGATCACGTTCACGGACTAATCGCATTGCCTGCCAATAGCCGTTACGGATAAGAGGGGAAAGCAGTTAGTAGTTGAACCAAATATTTGTTTTTAAACTTTTAAACAAGTGAACTCATTTGAGAAGAACCTAAACAAGTACTCCAGATATTTAAGAGCATCTCCAGCAGAACACCTAAAGTGAAAACCAAAACTAAAAAACTGTCAAAATGGTCAAAAAATTGCTCCAGCAGAACACCTAAATGGACACCAAAACCTAAAATTTTTTGGTTTCCACCTAAATTTCTCTCTCCTCAATTCATATTTGAGTTTCCATTCACTGGAAACCAAAAACTCAACTCCAACCGCGGGAACAACCAACCGCCGCACTCGGACATTTCCAAGCCCGACTCCCCTACCCGCTGTTGCCAATCCAGCCACCGTCATCGTCGAATCTCCACCCGTCGGCGCGAATCCTGCCACCGGCACTGCCGAATCTTCACCAGCTGGCGCGAATCCGCCCACCGGTGCCGCCATGGACAACGAAGCTTGAAGGAGAGGCAACGGGGAGCCGCGCCGACGGGAGAGCTTGAAGGAGAGGCGACGGGGAGGCACGCCAACGGGAAAGCTTAAAGGAGAGGCGACGGGGAGCCGCGCCGCCCCAGCCCCAGCTCCTTCCTCGCCCCGGTACGCCATGTTGACCCCGAGCTCTCGCGAGGAAGGTCGCCTCAAATGCGACGACGCGCAGGGCGATGATGGGCAAGCTGGATGGGACGGCGGAGGGCGAGCTAGAGGGGAAGATAGAGGGCGAGCTGGAGCGGCGTGGGCATGCTTGAGTCGGCGCCATGGAGGTGAACTTGGCCGGCTGATTGGAGTTGTTTGCCGGAGTGCAAAGGAAGAAGAAGCCGTGAGTTTGGGATAAGGTTGGTGGTTTTGCAGAAAAGACCTCGCAGAAAGGTGTAATTATTGACTGTGTTTCTGTGTCTTGACATTTTTATGAAATTCTCCCTGAAGTGAAGAGTATTCTCAGATAGCTTTATAGGTATCCAGTTTTAAGTAGTCTGCTGGAGAGAAGTACAAAAATTTTCTGGAAATCTTCTCTCTCTTGAACCTAAAACTTGTTTTAGGTTTTCAATTTTAGGTACACTGCTGGAGATGCTCTTAGTCCATCAATTCTTCTTTGCAAATAAAATTAGTACAAATGTGTGACCTCTTGTCGAAAAAAAGGCACTGAGAATAAGGTGTTTTCACTTCTATGGCTAGCAGAACATGTTTGTATTACACACTCTGTTCATTACAGACAATAAGTACTAATGTTTGTGATTATAAGCTTTGGAGCATTGATATTACTTAGTCAGTTCTTACAACTAATAGTGAGTTCTTCATATATGTTGCTCAACTCCTCCATTTATGTGATATGCTGATCAATGTGGTGGATTCCTCACTGGAATGTTTGATTCTATCTTAACAGATAATCTGGTGGAGGATCTGTTGAGTGATTTTGAATACGAACTTCAACCTCCATATTTGTTGTACCGGAATGCCGCACAAGAAGTAAATGGTATTTGGTTTTATAACCAAAAGGACTGTGAAGCTGTTGCAAGCCTTTTTGGAAGGTAAAGTTTTTCTCATACGTTTTCCACTCATGTTATTGGACATCTTCCGCTGTGACTAAGACATGTCTTGTAATCTGTTCATAACTTCATATGTAATTTAAATTTATGCTATGTAGAGTGGATATTTGTGCCTTGTCATCCAACTTTGAAATGTTGAACAATAGGAAAAGGATGGATGAATACTATCTAGGACTGGACCATGTTAACAAATGGCAGTCCGCCACGTGGACTTACGGTGCCTAAAGACGTTTTTGGGTTTGAATTGGGTTGCGATCGTTTTTACATTTCCAACTGAAAGCTAATTAATATTTGGTTCGATATATCTGTCTTACCATAAACTTCTTTCTCTAGTTGGTACTTTCTCTAATCGTAAATTGTCGCTTTGTTCTTTTTTGTTCACTCGCTTTTCTATAAATTTGTAGATATGGTTCTTCTGGAAGAAGGTAATGCACGTGACATGTAAATTAAGAAGAGATTAATTTTCTTTCTCAACACAGATATTAATGTGTCTCCAAAAAAAAGGGGGGTGGGCGGGGGCGGGGGGAGGGGGAGAGAAATGTAACCCATCTTAGTCCAAATGAATGAAATTTTCACATCACTCAAAGTGCAGGAGCATTGTATACGTTGTTTTCTTGTCATCATTTTTGCAAAGGAGGACCGTACTCCTCCCATATGCTGCGTGACAGGACAACGCTGCTCTTTTGACTTCCTTCTTTTTGTGCAAAGTGTCAACTTGATCAACCCAATCTCTAGTATATTGAATACACTAGGGTAATTTTTTGTGTTGGAAACTCTGGCATGGCATGGACTTTGGTAAAGCACACACTTTTCACTTGTGCTGAAATACTGTTTCATGCATTTTATTGCAGAATACTGAATGCTTACGCCAAAGTGCCTCCAAAACCAAAAGTGCCTTCCACAAAAAGGTTCTTCCTCTGGCTTTCTATGTTCAGCACACTTATTATTATCTACCCGATTCTATTTTGCACTATTCATCACATTTGAAGCATTTTGGATACGAATGCAATGGAATCACTTATGCATTACTTTTAATGTGCAACAGTGAGTTTGAAGAATTGGAGGGGGTTCCCACATCTGCTGCTATAGATGCCCCCCTCGAACCTCCTCCATCAACCACTGCTCTAGTTTCTGATGCACCTGATGAATCACTGGCCAATTACTTCAATGTAAGTTTTCTCTCAATTTATCTTTGTTAACATACCGATGCATTTTCCTATATTTCTATTGTTTCACCAAATAATATATTTGTCAATAGCTTGGATTGTGGTCAACAGTAGACATGCATTTTTCTGACTCTGAATGTGACCAGCACTGTAGCATCGTCTACCTGTATACTGCTTCTCTCTGGTTATGATTGTATATAATTAGCATTGCTACTTTTCTTCCCTCCAGAGTTTAGATTTGCTAAAAAAATTGTTTATCGAATCCACAGGGTGCTGCTAGTATTGGGAGTGTATCAAGTGCACCAATGGCTGGAAGAGCACATGCTTCCACTGAGTCCTCCACATCTTCCAATGTGCCTTTGGTCATTCCAACTGCTGCTGCAACGGCACCTCAAATACCTCATCCACAAGGGGTTTCATCAGCTCCACCACTGCCCTTTCATGATGCTAATGCCCACGTGAGCCATTCAACAAATCTTCTGACACCGGCATTCTTTGCACCTCCGTCACCCTCTTCCACATCAGTTGCACCGCCTGTTTCATCCGTGATGCCTACGGCGCCACCTCTTCATCCAAATCCAGCATCTGCTCAACGTCCTCCGTATGGCACCCCCTTACTCCAGCCTTTCCCACCACCTACTCCGCCTGCTTCTCTCACCCCTGCACACAACGAGGGTCCTGTTATTTCGAGGGATAAAGTTAAGGATGCCCTCCAGACACTTGTTCAGGTACGTTTCACACTAAAATTGTACAAGCTTAAATATTTGGTCATTATCTGATGTTAATCTTATTGTGTGTCCAACAGAGCGATGAGTTCATCGATTTGATCTATAGAGAGTTGCAAAATGTGAACATGTAGACTGCTCAGTGCTTTGTATGGTGGCCAGACAGGATTGCTTTTGTTTTTTTGTGAGTTTTGTATCTTTATTTCCCAGAACCTTTGTATAGCTTGTCTCAATCAACGTGTTGATGTAAAAGTGCTTATAGCATTTGTTGGTAGTATTTATCATACTTCTTTCTGAACAACTGTATTGCCATATAGTATTTATGAATCTGGAAAAGAATTAGATTTGGCCCGTGCCCCTCTTCAGGGTATTACAATTTTGTAAAACAGGACGTGTGTAAGAACATTTATTTATGTATTTTGGTGATTTACCAAGCAACAGTACCCTTTTTCAGTGAAATCTTTTGATTATGAAAGTTTGTCGCCAAAACGTATGGTAACGTTATTGACTTGTTAGAAAATCTTAAATGGACTAATAGAGCCCCGTTTTTCTTAGTAAAAATAAGTACAAGCTGGCAGTACTTTTTATTCATGCAATTCTTTTGATTTTGGGAATCCGTACCGTGTGATATATGGTACACATGTAACACATGCGTGGCACAACCTGGCAATGTTTCATATGCACTCCTGGGAAGACAGCAGTTGATGCTTCGCCGGAGATCAGAATTATCAATTTCATGACTGAATGGAAAAGTTCATCAAAATGGCCAAATTCGTCACTGAGACTGGAGAACTCAGCATGAGTGAATAGCCATTTTTTTCTCTTTATAATTATGAAATTTTCCGTTGTATAGTATCCTAACTTTTTTACAAAGGCTCCATTCCTCTCTGACAATTAATGGCAGTGAAGATTTCTGTTTCTAGAATTCTGAGCTGCGTTTGTTTAAAAAAAAGAAGAAAAAAAGGAAACTCTAAGCTGTAGATGGCATTGTGTGTATGTATAGTATTTTGCGCACGTCGATGTACTCGTATTTACATACTCGAAGTCGACGACGTAGGAGCGTCGTATTTACAACACTATATGGTCACCGGAACGTCAGCATGACCAGGAATCCCAGGAACGCCGCGGCTCCGACGCCGGAGCAGCAGAGGTCAATTATGCCGTCCCGCCTTGCCCTCCGCTCCTTCCTCGCATTCCTCCTCCTCACAAACTCCTCATACCTCAACTTCGCCGCCGCCGCCGCCTCCTCCGCGCCACAGCGGCCCCGCCTCGCGCCGGCCATCGCCGCGGCCACGACGGCCAGCCCGTCCCGCCCGCTCACGCCGCCGCCCTCGCTGTCCTCCACGCACAGGCTGACCTCCCTGACGTGGCCGCACCGCTCGTCGCACGTGACGGCCACGTCGAGGGCGATCTCACCGGCGCCGCCGCTGGCGACGCCGGAGAGCGCGACGGCGAAGCGCACCACGGTCTCGCCCGTGAGCCACCGCCGCTCGACGGACACCGGGCGGCGGCTGGACGCGTTCACGGCGCGGCCGGAGTCCGGGTCGATGAGGACCCAGCTCAGCGCGAGCTCCGCCGGCGCGATCGGCGGGGACGACGGCGATGGAGCCGTGAAGGCTTCCTGCACGAGCGCGTCGACGCGGAACGGCGCGCCCAGGAACCACGCCGACGCGGCGTCCGTCTCCACCACGCGCGACATGATGCTCGCGCCGCCGTAGTAAAGGTCGACGGCGGAGACGAGCCTCTCCGGGAGGCGTTGAGCTGGCGGTGATGGTGAGGCGGTCGCCGGCGGCGGCGAGGGGGAGGACGGGAACGGGAAGGCGTCGGCGAAGAGCTGCCGGTAGTGGTGGCGGCCTTTGTCGCCGCCGCCGTCGCCGAGGAGGAGTAGGGGGAGGGCGTCGCGGACCGACGGCCACTGCGCGAGGCAGAGCGCGCGCCACGCGTCCGGGTCGGAGGCGAGGTCGTGGAAGGCGGAGCTGGCGCACCCGAGCGCCGCCAGCGACGCGCCGTCGAGCCGGCGGAGCACGAGTGCCAGCACATCGCCGGGCAGGTCCTCGATGGCCGTCGCGTCGTCCGCGAACGCCGCCGGGGACAGGTCGTCGTCGATCGCCGTGGCGCGCCGCGCGGTGGCCATGGACGTACGTGGCGGATAGGATCGCAGAGGCGACGGAACAAGGGGTGCAGCTTTTCTTGGCGATGTTTTGACCGTTTGGAGTGGTTTGGATACGAAGACAAAATCTTTCGTTCTACTAGTATATATACATCGACGGAGCAGGGTATGTGGTCGCTGTCTGAACGTGACGTATTCCTGCTCGATCGCTGCAGACTGCAGAGCTGACAAGCCACGGTGCCGCCGCCCTACTTCTTCCCCCCTTGCGGTAACGTTGAAAACTCTACACGAGTCCTGTTGACCAGCTTCCATGCGTTCGCAGATTGTTCGACGTGTTATCTCATTTGACCGGCGTGTCACCAACCTCTGATGAAAAGGCATGGCAATTGGGATGGCGGCTCCAGAGCAGCTTTTGCAGAATCTTTCTTCCTTTGTTTCGGTGATTGGGATGGCGGCTCCAGGTAGTCGTCATTGTTTTTTTTTTTTTTTTTTTTTGAGCAATCTGCAAAATTGGTAGTCGCCATTGTTTTTTTTTTTTAAAAAAAAATAGTCGTCCCTCTTGTACATGCTAACCAGTTCATGGCACGGATTTGTTTGTGGTCGGTCCACAGCGCGGGTCCGCACGGTACACGGCGCCGACGATGCGTGTGCGTGCAGTTTCGACACGTGACGGCTTGAGGACGTGTGAGATGTGTGGCCATGTAAAGCGCGTGTTCCCAATCCAATGCAACCATTTCATGAATCGAGATGCTGACCACGCGCGTTATCTGTCTCCAGGTGTAACACCCTATGTTTTGCCCATTATGAAAAACCACTAAAAATTTGAACTTTTTCAAATTTGAACAAAATTCAATCAAAGTAGAAGTAAATTCCATGCCAAATTCAAAATTTCGAATTTTATTTGTGCATCAAACACCACCATGTGCACATTTGGAATTCTCTGATTTTATTTATGTGTTCTTTTGGTTTTGATCCTTTTTCAAATTTAAATTTCCCTTCAATTTTGAATCCTAAAAATTCCTGGGAAAAGTTTAAACTTTTCTTTTGCTTTCGGGCCGGCCTCTCCCTTTTCTCCCGCGCAGGCCGCTCCCCTCTCCTCCCATCGCGCCAGCCCGCGGCCCAGCTCTCTCTCTCTCGGCCCAGCAGCTCGCCAGCCCACCTCCTCTCCCCGTCTCGCTGACACGCGGGGCCCGCGTGTCATCGTCTTCCTCTGGCGCGGCGTAGCGCGCCCATGCCGCCCTGCTGGCCGCCGCGTCTCGTCGCGTCACGCTACACCGCCGCCGCAGGAGCTTCACGTGCGCACGCGACGCCGTCGTCACCACGCCCTCGCCCCGTCGCATCGCTTTGACCTCGCGCGCCCTTTCCTCGCGCGGACCGACGACCTTGACCCGAAGACCGGCGAGCCTCCACTCCGCGGCGTCAGCCCAGCTCAGCCGCCGTCCCGTCCACCGCACTGTGGCCGCCGTGGCGCCCTCGTCACGCGCATGGGCATCGTCCTCCCCCCTGGCAAACCGTCGCGTCGCATTGAAATCCGGCGACCGTTGCCTTGACCGGCGCCCGCCGCTCCCTCCTCGGCCGCCTATAAAAAGCCGAGCAGCTCCGCGCGTGCCCCCTCTCCCTTCTCCCGAGCTCAGCCACTCCCACTCCACACCCGAGCGCCCCCAATTCCACTTTTCCCCACCGTCTCCATCAAGTCCGGCGACCCCGTCCGGCGAGCTTTCGGCGAGCAACCAGTTGACCTTCGCCCCTCTTCTTCCTTCCTCTAGCCTCTCCGGGCCCTTCCTAACCCCGTCTCGCCTGCCGTTTTTGCAGCCGCGGCGAGGAGCATGGAGTTCCCGGTGGGCTAGGGTTCCGGCCACCGTGAGCACGTCAACGTCAAGCTTCCGGCTTTCTTCGACGTCGTCAAGCCCGCCGTGAGAACCGCCATCCTCCTCTGTCTCCTTCCCGCATTTCAACTTTGCTAGTTGCACACGCGTACCCCCTCCTCGCCGAGCTCCGGCAGCACCGCCGCGCTCGATCTCGCCGCCGGCCCCCGTGGCTGCGCCATGGACCCGGCCGAGCTTGCCAAACTCACGCCCACACTCACGTGCACCTCACGGACCTCACGGTTTTGAGCTTAAGCGTGCGCACGTCGCTCTCCCGCCACACTCTGTCGCGCCGCCGCGCTCCGGCGAGGCGCGCGCCCCTGTTCCGGCCACCCTCCTCGTCAACTTGTAGCACTGGGCGCTTCACCGCCGCACGCTGAGCGCACCCGACCGCAAGGATCCGAGGTCTTGCACGCGCACACGCGGTTCCTTGCCGCACACCGACGCGCCGCCGCACTCCGGCGAGTGCGCGCCGCCGCCACACTGGCCCTCGTCGTCACCACCACGCACCGTCAGGTTCCCCGTCGTGCGTGGTCTCCATGGGTGCCCGCCGCATCGTTTCTAGTGCCCTGTAGCCGTCGCCGGTGAGCTTTCCGGCGACGCGCCGCCGCGCGAGCCCCGCTCCGGCGCGCTCTGGCCGCACCGCGCCGCCGTCCAACGTGGCAAGCCACGTCAGCGCCCGGGCCCGCGACGACCCAGTCGCCCTTGCTCAGTCAGCACGGTGCACGAACCCGGTGCACCGTGGACCACACTCATGCGCGCGCCCGGTTCACAGCTCACGTGGACCAAGTCCACAGAACAGTAGGCCACAGCGGACCCGCCCCCGCGGTCCCACTTGTCAGCCTCACACACGCTCTGAAAATGCTAAGTTCACACGCTGTTTGCACACAGAAATGCATTTCGAGCACTTCCCTTTATCAGAAAAATTCCCAAAAATTCCTAAAAATACTAGATTTATTCCTAATCATTTTGCAACGCTTGTTTACTCCATAATAATTAGGATTATGTCTATGCTTAATTACTTAGCTTAATCCTAATTATTTCCTACGTTGCAAACTTGTGAAATTCATATCTTTTTCATCTTAGCTCCAATTTTGGTGATTCTTCCACCAAAATTCATCTAAAATCATAAGCTATTTATTGTTATCAAAACCCTCTATTGTTGATCTCCATTTGGTCTTCTTTTGATCTATTCACTTGTTAATTAATTGTTTGATCGGTAGTTAATTCGATCGTCGTTGCTTTTGATCAATAGAGGAGCAAGTCTTTGAGGAAGGAGCTGAGGATCCGGATTACGAGGACTTAGAAGAAGAAGACTTTGGTGAAGGCAAGTTCTAACCTCTTTGGTCATATTGATCCCATGATTGCAAATAGTCCTACTTAGAGCCTGTTTTGGAAATAACTGTGCATGATATTTTAAATATGCTTTAAATGCTAGATGATCCTATGCTGATGATTGCCATACCTTGTTAATTGTTCATCCACTGCCTTGTTAACCCTAGGATTCACTGTCATTAATTCCTTAATGATATGTTGATATGCTATGCTGCTTAGGACTTATTACATGTGTACTTAATTAATCTTGCTATACATACTTTTGGTGTAAAATGGTGTGTGTTTGGAGGAGTGCGTGTGAATATGAAATGTGGGATGGTACTATATACTAGTGATAAATGTAACCCATAATGGGGTACTCCTGGCGGGAGCAGGCGAGGTAGTCCTCAGTGGGGAGGCCTATCTCTGGGATGCGAGTCCTCCTTTGAGGATAGCTATTGAAGATGCTTGCTTCGGTCGTATAAGGACCGGTTCATGTGCCGCCTTGCCTAGCACCTTTCGTACAACCACATGCCTTGAATGGGAAAGGTTTGGAACCACACCCTACTATAGTGTTCACCCGGTACCCACCTGGAGAGCAGGAGTTGCGGCGGAAGCCAGGAGAAGACTCGACATGGCAGGTGTCGGGATCCGGCGTATGGTGATTCTCCCGGCCTTTCTACATGATATTGATGATATTGTGAAGCCCCTGGTCGCAGTATTTCCGTGGTGGTGCCGCGGTGACACCAAGTAGGTACGGGACCATTAGTGTGTCTGCCCGATCCATGACGATGGGAAGGACTGACATGCCTTGTGGGGAATTGTGTACAACCTCTGCAGAGTTACAAATCTATCATGATAGCCGTGTTCCACGGTAATGGGCAACGCGAAGCTTGTGCCACACAATGATTAGTATAACGGTGTGAGTAACTTCCTTGGTGTGTTTTCGGAATACTCCGGTGTGGAACCGTGTGCTGGTCTCCTGCCAGCGATAAAATGTGGGAACTGACGGGATGGACTTTGTCTCCCCCAGGGCCAAACAACCCCATTAATCCTCAATGATAACCTTGATTAGTGGTTTGCGAACCGTTTTGTTTCACAAACAACCCCTGCATAAAACTGGCTTTCCGCCCAGTTACTAAACCCCCGGCCTATCCTTTGATAATGCCCTTGCATGCTTACACCCCTTGCTGCTAGGACTTGCTGAGTACCCTATGTACTCACCCTTGCTTTAATCATTCAGATGAGGAACCTGAGTACCAGGAGGATGGTGATGAAGAGTAGAGTTCCGTCTACACTCAAGATGCCTGTGCTAGTACCGCTTCCGACTTCCGCTGTAGTGGTGTTTAAGTGGTTCTGCTGTTGCAGCCCACCTGCTTGATGCTTGTTGTAATAAAGTGGCCTTTGGCCGTCTGTTGTAAGACCTTTTATGTATGAAGGCTTGTATGAGACTCGGTAATAATTATGTAAGTGATGACTCTGTGATATCAGTCTGTGTAAAGTGTTCGTATCAGCGTCTGATCCAGGGACTGGTACGGTAAGCACTAGTGCTCCAGAAATGGGGTACGACAGAGTGGTATCAGAGCCATGCTTGACCGTAAGATGGACCCTAGGTTGGAAACGTCTGTGAGAGAGTGATATTTTATATATATAAACTATATTACAAAATTTACTCTCAGTCCTGTATTTACTTTACAAATCGTTTTGTTACTTTGTACTTACCCATCTTCAACTTTTGTTGAAACAGATGGAGGACCAGCAGCTAGACGACGGGTGGACCCGCAGCTACCAGATCGGCGTTTCAGGCTTCCCCACTCTCCTGTGGGAAGCGTTGCAGAGGTTCGGCTACACCGACCGCCCGGAGTACCGCTCCCTCAGCTTCGTCCAGGACGGCACCCAGTACTGTGAGGTGCAGGTGACAGTCCTTCAGCCGCGTACACGCCCAGACCTGGAGCCCCTGACAGTGACAGCTTTCGGCACCCAGCCCGGAGACGCCCACCAGATTGCAGCTCGCAAGACCCTGCTACTCTTCTGTCAGCGCCACGAGGAGGAGGTACGCGACACCCCGTGTCGCTACTTCCCGCTGTACGAGCACACCGAGGCACAGTGGCAGCACAGGTTGAGTGCTCTGCAGGGACCAGACCAGCGTGAGGAGGACCCCACTGTGGTAGCGTCAGCTTGGTACATCATGGCTATGGACAGTCTGTTTGAGTCACGCCAGAGAGGGTTCGAGAGCAGTATCACCAGAGCTGAGGCAGCAGAGGCTAGAGAGAGAGATCTCCAGGAGCAGCTCCAGCAGACCCAGACCCAGCTTGCAGAGGTCCAGGCACAGTCCACCCAGACAGCACACGTCCTTGAGTCGACTGCACAGATGTGGGACGAGGACACGCAGAAGCTCACAGAGGTTCAGGCCCAGCTTGCAGCAGCTCAGTCACAGCTTGCACAGCTTCAGACCCAGCTCACCGAGTCCCAGACAGAGCAGGCACAGATTCAGTCCACTCTCGAGGCAGCTATGGGCCTTTGGGAGGAGGACGCTCTGTACCTCATCAGAGAGGTCGACCGCTGCTACGTGAGACTTCACCAGGTTGGAGCAGGACCCCGTCGCAGGTTCACTCCGAGGATCGGAGGTCCCAGACGCCACCTGCACTACGCCTGCCCGACAGACTCAGAGGGTGACTCCAGCGACAGTGAGGACTCAGGAGGTGCAGGACCGTCAGGAGGAGCACCGCAGTCAGCTCCAGCTTCTCCAGAGGCTGCACCAGCTCCAGCTTCCCCAGAGGTTGCACCAGTTCCAGCTCCAGCACCAGCTTACGGCTTTCTGTCAGAGTCCGACGAGGAGCCCTCCGAGGAGGAGGATGCCCCGATGGCAGAGGACGACCCCGAGCTAGAGTTACTAGAGGACCCTCTGCAGGGTGAGGAGGACACTGAGTCAGAGCACGAGATGGACTACCCGTCAGACCCCGGCAGTGACTACTCGGACTCGATGGACGAGGACGACTTCCCAGTACTCGAGGGTTACGTCCCTCAGTACATGCTAGAGATGGAGGAGGACGAGGACCAGGGCGTGGTCAACTTTGTGCCTGTCAGTGACGACCAGCCTGTGGTAGTCGACCCTCCGGCACCGCAGCAGCCAGCACCTGCAGACGTCCCAGTTCAGCAGCCGCCAGCACTGTTTGCTCCCCCTGTTCAGCAGCAGCCAGCACTACCAGCAGGTCACCAGCTAGCACTGATGGCAGACCCAGCAGCTCAGTTCCCACCTACACTTGTCGCACTGGGACCACTGTTTCCGTTCCAGCCGGTACTTGCAGCTCCCCCGGCTCACCTTCAGCCAGCAGCTCCGCAGCAGGCACCAGCACCGCAGATGCTCGGAGACGCAGACCTCTTCGAGTACTACCAGCTCCTTCGTGCCCACGAGGAGTGGAGTGACCCCTACGACCTGTACCGTGCGTGGCGCAGGGACCACGGCTACGACCAGTACTGAGGAGCAGCTACCCCAGTTGGAGTCAGTTACCAGCAGCACTTGTGGCAGCAGTGCTTGTACCCGTAGTGTAGCAGCTAGCAGTTTGTACCTAGTCCAGCAGCTGTGTGTCGTTGTGTCCTAGAGTACCATGTTGTTGAGTCTTGCTGTTTAGTTGTAGCCGTCAAGTCCTCCTGTGTAAGGGCTTGTGTATGTATGATCGAACTCTGTTATGATGTTTATGTATGCTGTAATGATGTAATGATGCTGGTTTTTATTGTTTGTGTGTTAGCAAATCTTGTGTTCCTATCTTGTTGCCTAGTCCCGGCTTGTTTCAACCTCAGCTTGTTCTCACCTTTCGCAACCCTCTGTCAACTCTACAGATGCCTCCTGCAAGGCAGTCCGCCCGAATACGACAGCGTCGTGAACGTCAAGTGGCACACGACGAGGATGCCCCAGGACAGGGCGGTGTACGTGGACGTGGGAGAGGCAGAGTCAACCAACAGCGTGGCAGAGGTGGAGGCAGAATTGGAGGCCATGACCAAGAAGATGAGGCAAGCCAGAACAATCAGAACAACCAGGACAATCAGAACAATCAGGACAACCAGAATGACCAGGAAGGCCACAATGAAAGTGAAGGTCATCAGCAAAATCAGAACCGAGGTGGAGGAAACCAGAACCGTGGCAGGGGTAGGCGAGGTGGACGACATGGACCCTTGCCCAACCCGCCTGTCACTAACCTTGTCGCTGTGATGGACAATCAGACACGTCTGATGGAAGTCATTGCTCAAGGACTTCTTGACCGTGCACCAGGTCCCCAGACCAAGATGTCGGAATTCATGAGACTCAGACCACCGACCTTCGAGAATGCCGAAGAAGACCCTCTGGCAGCAGATGATTGGCTGAGAGGTATCACCAAGAAGCTTCAGGTTGTAAACGCCAATGACAGAGAAAAAGTCCTTCTGGCATCGCACCAACTCATGGGAGCAGCCAGTGAGTGGTGGGACAACTACCAAGAAGCTACAGAGGATCCCGAGGCTATCACTTGGGATGAATTCCAGGAAGAGTTCAGGAGATATCACATCCCTGAAGGTATCATGGACATGAAGGCAGATGAGTTTCGCTCACTGAAGCAAGGAGCCATGACGGTGAACCAGTACATCAGGAAGTTTATGAAGCTTGCACGTTATGCACCTGAGGATGTGAACACTGATAAGAAGAAGCAGGACCGCTTCAAAAAGGGACTGAGTCCTAGTTTGAAGATGCAGTTGGTCACTCACATCTACCCAGACTTCAACACTCTGATGAACCGTGCCATTCTTCTGGAAGACGCACGTTCTCACATCGAGAGTGACAGGAAGCGCAAGTTCAACGCTCAGAAGTTCAGGCAGCAGGAAAGAAACCAGAGATCAAGAGGCAACTTCTCTCAGAAGCCCAGGTACCAGCCAACCATGCAGTACAGGGCCTCATCATCAAACCAGCAGAATGCAGCACCCTCTTACCGCAACCAGAATCCCGGCAGCCAGCAGAGGAGCAGTGCCAGTGTTACCCAGCCAGCGCAGAGTGACAAGAGAACATGCTTCAACTGCCGTGAACCAGGTCACATGATTGCCAAGTGCCCTTATATGAACCAGAATCAAGCTCCAGCTCAGTCTCATCAGCAAAGCAACACCAGAACTGCAGTGTCAGGAGTCGGACGTGGTGGACAGCAACCCTCAGGACAGCAGCGAAGGAACAATCAGACCTTCGGTCGAGGCAGAGTCAACCACATTGACACCCAGGAAGCTGAAGAGGCACCAGATGTCGTTCTCGGTGAGTACCTCGTCAACTCCACCCTTGCAACAGTTTTGTTTGATTCTGGAGCTTCGCATTCGTTCATATCTTCACGATTTGTTGCTGCACATGGTTTCCCAACTGTTTTGCTCAAACAACCACTGATAACACGCTCTCCTGGAGCGGAAATCAAGTGTTTGTTGGGATGTCCCCGGGTTAAGATTCTTTTAAGTGGGGTAGTATTCCTAGCAAACTTAATAGTTCTCCAGTCAGCCGGAATAGATGTTATCCTTGGAATGGACTGGTTGAGCAAACATCAGGGCAATATAGCCTGTGATACCAGGAAAGTCTCTTTAGTGAACCATCAGGGTATCAAGGTTGAGTGTGAGCCAAGAAGAGTGAAGGCCCCACCGATGGTATGCAGTCTGGAAACCACACCACTAGAGGAAGTACCAGTCGTCTGTGAGTACCCAGACGTTTTCCCAGATGAATTACCTGGAATGCCACCGGACCGAGATATAGAGTTCATCATTGATCTCATTCCCGGAACCTCCCCAATCGCCAAGAGACCTTACCGAATGGCAGCTAATGAGTTAGCAGAATTGAAAGAGCAGATAGCAGAATTACAAGAGAAAGGCTTCATCAGACCAAGCTCCTCACCATGGGGATCACCAGTTCTGTTTGTCAAGAAGAAAGATGGCAGTCTCAGAATGTGCATTGACTACCGTTCACTAAATGAAGTCACTATCAAGAACAAATACCCACTGCCCAGGATCGATGACTTGTTTGATCAGTTGAAGGGAGCCAAGTTTTTCTCCAAGATTGACCTGAGATCAGGATATTACCAACTGAAGATTCGAGAAGGAGATATACTCAAGACAGCCTTTGTCACCCGCTATGGTCAGTATGAGTTTACAGTGATGCCCTTTGGACTCACCAATGCACCCGCATACTTCATGAATCTGATGAACAAGGTCTTCATGGAAGAGTTAGATCAGTTTGTCGTTGTCTTCATTGACGACATTTTGATCTACTCTAAGAGCGCCGAAGAACATGAACAACACCTGAGAGTCGTACTTGAGAAGCTAAGAGCACATGAGCTTTATGCCAAGTTCAGCAAGTGTGAGTTTTGGTTAAAAGAAGTCGCTTTCCTTGGTCATATCTTGACTGAAAAAGGCATTGCAGTGGACCCAGCAAAGGTTGAGGCAGTTACCAACTGGAAGCAACCCACAAATGTAACGGAAGTCCGAAGTTTTCTTGGACTGGCAGGTTACTACCGCAGATTTATAGAAGGTTTCTCCAAGCTAGCCCGACCAATGACTGCTCTGACTCAGAAAGGAAAAGAATTCAAGTGGACAGAAGCTTGTGAGAAAAGTTTCCAAGAGCTAAAGAGAAGATTGACAACAGCCCCAGTGCTAACCCTACCGGATATATATCGAGATTTTGTCGTATACTGCGACGCATCTCGACAAGGTTTGGGTTGTGTGCTAATGCAAGATGGACGAGTAGTAGCTTATGCATCAAGGCAGCTGAAGGTTCATGAGCAGAACTATCCAACTCATGATCTAGAGCTAGCAGCAGTTGTTCACGCTCTAAAGATCTGGAGGCACTATCTGATTGGAAATAAATGTGAAATCTTCACAGATCATAAGAGTCTGAAGTACATCTTTACACAGTCAGACTTAAATCTCAGACAGAGAAGGTGGTTAGAGTTGATCAAGGATTACAATCTGGATATACAGTATCACCCCGGAAAGGCCAATGTAGTTGCAGACGCACTGAGTCGCAAGGCTCACTGCAACAACATCAAGTTACATAAGAGAAGACCTGAGTTACTGGCAGAGTTCAAGCAGCTAAATCTTCATTGCACCCAGTCAAGCCAGTTAAACAATCTGTGTGTGGGACCAACTCTAGGAAGTCTAATCCGAAAAGCTCAAGTGGATGATGAGGAGATACTTGATCTTAAGGCCAAAACCGGAATGGACAAGGCACCCGGATTCAGAGTAGATGACCAAGGTACCTTATGGTATAAAGATCGAATCTGTGTACCCAAGAATGGTGGGTATCAGCAGCTAATTATGGATGAAGCCCACAACTCCGCTTATTCCATTCACCCAGGAAGCACCAAGATGTACTTGGATCTGAAAACGAAGTACTGGTGGTCAGGGATGAAGAGGGATATAGCAGAGTTCGTTGCCCAATGTGATATCTGCAGCAAGGTTAAGGCAGAACATCAGAGACCCGCAGGATTGTTGCAACCACTGCATGTTCCCGTATGGAAATGGGATGAGATCAGCATGGATTTCATCGTAGGTTTACCCCGCACCCAAAAAGGGAATGATTCAATATGGGTAATAGTGGACCGTCTGACGAAGGTTGCACACTTCATACCTGTCAAGACAGTCTACAGAGGAGACAAGTATGCTCAGTTGTATGTGGATCACATACTCAAGTTGCATGGAGTTCCGAGCAGAATAGTCTCAGATAGAGGGACCCAGTTTACCTCAAAGTTCTGGCAAAGTCTGCACAAGCTGTTAAAAACTAAGTTGGATTATAGCTCCGCATATCACCCGCAGACAGATGGACAGACTGAAAGAGTCAATCAAATCCTGGAAGATATGTTGAGAGCCTGTGTGCTAGCCTATGGAAAGGATTGGGAGAAAAGTCTTTCCTTCGCAGAGTTCTCCTACAACAACAGTTATCAGACCAGTCTACAGATGGCACCCTTTGAAGCTCTTTATGGCAGAAAGTGCAGAACACCTCTAATGTGGTCAGAAGTGGGAGAGCGATCTTTCTTTGGACCGGCAATCATTAAAGATGCCGAAGAGAAAGTAGCTCTAATCAGGGAGAATCTGAAAGCAGCCCAGAGCAGGCAGAAAAGCTATGCAGATACCCGTCGCAGAGATCTGAGCTTTGAAGCAGGGGACTACGTATACCTCAAGGTATCACCAATACGAGGTACCCGAAGGTTCAGAGTCCGAGGAAAGTTGGCACCCAGATATATTGGACCCTTCAAGGTACTCAAGAAGATTGGAGCAGTAGCTTACCGCCTCGAGCTCCCCGAAGAGATGTCAGACATCCATAATGTCTTCCATGTCTCACAGTTGAAGAAATGCTTGAGAGTTCCAGAGGAGATAGTACCACCGGAGGTATTGGATCTTCAACCGGATCTCCGTTACCAGGAGAGGCCCATCAAGATTTTGGATGTTGCCACTCGGTTAACAAGAAGAAATGCTATACGGTTTTGCCGAGTGCAATGGAGTAATCACACTGAAGCAGAGGCTACCTGGGAACGTGAAGATAATCTTAAGAAGGAGTTTCCCTACCTGTTCGAGGAAGAGCCTGAATCTCGAGGACGAGATTCGGTTTAAGTGGGGTAGGTTTGTAACACCCTATGTTTTGCCCATTATGAAAAACCACTAAAAATTTGAACTTTTTCAAATTTGAACAAAATTCAATCAAAGTAGAAGTAAATTCCATGCCAAATTCAAAATTTCGAATTTTATTTGTGCATCAAACACCACCATGTGCACATTTGGAATTCTCTGATTTTATTTATGTGTTCTTTTGGTTTTGATCCTTTTTCAAATTTAAATTTCCCTTCAATTTTGAATCCTAAAAATTCCTGGGAAAAGTTTAAACTTTTCTTTTGCTTTCGGGCCGGCCTCTCCCTTTTCTCCCGCGCAGGCCGCTCCCCTCTCCTCCCATCGCGCCAGCCCGCGGCCCAGCTCTCTCTCTCTCGGCCCAGCAGCTCGCCAGCCCACCTCCTCTCCCCGTCTCGCTGACACGCGGGGCCCGCGTGTCATCGTCTTCCTCTGGCGCGGCGTAGCGCGCCCATGCCGCCCTGCTGGCCGCCGCGTCTCGTCGCGTCACGCTACACCGCCGCCGCAGGAGCTTCACGTGCGCACGCGACGCCGTCGTCACCACGCCCTCGCCCCGTCGCATCGCTTTGACCTCGCGCGCCCTTTCCTCGCGCGGACCGACGACCTTGACCCGAAGACCGGCGAGCCTCCACTCCGCGGCGT
The DNA here is from genome assembly GCA_007726485.1 of Eragrostis curvula. NCBI lineage: Eukaryota > Viridiplantae > Streptophyta > Magnoliopsida > Poales > Poaceae > Eragrostis > Eragrostis curvula. Next base: position 30,643,626 of record CM017444.1, read on the forward strand.
CAGCCCAGCTCAGCCGCCGTCCCGTCCACCGCACTGTGGCCGCCGTGGCGCCCTCGTCACGCGCATGGGCATCGTCCTCCCCCCTGGCAAACCGTCGCGTCGCATTGAAATCCGGCGACCGTTGCCTTGACCGGCGCCCGCCGCTCCCTCCTCGGCCGCCTATAAAAAGCCGAGCAGCTCCGCGCGTGCCCCCTCTCCCTTCTCCCGAGCTCAGCCACTCCCACTCCACACCCGAGCGCCCCCAATTCCACTTTTCCCCACCGTCTCCATCAAGTCCGGCGACCCCGTCCGGCGAGCTTTCGGCGAGCAACCAGTTGACCTTCGCCCCTCTTCTTCCTTCCTCTAGCCTCTCCGGGCCCTTCCTAACCCCGTCTCGCCTGCCGTTTTTGCAGCCGCGGCGAGGAGCATGGAGTTCCCGGTGGGCTAGGGTTCCGGCCACCGTGAGCACGTCAACGTCAAGCTTCCGGCTTTCTTCGACGTCGTCAAGCCCGCCGTGAGAACCGCCATCCTCCTCTGTCTCCTTCCCGCATTTCAACTTTGCTAGTTGCACACGCGTACCCCCTCCTCGCCGAGCTCCGGCAGCACCGCCGCGCTCGATCTCGCCGCCGGCCCCCGTGGCTGCGCCATGGACCCGGCCGAGCTTGCCAAACTCACGCCCACACTCACGTGCACCTCACGGACCTCACGGTTTTGAGCTTAAGCGTGCGCACGTCGCTCTCCCGCCACACTCTGTCGCGCCGCCGCGCTCCGGCGAGGCGCGCGCCCCTGTTCCGGCCACCCTCCTCGTCAACTTGTAGCACTGGGCGCTTCACCGCCGCACGCTGAGCGCACCCGACCGCAAGGATCCGAGGTCTTGCACGCGCACACGCGGTTCCTTGCCGCACACCGACGCGCCGCCGCACTCCGGCGAGTGCGCGCCGCCGCCACACTGGCCCTCGTCGTCACCACCACGCACCGTCAGGTTCCCCGTCGTGCGTGGTCTCCATGGGTGCCCGCCGCATCGTTTCTAGTGCCCTGTAGCCGTCGCCGGTGAGCTTTCCGGCGACGCGCCGCCGCGCGAGCCCCGCTCCGGCGCGCTCTGGCCGCACCGCGCCGCCGTCCAACGTGGCAAGCCACGTCAGCGCCCGGGCCCGCGACGACCCAGTCGCCCTTGCTCAGTCAGCACGGTGCACGAACCCGGTGCACCGTGGACCACACTCATGCGCGCGCCCGGTTCACAGCTCACGTGGACCAAGTCCACAGAACAGTAGGCCACAGCGGACCCGCCCCCGCGGTCCCACTTGTCAGCCTCACACACGCTCTGAAAATGCTAAGTTCACACGCTGTTTGCACACAGAAATGCATTTCGAGCACTTCCCTTTATCAGAAAAATTCCCAAAAATTCCTAAAAATACTAGATTTATTCCTAATCATTTTGCAACGCTTGTTTACTCCATAATAATTAGGATTATGTCTATGCTTAATTACTTAGCTTAATCCTAATTATTTCCTACGTTGCAAACTTGTGAAATTCATATCTTTTTCATCTTAGCTCCAATTTTGGTGATTCTTCCACCAAAATTCATCTAAAATCATAAGCTATTTATTGTTATCAAAACCCTCTATTGTTGATCTCCATTTGGTCTTCTTTTGATCTATTCACTTGTTAATTAATTGTTTGATCGGTAGTTAATTCGATCGTCGTTGCTTTTGATCAATAGAGGAGCAAGTCTTTGAGGAAGGAGCTGAGGATCCGGATTACGAGGACTTAGAAGAAGAAGACTTTGGTGAAGGCAAGTTCTAACCTCTTTGGTCATATTGATCCCATGATTGCAAATAGTCCTACTTAGAGCCTGTTTTGGAAATAACTGTGCATGATATTTTAAATATGCTTTAAATGCTAGATGATCCTATGCTGATGATTGCCATACCTTGTTAATTGTTCATCCACTGCCTTGTTAACCCTAGGATTCACTGTCATTAATTCCTTAATGATATGTTGATATGCTATGCTGCTTAGGACTTATTACATGTGTACTTAATTAATCTTGCTATACATACTTTTGGTGTAAAATGGTGTGTGTTTGGAGGAGTGCGTGTGAATATGAAATGTGGGATGGTACTATATACTAGTGATAAATGTAACCCATAATGGGGTACTCCTGGCGGGAGCAGGCGAGGTAGTCCTCAGTGGGGAGGCCTATCTCTGGGATGCGAGTCCTCCTTTGAGGATAGCTATTGAAGATGCTTGCTTCGGTCGTATAAGGACCGGTTCATGTGCCGCCTTGCCTAGCACCTTTCGTACAACCACATGCCTTGAATGGGAAAGGTTTGGAACCACACCCTACTATAGTGTTCACCCGGTACCCACCTGGAGAGCAAGAGTTGCGGCGGAAGCCAGGAGAAGACTCGACATGGCAGGTGTCGGGATCCGGCGTATGGTGATTCTCCCGGCCTTTCTACATGATATTGATGATATTGTGAAGCCCCTGGTCGCAGTATTTCCGTGGTGGTGCCGCGGTGACACCAAGTAGGTACGGGACCATTAGTGTGTCTGCCCGATCCATGACGATGGGAAGGACTGACATGCCTTGTGGGGAATTGTGTACAACCTCTGCAGAGTTACAAATCTATCATGATAGCCGTGTTCCACGGTAATGGGCAACGCGAAGGCTTGTGCCACACAATGATTAGTATAACGGTGTGAGTAACTTCCTTGGTGTGTTTTCGGAATACTCCGGTGTGGAACCGTGTGCTGGTCTCCTGCCAGCGATAAAATGTGGGAACTGACGGGATGGACTTTGTCTCCCCCAGGGCCAAACAACCCCAATAATCCTCAATGATAACCTTGATTAGTGGTTTGCGAACCGTTTTGTTTCACAAACAACCCCTGCATAAAACTGGCTTTCCGCCCAGTTACTAAAACCCCGGCCTATCCTTTGATAATGCCCTTTCATGCTTACACCCCTTGCTGCTAGGACTTGCTGAGTACCCTATGTACTCACCCTTGCTTTAATCATTCAGATGAGGAACCTGAGTACCAGGAGGATGGTGATGAAGAGTAGAGTTCCGTCTACACTCAAGATGCCTGTGCTAGTACCGCTTCCGACTTCCGCTGTAGTGGTGTTTAAGTGGTTCTGCTGTTGCAGCCCACCTGCTTGATGCTTGTTGTAATAAAGTGGCCTTTGGCCGTCTGTTGTAAGATCTTTTATGTATGAAGACTTGTATGAGACTCGGTAATAATTATGTAAGTGATGACTCTGTGATATCAGTCTGTGTAAAGTGTTCGTATCAGCGTCTGATCCAGGGACTGGTACGGTAAGCACTAGTGCTCTAGAGATGGGGTACGACACCAGGGCCGACGTTGCGGTCGGTGAGGCGGTCGCCGGCGATGGCGGTGGCGAGGGGGAGGACGGGAACGGGAACGCGTCGGCGAAGAGCTGCCGGTAGTAGTGGCGGCCTTTGTCGCCATCGCCGCCGGCGCCGAGGAGGAGGGGGAGGGCGTCGCGGACCGACGGCCCCTGCGCGAGGCAGAGGTCGCGCCACGCGTCCGGGTCGGAGGCGCGGTCGTGGAAGGCGGAGCTGGCGCACCCGAGCGCCGCCAGCGACGCGCCGTCGAGCCGGCGGAGCACGAGCGCCAGGACGTCGCCGGGCAGGTCGTCGATGGCCGTCGCGTCAACGCCGCCGTCGTCGTTCGCGAACGCCGCCGGGAACTGGTCGTCGTCGTCGATCGCCGTGACGCGCCGCGGGGTGGCCATGGACGTGGTGGATACTGGATAGGATCGCAGAGTCGACGTGGTGGTGTGCAACTTGCTCGCTATGTTTTGTTTGACCGTTTGGAGTGGTTTGGGCACGATGACAATCTTTCGTTCTAGTATATACATCGACGGAGATGGGTATGTGGTCGCTGTCTGAATGTGACGGATTCCTGCTCGATCGCCATGTCCACGCTGAAGACTGCAGAGCTGAGAAGCCACGGTGCATGCCGCCGCCCTGCTTTGCTTCCCCCCTTGCGTAACGTTGAGAACTCTACTACTGAACTGATCCAGTTGTGCAGCTTCCACGCGTTCACTTATCCGAGGTCCCCACGTAGGACCACGGATTTTTTTTTTTCGACGTGTTCTTACGTTTGACTCGCGCGTCGCCGTCACGAAAAAGGCCTGCTTGACACGGCGGCTCCGGCGCAGCTTTTGCAGAATCTTTCTTTCGTTGTTGTTTCGGTGAAGAAGGGTCTGCAGAAGTGGTCGGTCGTCGCGCCTGTACTAGAGTAGTACATGCAACAAATTCATGGCACGGATTTGGTGGTGCACGGTACGGCCGCCCGGCGACGTCGGGCAACCACCGGCAGCAGCAGCAACCACACGGCTGGCTGCATCTCTGTGGATGTAGCGGGCGGCCCGTCCGTGCGATTGCAATTTTGACACGTGAGGATCCCGGTTCGTTGAACACTTGCATCTGCACGTACGGGACATGCATGGGGGGCCGACTATGCGTGTGCGTGCAGTTTCGACACGTGACGTTTTGAGGACGTGAGAGATGTTTGGCCATGTAAAGCGCGTGTCCCCAGTGCAATGCAAGCATTTCATGATCGAAATGCTGATCACCACGCGCGTTATCTATCTCCCGACGTTGCCGAGTCGCTCTCGCGTCGCCGTCGTCGTCATCATCTATCTCTAGATGCACAAGTTCTCAGCAGTTAGATCACGTAGCACACCTTCAGTTGACTGGGGCCTTCGTCTCCCGTGTATTGCGCGCGCTAATCAACAGGGCTAGATTAATAAAATAGAATAATAGCAATCGCTACGAGTGACAAAGGAAGGAGTTGTTCGGATTCCTACCTGAGATAATGTGACGACCAAATCACCAAATAAATACAAAAACAAGCGGTTGTTCACATACATGAATTGAATGATTAGAATAAGAAAAAATAAATAAAATGGTCTGATGCATCTGTATCTGACGGTATAGCTTTGACTCGTTACTTAGCAGTCCGATCAATCCCAAGTTGCAACAACCAGGATTGGTTAAACTATTGTGTAACTGTGTTTGCGTTTTGACAAGTAGTAGCATATATAAAACACTTTTCCTTTAGTTGATGAGTTGCTTCATATGGGCTCGCAGTCAGCTACATGCATGGACAGATGGGCTCTAAACTGTTTGCCGCCATCCATATAAAGACGTGAGCTCCATGCATACAAATTAAGATGATTGTTTTGCTCTGGAGTTGGTGGACTGAACGCAATTGTGTGCGTGAAGGGAGAAGGGCAAAAGGCCAACACATGCCCTGGCAATGAATATTCAGTGCTCTGGAGTTGGTGGACTGAACGCAATTGTGTGCGTGAGCCCTGAAGGAGAAGGGCAAAAGGCCAACACATGCCCTGGCAATGAATATTCAGTCATACACTGCTGAGATTCTGAACTTTCCTGTCCCGGGTAGATAAGCAGCAGTTCTGAGAAAAACAGAGATGGAGAAGACCGCCGGGTGAGTGCCTGAAAGTTAACTGTGATGCTGCTTTCAATCGGAATAATAATACAGGAGGTTGGGGATTTATTATGAGGGATTCGGATGGTGATGTTTGTCTCTGCAGGTCAAGGTAGAATTGAGCATTTGCTAGACTTTTTTCAGGCCGAAGTGGTAGCATGCCTTCAAGGTATCCAGGCGGACGTGGATGTAGGAGCAGGACATGTCATCGTAGAAACAGATGCGCTGCTTATTCAACATGCTGTCGCCTCTAAAGATTATGTATTTTCAGCGTCTGGGAGTTTGGTAAAAGAGATGAAAGAGCTGCTAGCTCTGAATGTTTATCAGTTCTTCAGTTGTGCACGTACGTAGAGAGTGTAATAGAGTTGCCCATGCTTTAGCAGCTCTAGGAGTTGATTGTGTTTTAGAGGACGACCCTATTTTGAAAAGCCTTCCATCTTGTATTCTGAACTTGATTGCCGATGATTTGGCGGCACATGATTAATAGAATTGTATTCCGTCACAAAAAAAAAAAAAAGGTTCTATAGAGCTCACAAATTGTACGCGCATAGAGTAATTTTTAGAGCTCACAAAGTATGCGCATAGACTAGCTAGTGGGCTGTATCTCACAAGCTGTATGCCCATCGGATAATCTTCATGTGGTTATTAGTTGAACCAAGCTGCAAGTGGGCTGCATCGCCGCGCACGTGAGACGTGAGCACGATTGTATAGTGGGCTGCTGCGCATTCTAAATAGTAAATAGGCTGTATTTGGGGTTTGGCAGATAATGGGCCGTATTTAGGGTCACAGCTCCAGTATTAAAGTAGGGCCTCAAAGGCGCTAAAAGCGGACTAGCTAGGCTGGCCCAGAGAGCTAGCGTCACGGCCCGTGCTATATTCAATTTTACTGCTGCTGCCACAACATTTGAACCGTGGCCATGACCAACTAGAACCGGGCGTGTTTACCTCAAGTGCGCTCAAAGCTCACGCGCCCTGTTCTGATTACTGTGCATCCGAGAGACAGCTAGCATAGCATAACAGACAGGTCATGCGTGTGATCTGTTGCTGATGCACAATTGGGAGGGTCAGCAGCCAAATCGACCATAAAGTACGCCGATCTGCAGAAAAGTTTGTCCCTCTGAAAGATACGGGCTACTTAGCTCGCTAGATCATCGTAACTGTGTTTGACTGTTGGCATGGATGATGAGAGTCTTCTTTGTGGGGGCGCCGGCCTGGGCTGAGATTTGACTGCACGCGTGCGCATGTGCGCAGGATACGATTCTGTACTGGCATGTTCCAAGTTCCGATCCGTTACTGTCTCTCTGATTGCGAGTAATCATTTGGGGAAGACAGCTAGTACTACGCCAGTGTGGTTGCTGTTGGCTGGTCCCCTTCACCGGAAAAGTGGTCTGCCGTTTGCGGCGGTGGATGGCAGCTCCGACCCTTGTGGGGGCTCTCCCTAGCTGATGGTCGGCAGTGCATCGAATTTTGTTCCGAAATGGCTGAAACAAATTTTTGTTCTTTAAGGATCAACGCAGCGCATATGTATATCGGAGCAAGTTGATAAGGTGTGCGCAAAACCTGATTCCCTTTTGAGTTGGCCTCATGGGCTGGTGCCCACTACAACCGCGCGTCTACAAACTGAAGTTCAGTTTCAGCACTGATAAAAAAAAAACAATCTTCGGTTCAATTCCAGGATTTGATGCGTGAAGGCAGAGTGCTGTGCCTACTCTTCTCTGCACTTTAATCATTAGTGCGGTTCTTTCAGTTGACAGTCTCGTTCGGCCCATCCTCTCCTGCATGGGCATCACTCTAGATCAGAGCCTCTCGAACACATGGGTTGTAGCTTATCAGATAACGCGTCGTAGCCCTCAACACTGTGAATCCGTGACAAGTAGAATGACAGGCCCATGATTTGTTGTTGTGGATACTCAGATAAAGATTCAGGAGCCAAAAGCAGTCCTCCATCATCCTGAAATTCAGTTCCATCTCCATCTTCCTGAAAGATACGGGCTACCTAGCTCGATGTAGTAGAAGTACTAACTAACTGAATTATGCTGCACTGACGAGACATTACAGCCTGGACAGACCAATTCCGACTGCAACGCGTTCGTGCAGTGAAGAAGGGACCCGATGGATCGACAAGGAATGGAGGGCTGTACTGTTCCAACCGAACCCTGTCCGATTCCACGACCAAATCATTCGGGGAAGATGAAAGTGTACTTACTGCTGATTGCTGTTGGCCGCAGCTAGCAGCTGGTCCCATCCAGCAGCATGGACCATGTACTCATGAAAAAGATGATCTGCTGTTTGCGGCTGTGGATAATTCAACCTATGTGGGGCTTCCTCTAGCTAAGCTGTAGCTGGTGGTGGTCGGTAGTGCATCAAAATTTAGCTGTTTCAAGATGGCTCAAATTAAAGTAAATCATTTCTTTATAAACTTGTGGTTGATTTGCTACATCAACATATGGATGGTTGATTTGATATGTATCCGCATCTCATTGGTTCAATATATTTCTGATTCCCACGAGGTTAATTGGAACACCATACACTGTATACATACTTGCTTAATTATGGGCTATGACCAACATGCATGCACAGGGATAAATCGCTTTGGTTTGTTAAAAATAGTTGAGATCTTGGAGAATATTTTTCCATACTTTTAATTTTTTTGAGTCGTACCATGATAGCACAGAATATATTCACTACCCTAGCAAATGATCTCAAATCAAAATATTAATACGCCCCCTTGACACATGTTTTTCACATATAATACTAATCTTCCTACGTACCTAAAAAGGATGTGCTCATTGTTGCTCACAGCAAGAATACCGGAAACCAGATTTGTACTTCACATCCTCTTCCACCAAAACCAGATGAGACCATGAAGGTCAAACAATCATGGAGATCCCTTTACAATCATATATATCATATATGTGAGAAAAACTGTGGGCGCTCATGTATGTAATGTCACTTTTGGAGAGCATAAGCATATATAAATTTAAAACCTGGTCCTAAAATATTGGTGATTAGGTGCAAGATCGGCGTCGGTGGTGGTCCAGCACACTATGAGGCTAAGCTATGAACTAGAATTGGACATATCATTTGATGTGAATATAATGGCATCGGTTTGGTGTCCGTCTCTTTTTGACTCGCAGGGCTACAATGGCATAGTAGAGGGGGTTAACAAATTGAAACGAACATTTTCATTAGGTTAGTAGCATGGGATTAATAATAGTACCACGCATCAAATCCAATCGCCGCATGTAGTAGGCGGCTTAAAGTTGATAGCCTTTTACCACTTGCGTTGATATATAAACTGTCCGTGCGGCACTTGCGTTAATATATACACTCCCCATGTGGACTATGTGTAAGAATTTGCTAATGTTACTTGCCTGTCCTTTCAAGAGGGAAAAGAACGTTTTAGGTAGTACTCAGACCTTTCTTGGAAACTCTCATTCAATGAGCAACTCAATGCGTAGTAGCAAGAGTTGAATACGTAGAACCGGGGTCTGTTGTGTTGAGGGATGATGATGTATGACCTCTTTAATACGTAGATCAACTGGGTTTACTGTTTTGAATCATGCTATATGTTAAACTCGTCGATGTAACCTTTTTTTTACGGTTAGGACGTCCAAACATCACTTGGATGGTTGGTGATCCAAGTTCCAACTATGTTATTGTTATCGTACAAAAATGGGCCATATGAAAAGCACTTACTCCTACTATTTTCTGTTTTACGACATGACAATATAATCATATATTTATCATAAAACACAATCCCCTCAACGTGGCAAACACCATGTAGTGCTTAATGTGATGCTCTCCGTACCACTACGTAGGCACAACGCAACGGCCAGTATCCATTTTGGTGCAGAAAAGAGCGAAAAGAGGGCCGGTACCCAACGTCAGGCAGCAAAAAGAAACACGTATTGTGGCTGCGCGAGCTAGATACCCCATCACCGAACGGTGAACCGATCACAGTCGCGCAATTGTACGCGCTACCTAACTTGTCTTTTCCATTGGACGGATCACGGGCCAGTTCATATCGTATCGTGGACTGATCGAGAAGCAGGGATCAGTCGTGCATGTTGGAACATGGAAGCATATTGGCGAATGGTGGCGTCTCGACTTGTTCTAGTGTTGGTACGTATTCTAAACTTGCTGGCAAAAAGTGGTAGACTGCAACTGCAAGTGCAGGCAAAAAGCAGTTTGTATTCGTATTCGTCGAACAGGATGCCAAGGGTTCGGAAAGATCTTTGAGAAGCAACAGCAAGTCCAAGTCGGTCTTGCGAGATCAATCAATCGATCGGTTTCGGTACGATTTGATTCGCTTTTTGCACCGACTTTCGTCGTGTTTTACCGGCCCGATTCTCACGGTACGTAGTTTAATCCATGCATCTTACCGCGTTCATGCGTGCGAGGACTCTAATGTACCTAATCATCGAATATTGACCATGCATGTAATCCTGTTATTACTAATCCACACCTAAATTAACTTATCTATTTCCTTCCAGTGGGCAGTGGACGGATAATCTGGGAATGGAAAAGCAACCCATCGATCGTTGGTGTCGGAACCACGAGTGAATGAATAGTGGCGTCAACTTGTTCTGCTGCCAGCCAGTATCTGATTTACGCGGTGCATTCAACGCATGCAAGGTCAAATTATTGCAGGCAGAAAGCAACTTTGGACTCTCACTCTCGGAGTTTGTTTCGTCGGACATGGCGCGCAGCGGCGAACATTGCGAGACGAGATGGATCGTATCGTATCTCAGGTGGTTCGGATCGATCTACCGGGAGCTTGCATACACTTTTCCCCTAACTTCCCTCGTGTTTTCCTGCGCCCGGATTGACTTCAATTCACATCACGCGTGTTAACGCGGCGTTGACTCACGCACTCCAGCTCGATCGATCTGTACGTTGCAGTTTCGTTGATCACTAATCAAACTCAAACAAAGCAGACCCAACGAACCGTGAAACGTGTTGCTCCTTGAAGAAAAAACCGTGGAACGCGTTGCGGCGGCGTCCGTTCCGTTCGTCGACGATTGCGTGATGCACCAGCGGCAGTGCCGTACTGCGGCCGTGTGGGCACTCTGAGATGAGAGAAGCGTGGCCAGACAGTGTCCCCGTATTGCGGCGACGATTGATTTGGAAAGCGGCGGAGGAGTCACGCATGGGCGGCGGCTTCTCCTGGAACGGCGTGCGTGCAATGTCCGATCGACCGCGCCAAGCAACAAGCAAGCAACTGTAGCTGGTCGGCGGCGGCAGGCAGTGAGAGCCGAGCCGTCCGCCGCGTCGCGCGCGCGCGGAAACCAGCTGCTGAGAGGGCGTGTATGGTTGGTGTCTTGGGAGCCCACACCTGGCTCAGGCATCAACGAGAGCCGCAGGCTGAGGAGCCGCAGGCGTCCGAAATCGGACGCCTGAGGACGCTGCCTGACTCAGGCACATTTCCCAGGTCACGAACCAAACTAGTAGAGTGCGGGACAAGCAAGCAGATCGAGGCACTCGCTCGGACACGGCGCCGCACTACTGTACCTGCCGTGTCGTCGCGTCTAGCTAGGCCACCTGCCACAGTGTTTGTTTACTGTTCTACCCTCGAGCTAGTCAAGGGAGCCGCGCTGTACCGCCAGGGGCAGTCTGGTAAAGTGTGTTACTAGTAGTAGTTGGGTGAGGAGTCAGACGATCACGGACCCGGGTTTCGCGCGAGCGACGAGGACGTCGAGGAGGAAGGGATGATGGGAGGCGGGCGTTTCCGGCAAGGCAAGGCGCTGCTGGCTGCGCATGGGCTGGCACACCGCTCGAGGGAGGGGAGGTCCACTTGCCACCCGGCTAGTCAGTTCGCCCGGCGGCGCATTAATTAATGGCTTCCGGCGATCCGATTCATGGTTATCCAGAGCCAGCGTAGCTCATGCAAGAATGCCACGGCCACGAGGGCACTGTGCCTTTCACGCACCATGTATCATCCATCAGTTCGAGATCCTCCAAGAATCATGGGAAAAAAAGACAGGCGGGGTTCCCATGCGGATGAGCTGAACGCCCTCGTCCAATTAATTGATATGCTGCCATTGATGCAGAGGCAGAGCTTGATAATAACCATAGAATAGAAGCAGCAATTTTAACAAGACAGACGAACGGCAATACCACCAGACGGATGATGATGTCTCAGGTTCTCCGTAGCAAACTTGGTTGGTTTGATTTCCAGCTCCAATCAAAAGCTCTGTTAGTCGTCAAACAGGATCACTAGATCCTAAACCTCCTTGCCTAATAAAATACTATAACGCAGATTGCATAGAAAATACAGGGACTACACAACACAGTAAAGCGAGAGAGAGAAAGCTAGGGAAAAGCAAACAACTAATTAAAAGAGCGCCACCGGATCGTCACACGCATATCATTGGGAGACGGTTATGTGCGTTAACGACACACAGGCGCGTCAACTTGCACGCAACTTTCTGGCTGCTCGTCCAAGGGCCTACAACTATTCTTCAACTTGCACACACCTTTGCTGCTCATCCAAGGGCCTACAACTAATTCTAATTAATAATCTAGCATCTCGTCCCGCCTTTTCCCCCGCTCCCAATCAGATGCTTAATCGGTGGAGCAACGACGACCCGGCCTGCTTTCGGTTTTTATTTGTTGCTTGCTTGCTCGATCGAAGACGAACTTGTATGGCACCTGCTGACAAATTATGGCGTGGCACTGGCACTTGAGTTTCTGCGCGCGCGCGTTTCGCCCTACCACCACCACCACCATCACCCATGTGTCCCCCATTCATGCATAGTGTGGTTCATCGTCATGGGGTATTTCGCTCTTATTAGTCCTCAACAAAAACCGTTTGCGCGTAGCGATAGAAAGGACCGAGGTCCAATTGCCGCGGATGTCATGTGCAACTCGCCTACACTCTTCTTTCCGAATAACAAAATGAGTACGTATAGTTCGTCCATCTCTTTCCGATTGTATATCTGATCTTATGCATGGTGATACAGAAATCATTGTTGTGAAGTTAGATGACGCGCGCATGTCATCATTCAAGAAAAAAAAAACAAGTTTATTATAGTCTACACATTGCCAACAAGAGCTCACGCATCATGTGAGGTGAGGAACGCGATAGCTAGGGAGACAGAGAAAAACCTTCCCCAACTACCATGTGCGGCCCAGCGCATTGCTCTGCTCGGCGGCGCCCTCCCTTCCACAGAAGCCGGCCATGCCATACATGCATCTCGTGACAGTTGCGATGCGATTAGCTCCACGGCACGGGCGCCAGCTGCCTGCGCTTCATTTCCATCGAGCCGAGCACACGACACACGACCATCCGTACGGGCGGGTGGCTACGGCCGCAGGACAGGAGGCGCGTCACACGTGAGCTTGTCGATCGCGCCAGCGTAGAAAATGGTACACGCTTCTTCTCTGATCCACGGCACGGGTGCGAACGCGACGCTGGATTGCCTGATCATGGCGAAACCTGATCCGCAGACATCCACGTCCGGCAAATTTCTCGACGCCCGGTCTGTCTAGTCGACGGCGCCAAACTTGTTTCGTTCCAAATTGCGGAGTCTTGCGGGTAGGGGTGGCTATACAAAGCGGCCTATGCCTATCTGTTGTTGAGATATGGCTTGTCATTGAGGGCCTGATCTTGGTTGACATCCTGTCGAATTCGCTTCAGCGAGGCGTGGAATTCGCTTCAGCGAGGCGTGGCGCCCAGACGTCCGATTTCAGACAACTAGCGTTGCGATGGTTGCTTGGAGCTGCCTGCCAAGAATGCCTTGATAGCCTATCAAATTCGTGTCGGCTTTGGATATAAGCAAATTTGATAGGCTAACTGTAAGGTGTGAATGGACTGCACATATTTCTTAGATCAATTATAAAGACTGGGTTTTCTGGAATCAGTTAGCTTAAATACCTCATTAAGTTGTGAGTTACGCAACTTGCAGTCAACCCACCCCCCCCCCCCCCCCCCCCCGCGAAACTCCCCTTGGCATCACCCAAACTCTATTGTACACTAAAATTGCCCCTGTTCATGGAGTTTAGAGCTTAATTACTTGTGCTGGATATCCCTCTAATTCTGTCGAAGCTCTACCACTGCCTCCAATTCTGTCGAGGCTAGCTCACTCTTACGTTTTTCAGTTCAGTTTTCATTTCAAGAACGTAATTTACGGAAATAACGTCTATGACCTTACAAACATTAGAATTCCGCGAGTTCACAATAAATACAACAACCACATTTCACGACATGTTTGGTAAAAGCTTCGGTTCCTGCCGCTCCATTTTTAATTAGAGGAGAAATAGAAAAAAGTTGCTCCAGAAATAGAAGAAGTTGCGTAAGAGAGGAGGCAGAACTCTACCAAACAAGCCTTTACTCTGGCCCAAATTGAGAGTTCATAAATCCGCTATAACTTCACTTTTCAACCCAATATGATTTTGTTTGGAACGCATGAAGTTTACAAAAAAAGTTATAGAAAATCCCGTGTTCCAATATTGGTATAAGGTTTAGGAGTCTATAAAAAGTTATCGACCGTACACCCGTTCTTACCGGCCCCTGAAAACATGCTCTGGTTTCTTGACCACCTGAGATCTTTACCAGCAGCAGTGCGCAGCGTGTCGCTCTGCCGTCACACTCACACTTCACCGTTGGTTACATTTTCACCAGTGCGAGTGGCCGGCCAGTGCGCACGCCCGCCACCTGCTCCCAGCCTCTTTATATAACGCGCCCCTTCCCTCCCTGGCCACGACGCGCGCGCGCACGCACGCACGCCTCTTCTTCCCCTCCAAACCACCACTCCCTTCTTCTTCTCCACCGCCGGCGCCGCCGCCGCCACTTCCTTCCTGCTGTCTGTGTGCTCCGGCCATGGCCACGGAAAAGGGCGGCGCGCCAGTGGCCGTGGACCAGGGGATCGTCGTCGGCGGCGGGAGCTCGTTCGCGAGCCTGCGCGCGTACGGCCGCGCGCTGGCGCAGACGCCGCGGCGCGTGGCGCGGCGCGCGTGCGCGGCGACGGCGGCCGGCGAGGAGCTGAGCCGCGTGCGCGCGCGGTCCGGCGCCGACATGGCGCGCGCGCTGCGGTGGTGGGACCTCGTCGGCCTCGGCCTCGGCGGCATGGTCGGCGCCGGCGTGTTCGTCACCACCGGCCGCGCCACACGCCTGTACGCGGGCCCCGGCGTCGTGGTGTCCTACGCCATTGCGGGGCTCTGCGCGCTGCTCTCCGCCTTCTGCTACACCGAGTTCGCCGTCGACATGCCCGTCGCCGGCGGCGCCTTCAGCTACCTCCGCGTCACCTTCGGTGAGTGAGCAAAGCAATCGACTTCTTCTTCTGAAAGCTGAATTCGCTTCGCTTCGTTTTACTTGTGGCGTGGTTCGATTCATTCACGGCATTGGGCGAGTGAGTGAGTGATGCCACATATCGTGGGGCGAAAAAGCCGCCCTTTTTTTTTGTCAAATAATTCATGGTTATCTTCATCATTCGGGTGTGTACTTGCCCTTTCTTGTCCATTCGCTCCACCATGTTCCGTACATATTTATATGTCTGCGCCTCCTGTCGTTTTGTTTGCTTGTTTCTTTTTGGATAAAACTGAGAGGACGCATATGCATGCGCTGTGCAGCAGCAGCGGATTGTTGCTCCCTGCTCAAATTGGTTTCCTCTGTTACTCCTGTTTGCGTTAGAGACTGGAGAGTGAGATACGTGAGGAAGAAAGTTGCCTCTTCATGATTCTTTGGCTCCTGGTTTTCTTAAAGGTTAGATTTGTTTTTCCTTTTTCCTCCCCCTGAAGGATTTGCCTCCACTTTGTCGGCTGTTTTTTTTTTCCCGAACTCTTTTGAGATAAATCGATTCACTCATCTCAAAAGCACATGGCCTAAAATTTGCCCAGCTGTGCAGCGCAAGCAAGCAGGTTGGTTCTTCATTAAATTCATTTTCGGCGTCTGCAACTGGCATGAACAAACAGCTGAATAAAGTTGGATTGGGACTTTCAACAAATTTTATCACACCCACGTATGACATATCCACATCCAAAATAATGTTGGGGCGTCCCTTTCGTGCATCTCCCAAACGGTTTGCTCTTTTGGTCCACACGACGGGACCTGGCGAGTCACCTTGACTTGTTAAGGACACACGGTCCCACTCATTCTCGCAACCACCATTTCTTCGTAATCTCCAAGTAAATTTACCTTGACCTGCAATTCATACGCAGCTCCCTTCACACACGTAACATTGGACCGACAACGATTTGCGGGAAATTTACATGATTCATGTCCGGATAATTGAACTGTTTTCAATGGGAGTGACATGCGGTGTGTTGTGGCTGTGGTGTCAGGGGAGTTCGCGGCGTTCCTGACGGGGGCCAACCTGATCATGGAGTACGTCTTCTCCAACGCCGCCGTGGCGCGCAGCTTCACGGCGTACCTCGGCACGGCGGTCGGCGTGGACTCGCCGAGCAAGTGGCGGATCGCCGTGCCGGGCCTGCCGGAGGGGTTCAACCAGGTCGACCTCGTCGCCGTCGGCGTCATCCTCCTCATCACCGTCATCATTTGTTACAGGTACGACACACACGCACATTGCTCCAACGCTGCCTATAGCACTGAGTTTTTCTTTCTTTCCTTCTTTTTTCTTTTGTTGAAAAAAGAATTCGAGGTTACAGAAAGCGCTTGCTAACAAGTGTCGCTCGTGTTGTCGCTTCTTGTGTCACTCTCCATAGTCCGATTTGCATTAGTGGCGTGAGAAGGAAAGAAGCCTTTTGTTTTTCTGCACTCAAAAGCAAATGCACAGAACTTTTTGTGACTCCTGATCACTGCCTGGTGCAGGTGATTCTGCTAGTGTTGGTTTTTAAAAAGAGAGAAAGAAAAGTTAATTCTGCTAGTAGGCTAGAGGTTTCGGTCGCGTTTGTGTCTGCTCTGCAATTGCTCTTGTGCTTCGATCTGTTTTCTTCCCCAGATTCCTCGAGTTTCAGACAAAGCATGGCCAATCAAATTGAGATTTTGTTCGACGACAAAGAATCTTTGTCGGTCACTGTTTTGCAGGGTACCTTCTCTTTCGCTTCGTGATCGATGGAATGCTTTCTCTTCTGTGGCAAATTTTGGTGATGTTTGTCGAAAGAAAGAAAGAATCGAATCAAAAGCTAGACAGTCTGTTACTTGACTGACCTCTTGTTCTCAGTGTCCTCGTATCTCTCTTTAGCATCATCAGGTCACTCGGTGTAAAGTTTTAGAACACAGTTTCTGAATAATTGGGAGGTGTTACAACCATGAATTTTCTCTTTTTTCAAAAAAAAAAAACAAACAACAAAATGTACTGATTGTTCTGACGACGATGTTTTTCCTCTGTAACGAACTGATGGCAGCACGAAGGAGAGCTCGGTGGTGAACCTGGTCCTCACGGCGGTGCACGTGGCCTTCATCCTGTTCATCATCGTGATGGGGTTCGTGCACGGCGACGCGCGCAACCTGACGCACCCCGCCGACCCGGAACACAACCCCGGCGGCTTCTTCCCGCACGGCGCCGTGGGCGTGTTCAACGGCGCGGCCATGGTGTACCTGAGCTACATCGGCTACGACGCCGTGTCCACCATGGCCGAGGAGGTGGAGCGGCCCGCGCGCGACATCCCCGTCGGCGTCTCCGGCTCCGTCGTCGTGGTCACCGCGCTCTACTGCCTCATGGCCGCCTCCATGTCCATGCTCCTCCCCTACGACGCGGTAAGTGCAGTTCACACTCTCGGTAATTGCTTAGAGTTTGACCTTTGTTGAGTCTGAAGATGCCCAATTCCAGTCTAGTTCAGGATTCTACCTACACCATATTGGGATTCCTATACAGGAACACAACCTTTTTTTGGTTGTTTCACCTAGAAAAGATATCTCATTTACAAACAGTCATCTAGCAGGGAATAAATCCGAGGATAATTCTGGGTATATACTTGATAAAGGTGAATTGGCTGGCTGGCCATAGGTGAATGCAACAGGACAGAAAGTGCACACTGTGTGATGCTGCTTGCTAGTACTCCTATCCTCTTGGTCTGTGCCAACCAACCTTAGAGCCTTCCTAGCATGGGGTCTAAAATTTAGAGGGAAGAATCTTATCATTTAAGAGTATTAAATAAAGTTTAATTACAAAACTAACCGCAGAATTCCTGGTCTAAATCGCGAGACGAATCTAACGAGGGTAGGTAAGCCGTGATTAGACGCTGGTTACTGTAGCATTACTGTAGCATTACTGTAACAAAATATAGATTAATTAGGCTCGTTAGATTCGTCTCGTAAAGATGTACCTATCTGTAAAAAGATTTTGTCATTAAATTTTATTTAATACTCTTAAATAATAAGATTCTCTTTGATATGACAGGTCTAAATGCTAAATACTAAAGCAACGAACACGCCCTATTTCAGAATTCCATCCAGGGCAAAGTTCAGCCGGGGAGGGACAGAGTAGCTGTCTGCACACAATTACCTAGTAGAACTCTAGAATTAGACCATAGAGCTTATCTTTTTTCTGATAGAGCTTATCTTTGACTGCACTGGAAAACATAGCTGTGGGAATAAATGGTCAATGGGGCTATCTATGGTTCAGGCTTCAGTGGAACAGTAGAGATGCCATTGGCATATGATTCCATGCACTCGCTTTCTGTTAATTCACCTTTTTTTTTTTCTGGGATGTTTGATGGATGGTCTTGTGATTTGGGGTGAATCTGTCTGCTGTCCCCATCGCACCACTAGCTTTCCAGCAAAAGATGGAAGAACAAAGCATCACAAAACTAACCTTTCCATCCACAGTTCTTCACCTGATGCAAAATTTTCTTTCCCCTGATGTGCATGCATGCAGATCGACCCTGACGCGCCGTTCTCGGGGGCGTTCAAGGGCCGCGACGGCTGGGGGTGGGTGTCGAACGTGATCGGCGCCGGCGCGAGCCTCGGCATCCTGACGTCGCTGATGGTGGCGATGCTGGGTCAGGCAAGGTATCTGTGCGTCATCGGCCGCTCCGGCGTGATGCCGGCGTGGCTCGCCAAGGTGCACCCCAGGACGGCCACCCCCGTCAACGCCTCCGCCTTCCTCGGTGCGTCCCCTCTCCGGTCGCCTATTCAGTATTCAGTTTTCATCCATTCAGTTAGCGCAAGATCAGAGCGAATCGGCACCAGATTCGTGCGATTTGTTAGTTTTGCAAGGGAAAAAAAAACTGTTTTTTAGGATGAGATCGTACTCCTAGTCAACAACAGCGACAGCGATGATTTGTTGCTTTCCGTCACCGATATGATGAGCGGCGGCGAAAGGGACAGGCCAGTGCACGCGTTCTCTGCTTTCTGAACAAGACCTTGCGGCCTGGGAACTTCCCTGCTCTGCTTTCACGGGAGGCTCTGCTCGCATGACAAAGCAGAGCAGAGCCGCAAGCCAAAAAACAGGGAACAGGAGATTCATCTAGGAGTATTTTTTTTCTAAAATGAACCACCAATCACATGATCCACGGCACGAAAGTGTGCTCGTACGTGCATGTCCACTCGGCTGTCAGTTTCATACTCGTGCGATTGCTTTTTTTTTTTTTTTACTCTGAAGCCTGTAACTGATGGTTCCTTTGGCGACGGCGCAGGTGTGTTCACGGCGGCCCTGGCGCTATTCACGGAGCTGGACATCCTCCTGAACCTCGTCTGCATCGGCACGCTCTTCGTCTTCTACATGGTGGCCAACGCCGTCATCTACCGCCGCTACGCTTGCGCCACCGCCGCATCCACCGGCGACGAGCAGCCTCGCGCGTCGTGGCCGACGCTCGCGTTCCTCGTGGCCTTCTCCCTCGTCGCGCTCGCCTTCACGCTGGTGTGGAAGCTGGCGCCGCCCCACGGCGGCGTGAGGACGGGGCTCCTCGCCGCGTGCGGCGCGCTCGCCGTCGCCGTCGTCGCCGCGTTCCAGGCGCTGGTGCCGCAGGCGCGCGCGCCGGAGCTGTGGGGCGTGCCCGCCATGCCGTGGGTGCCCGCGGCGTCCGTGTTCCTCAACGTTTTCCTGCTCGGCTCGCTGGACCGCCCGTCTTACGTCCGGTTCGGGGTCTTCTCCGCCGCCGCCGTGCTCGTGTACCTGCTCTACAGCGTGCACGCCAGCTACGACGCCGAGGAGGGCGGCGCACTCGACGGCGGCGGCGCCAAGGTGCAGGACGAAGCGTGCAAGGTGTAGTAAGTAGGGTGCCGGCCGGCGGCTGCCTGGCTGGCGTCGTAGAGATAACTAACTAATCAACTCTTGCTCACGTCACGTGCTCTAGGTCGGTTTTTAGTCTTTTTGACTAGTGTGTTTCTTCAAGGTTTTGACGACGGTAAAAGAAAAAAAAAATGTCTAACAGGGTTGAGAGAAACCAACTCAAAGAAAATAGAGAGAAGAGAAGGAAGTCTAGGGGAACGCATGGGTCCCTTCCTGTAAATTGCAATCTGTATATGTTCAAGGGTACAAGGACTGCCCTTGTTTCACGCCCTAATGGAAAAATGGACATAAGATTTCAAATTCTAACATTTTTTTCACTTCGGTACGAGCTTAATTCGGTTGTCTGAATTCTGAAATGCCTATCATTTCCGTACATCCACTAGGATCCACACTTTCTTACAACCTTACATCCATGTGACTAAGGGAAGGGTTCCAGGAGAAAATTTTATCAGGCTGTAAAAAAGTAAGGACGTACCTGAGCTAGAAACTCCTTTTTACGATGTTAGTGGACCTTTTTTTTTTTTAATTTACTTTCATAAAATCCTAGGTTTTGGCTTTGCATTGCTAGTCTCACAAAACCATATGTGTTTTTGTTCATGTCAAATAACTTGACGCTTAGGGATGTAATGTTTCACAAAACCATCCATTTTACCCCTTCAAACAATTTACTTTGTTTATTTGCCTCCTAAACGGAATTTTGGCTCGATATAGTCCCTCAAATAATTCAAGCTGGTGCAATGTGCCCCATGTTGTGATTTGTGTAGCGTCCCGCCTCCTCGAGGCCGGGCCCGCCTACCACCTGGCAGCTCTCTAGAAATCAAGACTTTCCTCACAAACCAACACATGTCTTTTCTGCGTACTTTGACCAACAACTTCCCGGTCGGTCACCCATCACGCTTAATCTCGGAGTTCTTTCGAGATGAGCATCCAGAAAAGAAGTTGCAACTTGTTGACATGAGTATTCTATCAATCCTATTAAGTTTTAGGCCGGGATGTCACATACTCATCCCCTTAGAAGATCGGCGTCCTCGTCGATCAATCCCAATCCAGGAACGTCCCCTCTTGGCCACGTCCGTGCGTTCAGTGCCAGCGCATGTGTCATGCTGTGTGACCAATTTGGGTCCACACCAGCCATGCGCACCATGCCTGCGCAACTGCGCCCACACGCGCCCGTGAAACCGCGAGAGTCCGCTCTGATACCACTGTAGTGTCCCGCCTCCCCGAGGCCGGGCCCTCCTCCCACCTGGCAGCTCTCTAAGAATCAAGATTTTCCTCACAGACCAACATATGTCTTTTCTGCGCACTTTGTCCTCACTCGTGCGCATCTGGGAACGACTTCCCGGTCGGTCACCCATCACGCTTAACCTCGGAGTTCTTTCGAGATGAGCTTTCGGAAAAGAAGTTGCAACTTGTTGACATAAGTATTCTATCAATCCTATTAAGCCTTGAGCCGAGATGTCACAATTTGTCATTTCTATTTCTCAAGGTACAAGCTGAATTTGAAGCTCAAATTTACATGATGATGGGCGTGCTTGGTTGGGTGGCCGCAACCAGCCACGCCAATCAGCGGCGCGCCATAGGTTGCAACGGCATTTTTTTACACCACACTCGCCACTGGAAGACCAAAAACTGTGGCAGTCATCTGTTTTGCATGCAACCAAGCACTGCTGCTATTCGGTGTGGCAACCATATTTTGGCGCGGTAATTGGTGGTCAGACAACCAAGCGGCCCTGATATCTCACACAATAACCTATGTTAAATTAATTATTACTTATTATTTTGATATCAATTGTATGTATGTATTGTTATTGCTATTAAACTATGTAAACGAGTTTTTGAAACAATATAGCCACAAAGCATATGATTAAGTGGCGAAGTCAAAATACTTGGTTCTGAAATAAGGATCATAGAACCCAAGGTTTAACAAAAGTCACTCTTATCTCTTTAAGGAATATGTTTGCGTGAACTTTTTTCCTCCAGTCGAATGTAGTTGCAGCAGATTGCATTCTCCTTTGAGATGAGTGAACGATCCGGGAAGAATGCGACAATCAGCAATACCCGGAAGCGTTCCGAACAAATTCAAAACGTTTTCCACAGCCTCCTTGTGTCGCCACGAAATGCGCCGGTTCCCATGATATACCCAAATCCAAAGCCCACCATTACACGCAGCCACACACATTCGCCACGAGCAGATTAAGCCAAGATCGATGGCGACGTCCATCTGTGGAAGATATATGCCGTTTCTCTAATCGAAATGATGACTAGCTCCTACATAGGCTGATCCTTCGTCCATGCTGATCTTGTAAAGATCATAGCGGGATGATTTAGACATATGCATGCATGGAGCTACCTAGCTATTTTTATTTTTAAAAAAGTTGGTTCCTGCTCGTGGAAAATCTCTGATCTGATATGTTGCTTGTTGTGAAAATCCCATGCTTGAATCGATGTCCATCATGTACTATGCGTCAGATTGCGTCTAGAGATGTCATACGAGAGTCTACGACACGACAGTAGGACCTAATGGTGAGTGACGCCACTTCATCTGTGGATCACAGCAGCCCTGGAGGATAAAATGTTGCTTGATAACTCCCATTACCTCTGGTACTTTTTGGTCTCTGGAATCTGGATTATAACTGACAATAAAGGTGAGGACTGAAGAAGTTGTCCTTTTAGTGGTTTGGAAAGTTGATATTGGTGGGTTGTTTCAACAGACAAAAAATTGATATAGGTGGCACAACCAATAATTTTCATGAAACACTCTGTAGTACTACTACTTGGTGAGTTTCTAACTTTCGATGGGATATAGCTCTGCCCCTACGAGATATAAAGCGATGCTTACATGCTTAACTGGAGACAAGTATGGTACATTGAAGGAAAATAGCTTAAAATTTTCATCGCGTATAATACACTGACGACTAATATGCTACTTACATTATACAATTTGTAACTCATACACACAAAAAGTTGCTTTGCATCTTGTCAGTTTGAATTTTTTTTTTTGACCGAAATATTTGCTTTCGGAGAAGTAGAACGTTCCAGATGTCAAGATTCATTCTCCATGTGCAAAACGATCAATCCAAAAAAAACATCCACTATCCTATAAGGTGCAGAGGGTGTTTGGAATTAAATAACACTACCTCGATGATTCCATAGATTCACCACCTAAGAACACTGAAAGTGAAGCCTGAGAGCAACATCATGGGTTCTCTTTGATTCAAAATTTTCTCTCCGTAACCTCCATTTGCCGACACTTATTTTTGGAGGTATCCTTTGGCATTGACAAAATGACAGACGGTGAGCGTTGGTTCCATTTCTGGCAAGCTATATATATCGCCTTTTGTGCGCACTACTTTTGGCTTAGGCCAAATCTGTGGCTAGCCTATGCAATTCGATAATGCAGACGGTTGTTACCCAGTAACCTTAGCTCATGCATATTTGCTTCACTGTACTTCAGAGAGAGCCAACTAGATAATTTAGATGGGCACAATCAAATCCAAATGTTCAATCGTCATTTACATAGAACTCCAGAGAGAGTTTTCTGTGTACTGAATCAGTATGAAATAAATGCAAAGGGATTGGATTAGATGATTCAGAAATAAGTAACAATATGCTATAATAATCTTCAGTTGCTCAGTTACTACAGATTCTGCTATCACGCTACAAGCAAATCCCATAAAATGCATTGTAGAGTTGACCAAAAACGCGTTTAGACACTACAACAAGAAAGGACGCTGAGTGCTTTGTACCAAATTCTCAACCTTGAGTGTAAGGTGCAGATTGCAGGCAATGCAAGTAACTACTTTTGAGTTTTGAATTCTTTTCTACCTTTAGTGGTATACTGTGAACAATGATATACCATACATTACAACTCAGACAGTACAACCCATACATTACAAAGAATTCTTTTTTTTTATTACACAGTACAACTCAGACACTCACAACGTACGCACACTCACCTCTATGAACGTACATACGCAAACCCTACTCTTACATCTTCGAAGACTAAGGCGACAAATCATCAAGATTGACGAAGTCACCACTGTCGCTTTATTGTCGACAGCCACGTTGCCTACCGCTGAAACAATGCAAACTAGCTGACTCTATCTGTGTAAAGTACCAAGGACTTCAGTTGAAATCTGCCGGCTGCTTGTTTTTAACTGTTACACGTTCTTCAGTGGACTGAAAACATAGTACGTTCTTTTCGCCTCCTTTGCCTTTTTTTTTTTTCCAT
This sequence comes from Eragrostis curvula, assembly GCA_007726485.1. Lineage (NCBI taxonomy): Eukaryota > Viridiplantae > Streptophyta > Magnoliopsida > Poales > Poaceae > Eragrostis > Eragrostis curvula. The sequence goes on from CM017444.1 coordinate 30,667,452, forward strand.
AATGGATAACTATCTGGCTTGAGGAAAGACAAGATTTGGCTCAGAGATTTCACTTTCTTTATGCAATAAACTAACCTGATATCCTGGTCGTGGTGATCACGTCACCATCACACGAACACAATGATGTGTGGCTACCAAGGTTCAAGAGATTCAGTTCTAGGTGGCTGCGTGCATGCTTACTGCATGCGCGCAAATTTGCCATCGGCATATTAAAGCCTTGTTTGTTTCCCACTCAGATTATATAATTTGGTTTATATAATCTATAAGCTGAAACAAACATGTCTCAGATTATTGTCAGATTATAGCAATTCACATGCCAGATTATCATAATCCAATAAGCTACTCTCCCCCAGATTATAGATTATATAAGTTGGATTATATAATCTGAGTGGAAAACAAACAGGGTCTAAACCAAGATGGAGACGTCCATTTGCAGAAGATGCACGCCGTTTCACTAATCGAAAAAAGGATAATTCGTATGTATGCTGGTCCTTTCTTCCATGCTGATCCTGTGAAGATCATCGAGGTGATTGAGGCGGTCATTGCTGTCACGCATGGAGCCACCTACTTACCTTTTCAGTTGGATTCTGCTAAGAGAGTGTCGTAGGAAATCTGCTCCGATGAGAAATGGCTTGCACAAAGGCAATGGATTGACATGCCTGCCCGCCTTACTCTGATTATTTCCGAAACTTTATCTATACGTGGTGATGAACTTGGTGGATGAGGATTGAAGAAGGTATCGTCTTACGGGTTGGAAAGTTGATACAAGTGGCTTTTTCAGAAACAAAAAAAGAGAGAGAGAGGTTAATATAGGAGGCAAAAAACAAGAATTATTTTTGAAGGAAAATAGTGAGATGCATATAGGTTATAACTCCGTCCTGTATACGCATCGACGCTGGATATATATATACTACTACTTATATATTTATACTTTTTTTTTACCTCATACTGTCGTCACATATAAGTGCCATGCGTCTTATAATTTTGTGAACATTCTTTGTGCTTTCGGAAAAGTAGAAAGCTCCAAATGCCAAGATAATCCACTAACGTTGTCTCCGAAACGATGAGTGCAAGAATAAATCCATTATCCAAAAAGGAGCAGGGGGCGGCCGCAGCCAAAATTTTCTTCCACCGCCATCGGTTCACCACCAACTTGAGAGCACTGAAAGTGCAGCCTGAGAACAACTGCACAGGTTCTTTTGGATTTAGAATTTCAGTTCCATAAGCTCCATTTGCCGACACTTCTTTTTGGAGATTTCTCTGGGCACTGACCAATGACAAGCGGTGAACGTTGGTTCCATTTCTGGCAAGCAATCACTGCTTTTCCTGTGCACTTCTTTTGCTGTAGACGAAATCTTAAATGGCCTGCCTATGCAATTTAATCATTTAGATGATTGTTAGTGAGTGCATGAATATTTGCTTCACTGTACTGCACTTTCCACCATTTGAGAGTCCCTTACTGTACAATTCACTGTACTCGATGGATGGGCCCAATGGATCAAAGGAAATGTTTCATTTTTCTCTCTTTTTCCCCTGTTGAAATTTACATAAAACTACAGAGACTTTTCGATGTTTTTTTTAGAAGAGGGAACAATTTTATTCCAGCCTCTGCATCGAATAATGCATGTAGCTATTTCTGATTACAACCATTAATAAGAGAAAAAGAACAATCCAACTCCCAACTTCCCATCCCTAAACACATGTAACTATGACTGCTTGATTCTATTATAGCCTCTGACCTCCAAAAGAAAAAAAAAACCAATTGAAAGGATCTGAAACTTCATAAGTTCTTCCACCCACATCTCCAGAAAGATTAAAGAAGAACACAAGTGTCAAAGCCATCTTCAAGACGGACCAAAGCTTGAGGCACATTAAAGAGGCTGATATTTGTGAGTTCATACTAATGCCTCAAAGGTCATCCATTGAGCTCACCAATCCTCCACTGCCTATAATCAACTGTTTGAATCCATCTTAAGATTATGGCCACATCATCCCTTTCAATACTGCTACCATCAAAATGTCAATAAGTACCCAAATCCCTATTGTCGCTGCTGATGAAAACAAGCACGAAATGTGCATTCATACTCCATGCGCTATGTAGGGAACTGAAACACCCAAAAGTGAGTGCTGCATCAAAAGCCACTAACTTACTACCACGGAGCTATGAAGAGGCCGCTTTCACCACTAGCCACCACGGATCTCGTCAAAGAGATAACAACAAAGCTGCTTGACACCATCGTAAGGCAATGAATAGGGCCGTTTCTAACAAGCCACCGCCGAATTCCTGCATGGAGCAAAACAACGAGGCGATGATGAAGACTAACCCCAGCCAGGAAGGTGATGACACTGCAGCACGGATCTCTCCAAGAACACTTTCATAACCACATCCTTTCTCAGGCATCCACACGGATCTAGCTGCTGCAAGGCTGCCTAGCCTCTAGCATTTGACCACCGTAGTGCTGAAGTCACTGCCTCTAGCTGAATTTTCTGCGACTGTTGCTGCTTAAGGCCTAACTCAAGAAGGCAAAGATGAAGACGATTGAATTATACCGAGATCCAATCGGCACAGACGCCAATCCGCCACAAATCCTTGTGAGTCCTGCTCGTTGATTCGTTGGGCAGCCGGCGGCTTCATCCAAGCCATAGATAGTGCGGCTGTGCGCGCATCGGACGCGGCGCGCACGGCACCGCTGCTGCGAGTGTGCGGTGCTGTCGTCACCGGGAAGACCGACAAGGACCAGCTCAGCCTCAGCACCAGCGGCACGAATCCCTGAAGCGATCCTTGCCTCAGTCGCCATCATCTTCTCACCAAGCAAATCAGGCTACCATGTACGGAAGTTGGAGGAAGAAGGGAGCAGGAGAAAACGAGATGGTCGTCGCCTACGGATTGCAATGCCCCGCCGCCGCCATCCTAGCCATCACGCGGGTTGTGCCAGCAGCCGGCTCCGGCGGCGACCGGGTGGAGGGAGGAAGGAGCGAAGCCGGCGGCGGCGGCGTTGAATCGCCGCCCGAGTCGCCAAGGGCGACGCGGGGGCAGAGACTTTTCGATGTAGTGAATGTCATAAAAGGGGATGCAAATAGGAGACAATAGAATAGGTAATAATGTGCCAATTGGCTGTCATATTTGCATTCTTTTCAGATAATCAGCGCTACGGATTGGATTCTGCAATCACACACATACAATGGATTCATAGATGACGAACAATTCACGTCAAAAGAAAAAAAAAGATGATGAACAAGAGGTCGTTTACTTTTGGAGTCACGCATACATCAAGGAAGATTATCGTCAAGTGCTACCAAACTCCCAACCTTGTGTGCAAGCTGCAGATTGCATGTAATGCAAGCAACTAGTACTTTAATCGTTTCCTACGTTCAACCATGCACGGCCTAACTATACCCAGTGTGCTGTTATCCAGCGAAACCTGATGCTAGTTACAACACTTCAAATTAGCGGAATCCATCTGTATACATAGTATTAAGGCATTAGTTGACACCTGCTTCTTGCTAGTGTTTAAAACTGGTACACATTCTTTGGCAGGAAGAAAACAAGTTGTATTTTGCCTGCTTCGCATCACGTATTCACCGCCGGTAGGGAAGATAATATTTTGGCCAATAAATTTAGTTTTCATTACGCAAAAAACTCCAGGGCGTCAAGTATCTGCGTCATCATCACGTGAAAACAGTGAATTACGCGTGGGCGTATGGTGCTAATTCGGTGGCAAAAAGTTCCGAGTTTCGTGGTGAAACTGCCATCTCTTTCTGGAAAGTGCAATGTGGAGAACTGGGCAACCAGGGGTGAAGTCCAGCCTGCTCGCCTCGCTGTTTTGCAGCAGCTGTTTTGCAGCCACTACAGTGTTTCAGTTATTTCTTCTGCAGCCGTTAAAGTGTTCACAGTTATTTCTTCAGCAGCCGTAGTAAAACGGATGCATCGCAGCGAAGCGAACAGACTGGTGGCTAGCGCGATAGTATAAGATAATAAGTAGTACTGCTAGTGCAAGAGGAAGGCTCAGTCTGCAAACGAGGAATTAAAGCAGAAGGCAGGCAGGATTCTGGGTTAACCTCATGGATCGCGAAGGACAAAAAACCGAACGATGTGAATGGGTAGTGATCACCTTGCCATGCTGAATCAATCCGATGTCATCCATAGCTAGCGTTAGCTTCTAAAAGAGATTGGAACTGTGTGGCAATGGTTCCTTTTTTGTTTTAGAATGCTGTATGTATATTGTACTATCTCCGTTTCAAAATATAAGAATTTCAGTCATCTATAATTTTGACTTTTAATATCTATAAAAATAAAATATTTCAAATATGAAGAGTTACAAATTATGATAATATATTTCATGATGAATCTAACAACATCGTTTATAATTAGTCAAATATTTTATTTTTTTTGTTATTAATAGTCAAAGTTGAAGAAAATTGACCTTGATCAAACCCTGAAATGCTTATATTTTGAAATGAAGGTAGTAGTGTCTAGTAACATCACCAGGGCGGTGTGATTGAATTTGTTTTAGACAGTGGGGCGGTGTCATTAGATAATATGAAGAAACAAGGGCTTCGTGGAAAGAGGGAAATGAACGGGGAAATAACTAGGTAAAGATTTGCAGCGAAAGAGCATGTAGGCTAATGTTTATAAGAGTCTTACTCTCTACAGGAGTAATTTTTTAAAAAAATTAACGACATTGTGCTTTCAGTGGTAGGCGATGTGGCCGTCGACAGCGAGACGCCAGTTGTGACTTCGTCAATCTCGAGAATTTGCCAGATCAGTCTTCAAGCTCATAGGGCCGAGTAAGGTTCGTGTATGTGTATTCATAGAGTTGAGTGTGCGTACGTTGTGAGTGTCTGAGTTGTACCATATATTCACAAAAAAATAAATAAAGATATGCACTTTGAACTTTCGAAGAAATTAAAATGTTCGTGCTGCCACTTTAAGGTAAGGCCAAAAGATTAATTCGAAGTGAAAGTTGGCCGCGCTTCAAGTGTATGTAAGGCCCAAAAGATTGACTACGCTTCAAGGACTTTCTATCTCATCTTACAAGCTGGCTCGTTTTGTGAGCTAAATCTGTCTTCACTCATTCAAATACGAACCAAGCCGAGCAAGCGAGCTCTACCGTGATCTCTCTCTGTCTTCCGTAATCCGAGATTCCTACGCATCGACATTCATTTTTTCCCTCCATACTGAACAATGCTTGTGTGACATGAGCGCGGTGTGGGTGCAAGAACGGCTAATTATATTATTCATATTTTAAAATATTTTTCAACATTTGAAATATGTTTTGAACTAGTATTTTTAAAATGTTAAACTATGCTTCTGTACATATGTTTAATGAGCACTGAAACCTGAAAATAATAAATGTAATAACTTAGAAAATCTTAGAATAGAAAAGAACACAACGTGAAAATGGAAAATATAAAAGGCCTGCTTCAGTTGAGACACGTAGGCCACACGGTCCATAATCAACGGGCTGTTTTGTTTTTTTTTAGCACAATCAATGGGCTGTTGGGTGATGTAGTAGCGTTTTCCTTAAAAGTGGGCCGAGTCACAGGCCTGATAGATGGACTGTCTTTCCCCTGCAGTTTTCAACGGCGGATCCTATATGTAGGGCGGGCGACGGGATCGTTTTGTCAGAACGGTGTTTGAGATTCGTGCGTTCTTTTTCCGCCGTCCAGCTTTCACGGTGGTTCGTGAGCGTCTTCGCTCTTCTCCCCCGTTCCCCGCTTCGCTCCGACGCTTCGCTTTTGTTCTGTTCGGTTCGGCGACTCGGTCATCTCACCATGGCGATTAGGGTTTTGAAGTTTTCGCCTCTTTGATCCAATCGCCGCCGCAAGAACTCAGTACTTTCCTTTCATAGCTTTGAGTTGGATTTCGATCCGCGTTTCTTCTTTTCCCTGTTCGCCGCATAATGTAGTGTTTTTTTATTTGATCAAATTTGCATTCTCTAGTTCGTTTCTTTTAGTTTTTGTTGCGATTTGGGTGTCAATTAGTGGTTCCGATGTCTCAATTTCAATTTTTTGTGCTCTAATCTATCTCTTCCTTTTCGGGTATTGTTCTTCAGGTACCTAGTTCGTGGTCATGGCTTCTCTGTCTGTGATGATTGCCGCGCCGCTTGTCTTGGATATCCTTCATCCGTCGTGCCCGATTCAAGATAGAGTAGCCGTGCTTTGCCGCGCCACTCATCCTTGAAGTCGATTCAACTTCAAGTGCCCGTGTGGCCGTGCTTCGTTGTGATGCTATACTCCTGGTCCTGGGAACCCTTGATACGTCGAGCTCAAATCGGGGTTGAGTGTCCCCGCAAGATGATTCGGTTAGTTACTTCTGCAGGATTTGTGTCTCTGCTCAACTGGCTTGGTAATGGTACGTCCTCCTCAAATTTCTTCCGTTAGGCCTCATTTAAGTGATTTGTGTCAGAATTCAGATCTATTTTCTTTTGACGGGAGTGATAGATAAACAGATACATAAGTAAAGTGCCGCTGTCATCACCCATTCTGCAATCATAGTATTTTGGTTCATTAATTTTTAAAAGAAATCGCTATTTTTGCAGTGTGCCCCGTTTAGTCTGATAGTCTGGCAATGTACCAATGCTGAATTACGCTTTACAAAATCTGCCAATAATTGTACCCATGAACTGAAATATCCAATGTATTACATGCAAAACCCATGTTGCAGTGACAAATCTATTCCATGAACAGACATAATTTTACTTCACCTTAATATGCATCCATTTTGCTATTGACTTGGTACTGTATGCTCTTTTCATATAATATACTATGCTCTTTTTGCATTCATTTTCTTTTTTATTTTTATTACTGCCCATTCTTTTCCATAGTATATACTCTTTTCATATCATATACTATCATCCTGCACCTTAAACTTGCAGCTGCCAGCTGCCAATGGTTCCTATTGTTGAAAGAATCATGTAACATCTTCCTCAATATTGTGCTACTTAAATTTTCATCGGGTTTATCCCTCCCATCCCTAGCGATCATGACCCAATTTAACTACCCTACCTCATGTTCTACCTAAATGTATATTGTATATAACCATGTTATGCTCATTATAAAAATACAACAGGATGGTTGGTTTTAGTTGGGTTACTGCGATCGCTGATCATCCAGGGAATAATGTCCAGCCTTAGTGATATATCAACATGTAATTCTCCCCGCAAAAGTAGGTCACTGACAACACATCCTCTTATCCAGGTTAGTAAACAGTTTGACTTTACTGATTCCATTACATATTTTACTCTCCAGAGGATGCAATTATTGTTTCACCTGGTGGGATAATACCGGCCCTTGGTGAGACATTATATTCTAATGTTCATGGTAAATGCAGGAAGTTGTTGCCTCAGGTTAGTATTGGATGCTTGCATGTGTAATCCTTGCTTGAAAACGTTGATTCAGTATTAAAAAATGTTGACATAAGTCGACAAAAATATCAACCCTTCTAACATTATTTGTTGATACAAATTTTAGAATTTTAAAGTTTCAATTTTTTCCTCATGTCATAAAATGTCAACTTAGGGTTAAAAAATGTTGATATAGGTTTAAGAAAATGTTGATCCAGGGTTACAGAAATGTTGACAAATGTTAAACTCTTTGTTGACATGTGGATTTCAAAATTTTCCTCAAGTCATAAAATGTTGATTCAGGGTTACAAAAATGTTGAAAAAGGTTTCAGAAAATGTTGGTGCAAGGTTACAAAAATGTTGACGCACGTAATATTCATTGGCATGGGAATTTTTTTAAAAATCTCATCCACAAAGTTGCTTTCTCTTACCAAAAGGTTGATACAGGTATAAAAAATTGTTGATTCATTGTTAGATGTGTCAACATGGAAATTTAAATAATTGTTGATTCAGGGTTACAAAAATGTTGATATAGGTTTAAGGAAATGTTGATTTAGCGTTTCAAAAATGTTGACCCATGTAACACTCTTTGTTGATATGGATTTATGAATTTTGCTCATTTCAGAATTGTTGATTCATAGTTACAAAAATGTTGATACAGATTTTTTTAAAAAATGTTGATTCAGGGTTACGAAAATATTGACACATGCTACATTATTTGTTGACATGGAATTTAATTTTTTCGCTTATTTTCAGAAATTGTTGATTCAGGGTTACGAAAATGTTGATACAGATTTTTAAAAATGTTGATTCAGGGTTACAAAAATGTTGATACATGCACTAGCAGATTCTCACGACATAATTGGAAGTGTTATGAACATGTTGACCCATGTAAAACAAAATTCACATGGATATTACAAATTTTCTCATTTCAGAAAATGTTGATTATGGGTTACAAAAATGTTGATTAAGGGCTACAAAAATGTTGACTTGTACTAATAACTGTTGCCATGGGTATTACAAAATGCGGAAAGTCTAACGAAAATGTTGATATAGAGATAGAAAAATGCTCACAAATACATTGACCTAGCTAGGAAATTATTACTGTATCATAAATGGTGATCATTAGGATCATTACAGATGTTGTGACCTGCGTTGTTGTAAGAGAGTTCTAGATATACAATGACATAAATAGATCAAGATCTACACATCGTCACACATGTTTTCAGAATACCTCAGTGATTTCTGAGCCTTTCTATCACCCGATGCCTCAATGGACATTTGCTTATGATTGTCCATCACTTCTCTCTAAACTTTTGTCCACCTCTTGTTGATGCACTTTTCTGGAAGTTTTTTTTTTAAAAAAATAACTTGAGTAAATGGCAGCATGACAAACCATCTCTTTCCAATTTCTTGCACTCACATTTGAATGTTTTGGTGATTCTATCAACCTCAATATTGAAACTGACCCTTGTGAGCTCAGGATAGTCATAGTTACTTTGTTCAAACAGTACTTGTTGTCTTTCACTAGTTCAACACTCTAAAGACACTTGAATGGTACAATTCTGTCTGGAATTTCACAAATATATTTTAGGTGATTTTTCAGTTCAGTTGAACACAAGTCTAAAGCACACTTGCCTGAATGCACTATATGCATTTATTGTTTTGCAGATATGACTAAGATATTTTTTATGTTCAATTCATGCAGACATATGATTGAACTGCAAAATTTATCAACTTGGTTGCTTCATCTTTATTATTCCTCAAATAACACTAGCTTCATTGTGCTTGTAATATCAGAATCCTCAGCATACTGGCTTCATTTTGTTTCTAAAGAGTTGGTTTTGTTTTCAGGGAGTTCTTCAAGGATTTCCAAGAGAGCAATGGGATATCAAAAAGAGCAATGCTTGCTGTAGTATAACCATTTCACGCTGGCTTTAGTGTAGCGTTAGTTATCTGAAATACTATGTAATTCAAATATTGAGTTGTTGAAGAATAGAAATTAGTGTGCTAATAATTTTTGACTTGGCTACTGAATAATGAAAGTAATGTTACCATATGACTTTTGAAATTGAAAAACATCTAACATTTTGTAAGTCTGACTCATTTGAAACAGTTAAATGGAAGTTTAATTCTGAATTGGAACTTCATTTTATGAGTTGGAAGTTGTGGTCCCCACCCGTTTTATTCCCCTGTAAGACTATCTCCAACGAGGAGGAGTAAAATGGGAGGCCGAAACACATGAATGCGTGGTCTTTCAGCTGAAAGACCACCATCCAAATTTGCCCATCTCCAACGGAAAGCCCCAATCGAATCGGACCAAATCCGCCGGAGACCACCAGCGCCTCCACCGGCTCGCCGCCGTCGATGTCGGCGGCGACCAGCTCCTGTACGAGGCGGCCGCGTGTCCTTCCCCGGCCTCTACCTCCGCCTCCGCGTCCCCTTCGATGGGAACGGGGAGGACGGTAGCTCCCGATTCGATTCGTCGCCGCCTCCGCCGCGATTCGAACGGCCGCTCCCAGCTCGAGGCCATCCTGCCGTCCCCGTCGTCGACCCGCCCCACGCAGCAGCTCAACAACAGCCTCCTCCTTTCTTCTTCTCAACCAGCATCAGCTTTTTCCCTTTTTTTTTCTTCACCACGTCACACAACACGAGCTGCAAATCAACGCCACCAACAGCACGAGCTGCAAATCCTCTTCTTTCTTCTCTGAACCACCTCGAGGCCTTCTTCGATTCGCGGCAAATAACTCAACAGCAGCTTGTCCTTGCCGCGAATTGAGCAGCAGCAAATCGAATTAGGGTGCTGCCCTTGCTAATCTTCTTCTTCCTCCTTCGTCTCTGCAGCTGGTGGGCCTGAAGGCTCAGGACAAGGCGGCGGGGAGCAAAGGGAGAAGGCTGTGGCAGAGCTCGCTGTCCATGTCGTCGAGGGCCGGGAAGGGCGGCGCGCTCGCGTCGCAGGCGTCGTCGGCCCCTGCGCCTTCCTACGTGCTCGCGGAGGTCGAGGTGAGGGACGCGGAGGTCGCCGTCACTCGCGCCTCCGCCTCCGCCTCGCGCTGCCGGGTCTCGGGGAATCGAGCGGGGAATCAAATGAAGCGGTGTCGAATCGAGCGGCGCTGTGGGGAGGAGGAAGCCGGAGGAGATGGGTGGCACGCGAGAGGTGCTGTATTTGTGCGGCGCGCGGGGTGCAACTCCGAAAATGCGGAGGTGTTTTGGATCTCCCGTTGGAGTGTTTTTCTCTCTTTTAAGACTTATTTTGTGTGTTATGTAGGATATAGGGGCTCCGTCGGAGACAGTCTGACCCACGTTGGCCAAAAAAGTCTAGCGCGTTGGAGCGTCTTGCCGCGCGCACGAAGTAGCAGCTCGAGGCGAGCGCGCGCTCCCGCATGGGAAAAAGTCAGGCTTCTTTGTACTTGGGCCGCGGGTGCGCTAAGTAGTGGGCTTAGTGGGCCGTTCTATCCAACGTTAAGCGTCGGACGCCCTGCGCATAGGGCGCCCCGTTTTCAACCCCGCGGTTCCCTTTCCGACCGGAACGCTCTCTGGTGACCTCGGCGTTCTCCGCCGCCGGCTTCTCCAGCGATCGACGCGGTGCCCGCAGTGCGTAGCTTCGTGCTCTTCAGGGCGTTCCTCCTGGAAGTGCGTAGGAGACGCTGCTACGAGGGTTGGTAAGCTACAATCAGGTCGTCCATAGCGCGCACTGAAGGTGCTCGACAGAATGCCCCTTCAAGAGAGGTAGGTTGTTAGATCTTGTCTGCTTCTTTATACGTGATAGTATATCCAAAACACCAAGTTAACCAGTGAATTCTTCTCTTTGTCCATATTTTTCATCCAATTTTTTAATCCGCTGCAGTGTCTTTTGCGGCATGCTGTGTCAGAGAATTATGTTGCCGTCGTTTTGGATGCTTGATATTTTCCTGCTCACGTTATTTCATTTTATAAATTCTGTGAGTTTCTTCAAGATATGAGCAGTCTCTGACTAATTGCATTCAGATGATGGGAATGATTGGGTATTTGTTGTTTTGTACAGTAGACTAAGTGGGAGAACCCCTGGTAAGGTAGTCACCTGGGCAATCGGAAAAAGCCCCATGTTAATGAATGTCCACAGCTTTAAGTCAGCGGCAAATCCGTTCATCAGGAGCTATCAATCTGTAGTTTCTAATGATTGTGACATGCCCCATCTACTTTTATAAATTTCTGGCAACATATTCGAGTAAAGCAATACTAAAGATATACTATGGAAATGAAATACTAGTTTTCACTGCCCATAGCATGACCATATTAACCCCACCTTGCACAGTGCAAAGGTGTTAGGCCATCAGCTCCTTTTTGTTTCAGTTCTTGGTTCATTTTTCCCCTCCTTTTATTTTATTTACTGATCCCTGTATATTTACATTTTTCATATTGTCCCAGGATCATATGTTGTAGGAATTGTTCTTTTTGTGAGACAAATAAATGACACTTGTGAAGTTTGCCATTGAGTAAACTAAGAGCTTTTGGGCAACTGGCTTGCTTGAATGGGAATTTGGTTTAACCCTCACGCTATAAATCGAAGTATCAAGTCTCTTATTTTTGTGCGGTCTGGGATTTATTTAGCTGCTTGTTCTTTTCATGACAAGCTGAACCATGCCATAAAGGATGAAAGACATGCTAGGTTTGACAGGAATTTGATCGATGTGGTTGCAGTGCATGAACTTTTGCAACAGTGTGCAAAGAGGAGGTCCCTCTTGGTTGGGAAAGGCTGCCACAGTTTAGCCATCCATTTGGGCCTGGTAACTGATACTATCACATGCAATATTCTCATCAACTTTTACACAAAATGTGGTAGGAATGATTGCGCACGCCATGTTTTTGATGCAATGCCTGTCAGAAGCATAGTCTCGTGGAATACCATGATTTCTGGGTATACTCGCAATGGAGATGATGTGCAAGCTCTGAAACTTTTTTCAATGATGCACCAAGAAGGGACCCGAATGAGTGAATTTACCTTATCCAGCACTCTCTGTGCATGTGCTGCAAAATATGCTATCACAGAGTGCACACAATTACACGCTATTGCTGTCAAGCTTGCATTAGACTCCAATAGTTTTGTTGGAACTGCGGTTCTTGATGTTTATGCCAAGTGTAATATGATTAAGGATGCCCGCATTGTTTTTGAGAAAATGTCTGAGAAAACTGCAGTTACATGGAGTTCATTGATTGCAGGACTCGTGCAAAATGGTCTTCATGACGAAGCATTGCATTTATTCCAGAGTTCACAAAGGGAAGGAATGGAATTGACTGAATTCACTCTTTCTGCTCTACTCAGCACATGTGCAAGTTCCACATTGATTGTAGAAGGAAAACAGCTACATGCAATTATCATCAAGTATGGTTTTCATGGTAACTACTTTGTGACGTCATCTCTGGTGGATGTCTATTCGAAGTGTGGGCAGATTGAGAAGGCTTATGCAGTTTTTTCTGACATGGAACACAAGAATGTTGTCCTATGGAATGCAATGATTGCTAGTTTTACCAGTCATGGCCATTCTTGGGAAGTAATGATTCTCTTTGAGAAAATGCATCAGGCGGGGATTTTTCCAAATGAAGTTACTTATCTCTCCATGTTGTCAGTGTGCAGTCATGCAGGTTTTGTTGAAGAGGCCCGGCGATACTTTAGCCTGCTAATGTCTGATAAGACTGTTGAACCTAATGTCCTTCACTATTCTTGTATGGTTGATGTTTTGGGGAGATCGGGGAACATTGATGAGGCTTGGGAACTGATCCAACAAATGCCATTTGAACCAACGACTTCTATGTGGGGATCGTTGCTGGGGTCATGCCGGAATTACAGACATACTGGACTAGCCCGACTTGCTGCTGAACAGCTTTTCAAACTTGAACCTGAAAATGGAGGGAATCATGTTTTGCTCTCAGATGTATATGCTGGCAGTGAAAGCTGGGAAAATGCTGTGCTGGCAAGAAAGTATTTGAAGGATAGTGGTGCAAAGACAGATATGGGCACAAGTTGGGTCTAGGCAAACGATAAAGTTCATGTTTTTATTGTTGGAGATAGGAATTGGAGAAGGTTTATCCTGAGATGAGAGAATTTGCATGCAGAACCCACACACTGTATTGACCTGAATGATTCACGTGAAGGCCAAAAAGAGGAGCTTCTTGAACACTGCAGTGGGAATCTAGCACTTCCTTTTAGTTTACTCAGTTTGCTGCTCACTATACCAACTACAGTATACCAAAATAGGAGCTTCTTGAACACTACAGCGAGAAGTTACCACTTCCTTTTTGTTTAATCAGTGCTGGATGTCTGGAACGTTGAGGTCAGACTTTCATTCCTTAGTCAAGATATATCAATAGATTTCACCATTTTAAGGATGGATCATGTTCTTGGTGTGATTTCTGGTAATTGAGTACTGAATAAGGAGCTGCATTCATTTATCTGTCACAATCTCCTATAGCAAATTATTGCTCTGCAGTGGCATGCTTCACGTAAGATATATGTCAGTACTTGTACCGGTATTTCTGTCACTCGAGTAAATAAGGCCTTGCTTCTGGCCCCATTTAGAAATATCAGTGCAAATCTTTTACAGTGCTTGTGTCACACATTATCCGCCAATGTATTTTAGGCAGTGAAGTTGTATCTATAGAGCTATAAATAGGAAGTGCATGGCACCATTGTAGAAATATACATGGGGAGAGGATTTCTTCTTCCACTATCATTTGTTGGTAGCAACATAGCTATCATACTGCTGTAGATTTACTGGAAGTGCACCAATTGATAAACAGCTTGGCTACAGTAGCGTATGGTCCACTCTTTGTCATTATCTTTCCGGTTGACAACGAATTCTCAAATTGGTATGTTTACTTAGCCCCATATTCCTTTTACAATTTTTATCAGCTTTTTCAGTTTCTTATCCTATATGTAAATATATTGCATGTCATGTTGTGGAGACATTTTTTTAGAAAAAAAAAAATCCCAAAGTTTCAGTTAATAGTTAATACTTGTCGACTATCTAGGTTTGGTGCACCATGGCCAATAGTTAATACTTTTGAAGCATATTTAGATGTAAATTGACAAAGGTTTGCTCCCATCTAGTCCATTCTCTTCTGACAAATCTTGATCATGAGGCTGTGGTAGTTGAGGTTATTGCCTCAAGGTCTATTATACCTCTGAGAAAAAGGATATAAATTGTACCTCCTGTGTATTACCAGTTAGTCTAGGATGCTGCTATCGCCTGGCACTTCCCGTCATAATATTCAAATTTTAAAGTATATTTAGATGTAAAATTAACTAAGGTTTTCTCCTGCTGGTCCATTCTCTTCTGGCAAATCTTGATCATGAGGTTGTGGTAATTGAGTTTATTGCTTCAAGGTCTATTATACATTGTTCATCCTGTGTATTACCAGTTAGTTTGGATGCTGCCATCTCCTGGCACTTTCCATCATAAATTTCAAAATCTTTTAGTTCTCCTTGCAGTACAGTACTAACATATGAAGTATCAATACAGTGAAATTGTTTGTCCTTGTCATTTTGTCTTCTTTACCAACTTAGCCATGCGTAGTTTTTCCAACATGGTACGACAAGACATATATTAGGTCCTACAGAGTCTCTCCCTTGGCCCGCCACACGCACATGTTACATCTGTTTTTCATGGAAAGTACTGCTTGTGTATAAAAGCTGGCGTCTGACTAGCAGGCACCGAGGAGATGATGACTATTCATCAGTTTTAGGCTGTTTAAAAGAGATCTTGTGGCTGATGCCTCTATCATAGCATTTTGTAGGTCCGGCCAGTTTGATGGGCCAGGCCGCCATTAGCCCGGGAGTCGTCGTTGACTCTTATAAGTACATGTCGGCTATAATAGTTAAGTTCTTGTGCTCACCATTGGCAGATTGTCTGCTTATCAGTTACAATATCATCAGGACATACAATAATTTTGGTTTACCTTCCTGTTTCCTTCATAGATAATCCGGTTTTTGTGTCGAGGTTGTGACTCATATAATCTGTCTCGTTCCAAAGAAAATTAAGTTTGCACATTTAACTGGAGTGTTCTTTAACACTGATGACGTGATTAGTTTGTACCTTGCACTTGTTGCATCCTTTGACAAGTGCTTTCTTTAGCACGAAAGAAACACTTCCTTTTCTCGGTATGTGCTGAGTGTAGTAGGCGAGAGTCTCCTTCACCATTATGGCACTCACATGACACTTTTTCACTAGCGTTAAGATAGTATTATCTGGTGTTCAAAGGTGTTGATCATGCATGCAGCTCCGGAGTGTGCCTGCCTCGGATAAGGTTTCATTTCTGGTCATTTTAGGGAAAGCTCCTCCCCTCTGCACATGGCTCCTGTTCTCGCTAGCAGACAGGAAATCTTGCTGTTGATACGGCAGCTAACCTATGGGTTTAATCATCGTTACCACAGTTGCCGCTACCTGCACTGATTCAGATGAATGTGAAACCTGCATCTCTCAATATTTTTTTCCCTAATCTGTTTGGTATTCAAATATTTCACCTTAATCAGTTCGGTATTCTAGGACCTCGTTTTAGACACTGCCTCATTATCTTGCACTTGTACTGCAGATTAGGTAGGAGTACTTATTAACTGGCAGTTGTACTGCAGATTGAACACTTGTTACTAGTATCTCTCAGGCAAGAGGCAACTTGCTGTATCAGTCTTTATTCTAAGGTAGGATCTGGTCTTACATACCCCAATTAGGGGACCTATCTAGGTAAGAGTCTCTCACTCTAGATTCTTCATGCACTTTGTTTAAGCTTTCGTGTGTCTCACAAGTGGACACGAAGGCAGGTATTTTGTTACAGCTAACAACAGCCTGAGACCTTAATTAAGAGATGTTCCCGCCACGTCAGCTCGGTTAGGCCAGGTTTCGTTCTCCAGGCATCTAAAACAGGCATCTATGTCCTGCATGTTCTGAATAATTTGACCGGCCAGGAAAGAGCTGTGGTGGTGTGGTTTAGCCTCGTACAAGCAAGCCTTTTCGACATAGGCAGGCGGCGAAAGGGGGGGACAGATCTACGTCCATCTTTTGATACGTGCTGCGGGTGCGGGGAATCTCGCTGGTAATTGGAGTTTAGTGCCGCTTTCCTGTCTGAAACCTGCCTCGCTCATCAGCTTAGCCACCAGGCCTTTTTCTGATTATCCTATTAAGGCAAAACCGAGCCCACTTGGACACTGAAACTTTTGCCGAGCCTTTCCTTCCCGAGGGAACAAAAAGGCGGAGACCGGCCAGCAATAGACTAGGGAGACCAGATGTCGGCAACGCTTGTGCACAACACTTTTTTCTAATAATTTATATACAGTCCTTGTGCATCTACGAATTGAATTTTGAGTGTTTTTCCCCTGGTGTTTCTTTGCTTGTTTGTTTGTTGGAGAAGGTGAATTGCATTGCACATGCATGCACCTAGAGCTTGCTTAGCTTACCCCTTTGAGGTGAAACAATTGGATGAATTGATTGCATGAGGTAGACAGGAAGAGTAAAAAGCATTGAACCTATTCACTGTGCATGAGCTTCCAATCTTTGGTCATCTACAGTACTCATTCATCATTCATCGAGTCATTTCAATGTGTACCTTATTGAGGCCCTGTTCGTTTCTTTTAGCGCTAAATTTTAGAGGCCTCTAAACAAAAAGAATTTAGTACTAAATAAAGTCTAATGATAAAACCTTTTTACAGATGGGTACATCTTTACGAGACGAATTTAACGAGCCTAAGTAAGCTATGTTTTGCTACAGTCATGCTACAGTAATGCTACAGTACCATCGTCTAACAACGGATTGCTTATCCTCATTAGATTCGTCTCACGAATTAGACCAGAGGTTCTGCAGTTAGTTTTGTAATTAAACTTTATTTAATACTCTTAAATGATAAAATTCTTTTTTTAGACCCTTCTAAATTTTAGATCCCCATAAAACGAACAGCCTCTGAAAATTGAAACACAGCTCCCCTGCTTTCATTGTTCAAAAGAAGGGGGGCAATGATTGCATGGTCTAGAACAGTGGTATAGTACTAGTAGAAAGAGGTCATGGAGAGAACAAAAGATCCTCATGGGGACATTTCCTTGTTCCTTGAGCAGGCAGGGGAGGGAGAAGAAGATACATGTACATACATCATCTTCACCCATCACATTTTGCTTGTTCATGGACCCACCCACATACCACTACAGATGACACATACACATGCAAGCGTGCCCTTTTGTTTTTTTTCATGTGTCACCATCCTCTCTCTCTCTCTGCCTCTCCTTTTCAACCTGATGTTTCCTGAAACCTCCTACCACCTGCTGCCGCAGCTGCAAGGGGCCCCGGCCGTACTGCAGGTAGGGTTTCTGGAAGACATGACGCAGAAAAAAAAAAGGGTGAAAAAGGCCGGTGATGGAAGGAAGATTGCCCGGGAAACAAGGGGCGTGTTCGGCGTTTTAGAGTCTAAAATTTAGAGGGTTTAAACAAAAAAATCTTGTCTTAAATAAAGTTTAATTACAAAACTAACTGCAGAACCCCCCTCTAAATCGCGAGACGAATTTAACGAGGGTAGTTAAGCTGTGATTAGACGATATTTACTGTAGCATCACTGTAGCAAAACATAGATTAATTAGGCTCATTAGATTCGTCTCGTAAAGATGTACCCATCTGTAAAAAAGTTTTGTCATTAGACTTTATTTAATACTCCTAAATAATAAGATTCTCTTTAGAGCTAAATTTTAGAGAGGTCTAAACAGTGCAACGAACACACCCAAGGGATCTCTTTCACTCCCTTCCATTTCCTTCCACAGGTCAATTCAAACCTGTCATCAGTCGATCAGTACAAACAAGCTAGAGAGCAGTGGTGGTAGTGGAGTGGTAGTAGGCTGCTACTTGTAACTAGCTACAGTTGTTTCTTCGTTGCTGGTGGTTAGGATTGTGCAAGCATGGCCTCAGATCTCCTCCCTCCTCTTCCCTATGAACTGCCCCTGTTCAGAATTCAGAACAAACTTAAGTAAATAAACGAATTTCGACTATTTAATTTGGCAGTAAGAGTTTGATGATGTGTGATGAGTCTAGCTACTAGTTGATGTTGATTTCCACGCGACCAGCTTATTATAGTGCAGTTAACTGAACTCGGTGATGTTTGCAGTACGGAATACTGACCAGTAATTTGGCGCCGCGGAGACTGCCGCGTAGGGGCTCTGGTGCATGTACCCGTACATCGCCGTCGGCGTCTCCGGCTCCGGCTCCGGCTCTGGGCCGCAGTCAAGGTTGACGCCGAACAGCCGGAGCTTCCTCGACGGTGCAGACGCCGCCCCGCTGCTCTTCGTCTCCGTAGTCTCTCCTGCGATTGTGCATCGAAAATGGGTAAGATAAGTTGCCGATGTGATCTTTAATTACCAATTTTGCTTGCTAGAACCATGTGAATTATCGCAGTGTTTTGTTCTTGATGGATGCTTTATGTATGTATGTATGTACCTGCGTGTGGCATGTCGCTGTGGTAGGCGTAGGAGCTGGCGGGGCTGGCCGGGTACGACGACCCCGACGTGCTGTAGCACATGGGGCTCCACGGCTGCTGCTGCTGCTGCTGCTCGCCGCCGTTCAGCTTGGGCGTCGGCGGCGCCGGCGCGCTCTCGCCGCGGCGCCGGCAGCAGATGAAGAGGCGGTCCCCGGCGCCGAGGCCGCCGCGCACGCGCTCGAAGCGCACGACGTCGCCGGCGTCGAGGCGCTTCTCCTTGACGTACCGGCTCCAGCCCTTGGTGAGCACGTAGCTCTGGCTGCTGGTCCAGTACGAGTACCGGAACCGCCACGGCTTGCCGGCCTCGTCCTCGAAGGAAAGCAGCAGGCCCTTCTCGCCGGCGTCGCCTGCGCCGCCGCCGAGAGGGAAGTACCTCTCCGCATGCTGCTTGGGGATCACCAGCCGGTTGAGCTTGCCGACGTCGCTGGGCGTGAGCGGCTTCTCGAACAGCTGCTCGCGCTCGTACTGCTGCTGGTGGTGGTAGTGCAGGTTGGTGTACATGGCCATCCCCCACGGCCACCCCTGCGGGTGCCCATGGGAGAGAGCAGGGTGCATGGCCATTGCTCTGGCTGGACTTCTAAGAGGATGATAGCTAAGCTCGAAGTGGAAGAACAGAGCTGCGTGTGAGGTGAGGCTCACTACTCGGGTCCCTGTCTAAAGCTCGGGCGAAAAAGTTTGGCAGTGGAGAGCGAAGGTGATGGCGATGGTGTGGTGTGTAGAGAGAGCCATGCATATGTCATGCCTGGGCATTTATAGCCAGCCTCCCAAGTAGTAGAACAGCAACTTTAGATGGTCAGGGGGGAGGTGTCTACATGTAATGTGTACTACAGTATTGATAATATTTCTTTCTTTCTTTCTTTCTTTCCATGGTAGGAGTCCATGAGGAGGATGGCCTGATGCAATTGATCTTGAGGACAGAGAGAGTATTGATGTTGGTATTTTAAGCTAGGTAGACAGGAAGAATCAAAGTGAAGGAAGGGCTTGAAAGGTGGTGAGGTTAGAATATGTAGCTGCAATGTAGGCGATGAGGAATGATCAGGTGGTGGCACTTAAAAGTTGGCGCCTGGCCCTTGTGGCCTAATCACAACCATCCAGGGGGCCGGCACGGGGCAGGACCCCTGCTGCCATTGCTTTCCATGTGCGAGGGGTGGTTGGCGCCTATGCCCTGCATGACCACTGTCCTTAAAACTCCCTCTGCATTTTATTTATTTTATTAAATTATTACTCCTCCTTCCTTGCAATTGCAGCTGAGGTCCAGCCAGGCAGGCTCCTGGTGTTGCAGGCCATCCGTTCAAGTTCCATTTGGCTTTGGGAAGCTGCAAGAAAGCTAGTAGTTCAACTTCCCATAGGAGTCTGTTCTGTCTCTTCCTCCCCCTCTCTGGCTCCATGTATATGTGTTGGAACCAGCTGAAGATATCTGTTCTTTTGTTTTGTTGGGAGAGGCTGAAAACTGAAGTTTGTGAGCTGTGGTGGAGGCATGGAGTTGCTAGTCCATAGGGACGCATGGGTTAATTTTAAGGCATGTTGCTGTTGCTACTACGGCACCAGGCACCAGCAGTTCAGTTCATAACTTGTGGTCCACCTGGAAGGCATAGCTGGTTCAGGGCAGGAGTGGCCTTGTGAGATGTGACATTTGAGGTCTACGCTTTGCATTGCATGGGCTGTGAAGTGAGAGCTCTAACTATCATGTACTAGAACCCGGCCAATTTCTTCGTCTCAGATTCAACACAATCAAGGGTTCTGCCAGGCCTGTCTCATTGAATGGACGGCTGACCACCTCTCCCACCGTCAAGTAAATAGAGAGGACAACGAGACTTTGCAAGCAAGAATTGGTCGATCGAGCTGGTTTAGTTGGATTCTTGCACAACGAATTCAATCGGATTGAATTGAACTGGCTTGTAAGATCGATGCTGCATTACTCCCATTCAAATCATCGGTGCAGGACAGACCACCTGCCCCTGGCCAGGACTAGGACGCTGCACTCGCTGGAGTGTTGAATCCGGTAGCAGCTTGCGTGGTGCTAAAGCGACTGGTCGTCACTCTGTCTCTGCTCCTTGTGCTAGATGATCCCTTCAGATAAATATATATTACTGGCTCTTTATCAATATATCATGCATCATCAGGCATTTGGGAGGCACCTCCTCCTGTTGGAAGATTGGAATGCAGGGCACCAGATGATCTGTTCCTCGCATTTTTAATGGCGGATCTGTATCAGATTCTGTAAACTATTGGGGATAAAATCGGAGATGTCGCTTTGCTTGCTTCTTTGGAGACAGGTATTCCATCACATGGCTCTGAACTCAGGCTAGATGCATTGTTCTATGAATCACTAATGTGTGTGCTTATGTTTGAGTATTATTCAGCTTGTCAGCCTTTGGAGAAACCTGAGGGGCCAAGCGGGGTGTTGTTGCTATTATATCATCAGCAGGTACTCTTGTGTCCAGAATCCAATCATAACGGTGAGTTGACGGATCTCAAAATGCTAATCACTCTCTCTTCATCCATTTCCTTGCATTTGATTGTCTCTAACATTACACTAGATCACTCACTTAATCGGATATATAGATGCCGGTGATAAAACTGTGTACTACTAGTACACAGCAATATTTTCTTTCTGATAATTACTGCTAGCACCTGCAGGAAAATGGGAGATATGTGTGTGTGCCTGATTTTACCTTCTCACGTGGCCTTGGCATTACTTGTCTTCCTCCCTTGCTGGGGCTCCAAGTTCCCACACGCCAAAGTTATTGTAACATCATCGAAATGGGAAATGGGATCAAGATTGGACCTGCGCCAGAGATCCCCTCCTCCAATTCCCAACAAGTTCAAGAATCAGGTGATGCAGATTTTTGTCCCCAATTCACATTCCACACGTTACTGCGAGCGTGTACAACCTCTGGTCCTCTCGTAGTTCCTCCATACACCTAGCTACAAATCCCTATAAATTATTCCGCTCCTCTCTTTTTCCTGCGTTCATGCACATAGAGATACGCAATAAAGGGTGTCGATGCTGTGCCTTAGCCCAGCCACTAGCTAGATGTGTACTATTGCTAATCAGCATCAGCAGTATGGTTGCTTAATAAAAGTATGCTCTGATGATGACTAAATTACAAGGCTATGTTTAGCATCTCGTGGAGTATCATGCATGTACGATTGGTAAGTCCACGTTGGCTGTTGTGCTATGGAATCTTGTCAAGAAAAGTCATCAAGGTTACTCGATTGCAAATCCACGCAAATGATGGGGGTCCAGATTTAGAAAAGTTGAATACTCCAAGTGTTACCTGATGATTTCGATAGCGATGTTGATGCATCACTCTTGGAATACGAGACTCCTGACAATAAGCATGGAGAAGAGCCTCAGTTGAAGTACTCTTGCATTATTTATGCAAGCTTCGTTTTCACGAGGAATAGTTTTCTTGCATTATTTATACAAACTACTTTTTCACGAGGAATTTATTTACACACACTTACTGAAGGAACTCGAATCAAAAGATTGAAACAGACATAAATACATATGTTTCTCAAAGAGAAACACTAGGGTGGAGTGTACTTATTTATCACTGACAGTTGCACTTGCTGGCCTAAACTATCTGTGACCAAGATTCAAGATCCACTCTAGTATACTTTACTCGATCTGATTTGTATTTGTTGAAGGATATTGGCAGCACGGACTGCTGATCACTATCAGCATCTCTGCAGCACCATCGAGATTATAACCGGTGTGAACTGTGCTGTCCAAGTGTATGATATGATATCATATTTTGATACTTGAGCATGAGCACGAGTAGGGAGCCACGCAGCTAGCAGCAGGCTGCCGGCCGGTCCGATCTTTTTTCTCTCTCGCAAACTCGTCAATCATGGAGCTCACCTGCCCAACAAAACAAACAATCTCTTGATAACGCGAGAAGGTTTGGTTGGTTTGCCCTCCATGCACATGGGCGATCTGGTATCTCGAAGGGAATTGAATACTGAGACGAGAGCTCGAGATAGGGGGACACATGCTAATGCTCCTGGGTTTATGTTATTCCTATGGCTCCGCTGCTTTCCATGAGAGGCCACGTATGTCTTGCCTGGTTCGTGCAGATGCAGGGCGCGGAGCCATAAGCGGCGTGATGCATGCATGGACGTGGAAAGCAAATATGGATATATAAAAAAGTAGTAGTACGCATTTCTTTTTGTTGAGAATAAGTGTGCATCTTTATAGTATATGGGATGATTGTTAGTTTAAGATTGATGCAGGGCACTTTGAAATGGTTTGTTAGAAAGATTCACTTACTCAGTCTTAGTTTTGGCGGTTACATGCAAACCTTAATCTCCTTCTAGTTGTCCTAAGCTTGGCCATCGATTTCTAGAAAATTATACTGCTATATTTTCAAAATATGTAAATAATCTTGAGGTATAAATAATTGGTATCGTTAGACTATAACTATACGATTTCTTTTTACTTCAAACACCATGGTTTTAGATAAAAAAATTATTTAACTTGTGACAAAGTTAAATTGATAATTAAAAGTGCCATGGTTATTGTGCGTGCAGCAGTAGGCTTTGAACAGGGGATTGGGAGGGATATGTGTGCTGATAATCCTGCCGGTACAGCAGCGGTAGAATCATTTTGCAGTTGTCGTTTGGTACGCAGCTGCTGCCTAAATTTCTGTACCAGGGTGCAACTACTCGCGATCTTTTGGGCAGATCTTTGCGCGCGCGCGGGCGCTGTGGGACTGACTCTGCACGCGGAAAGCAGTGCAGTCTGCAGAGCAGGCAGATGGTGTCCACCACCAGATTGGAGCTCTGCTCCTCTTGGGACAAGGCTGTGAGAGAGCGTACTAGAGACAGCTAAAAGTAACAGCTAGCTCTTACAAAGAATTGAAAAGAAGTAGGTTTATATTTAAGTCTCTTATTTTCTTTAGAGACTGCCTCTTGTTGAAGAGTTAACTGTATTCTTTTTTTTCTTTTTCTCTAATAAATAATTTTAAAAATTAACTAAGAGGCAATTATTGGAAACCCTCTCATAGAAAAGGCCAGCAGGAGAGAGGAGATGGGAAATGGAAGAACTGGCATGTTTTCTGGGGCCTTTTCACCGTCGCAGGGCCTGCTTGCATGGTGTCCTGCCGTGCGGGTAGGTATGGTATGGTGCTCGGCTCTTTTCTGTCAGCGGGAAAGGCCAGGGTTTGGGAGACAACCCGGACGCAAGGGCCGGATTACCACGGGCGCGCGTGTGTGTTGTCTGAAAAGTGAAAGCAGTGACGAAGTAAATGGTCATTCTGCCGTCATCATGGTACCTGTTGCACGGACTGATGGAGTACATAGTCTAAACTCTTAAAGAATCAGTTTGGGTACATATCATTTTTACCCTGCCAGATTACACCCACATGAGGATCCACCTTTGATCTAAATCAACCCTTTTTTAAAAACCGTTGGATCCTGCCAGGCTGAGTGGGGCCAATCGAGAAGAGGGCAAGGGGATGGGACAATTGTCATGGCGCAGTACAAAAAACAGGACAACCTCCTCCCCGCAGCTGGTTTTTTTTCACCGTAGCCAACCCTAGCCACCCAATATTTTTTTCCATTCTTATGCGTATGTCACCTTGATTTCTTCCGGCCTCTGGTGACGTTGCATTCCTTAATTACCTTTCTCTTTCCATCCCTCGTCCCTCTGATCACGGTACAGGCGATTGCCTTAATATTGTGTTTCTTCCATCCTTCTAAATTCTAGCAGCGGCGATCTTGGCACCGCCGCCTTGCCGGAGAGGCGATTGCTGGAACGTCCAGCAACCGCCCCTATCGTTTCCAACGCTGCGTCTTGTGCAAGATCCACGAGAGCGTCTTGCTACAACACCACGGCTAAGAGATTTGTAGCAGCATCTAGCATCTCCATACTGAGGTCCACGGTGAGCAGCTATTCTTCTGAAATTTTTTACGCATCCAGTGCCAACTCCACTCGGTGCCTCCCCATGCAGAACTGGCGCTGTCAACTGCTCCCCACGCAGATTTCTACGGTGTCCTCTTCTTGATGACCACACAGATAGCAAGGTATTGGCCGGTTTCTAGAATTATTTCTCGTCTGCGATGGAGTGGGAAGTATGCATGTGCTAGCGGTGGTAAGAATCTTTGTTCATCCTAGCTGTAGCCTTTTAGATAATGTATGGCCAAGCACCGGGAAACGAGATTGCTGGGGTTGCAGCCAGGGCGTGCTCCGGCGCATGGCAACCCTCATGGATCCAGCAGCCGAGGTTGGACATATTTCTTCTTAGTTTGGTGAGTAACAATAATTTCTTTGTGTATGGTTGGATTTCTTTGCTGACTGAGACAATTTCTTTGCATTTTTTTAGGAGGTCTCACGAAGATAAGCTGATTGTCGTATCCAACACAGGGATGTTTGCTGACAAGGTAGCATTTGCTGGAATTACATTTGCTAGGGATGTTTGCTTTTTCATTATCATATCATCACTTTCCAACACAGGATGCCGTGTTTGAAATTCCATTGCTTATTATTTCCTGTTATATCATCACTCATCAGGTTGTCTTTAAGTCCAGTCCACTAATACGCACTAATTTTGGTCTTCACAAGTACTCTGATACAATGGACAAGCACTTCCAGTCCACTACCTGCGGCTTCTATGGTAAATACCAATACCAGCATTGGCTTTTTGGAGCTTCGGTCACTTAAAAAATATTTTACTTTAGCTGCGCGATATGCTAATATTTGAACTCTTGGCAGTTGGCATGGCCGAAACCTATGTTGTATGTGGAGCAAGAGATACTCTTACATGCAGACCATATCTATTTTGCATGATTTTACTCTCCTTGATTTGAGGAGCTGAATATTAACTATAAGATTTTAAATTTTGTCTGCCTTCTAAACTGTGCATGAACTAACATCGAATCTAAGTTGTTTGGTTCCTGAAAACTCTTCTGCTTGTCTATGTTTCTACAATGCCTCCTAATCGATGTTTTAATTGCTATGAGGGTGCATACATGATTGATCATCAATTTTCATTACTGTGAGTCTCAAATGTTTATAGAAAAGTGTCCATGGGAATTGGCGTCATTTTCCTTAATGATGTCAGATCCACTTTGATATATTCATATACTAATTTAGCATATATATTTTTGTGGATCTCAGTATTTCTCAGAGTGTTACTAACCACATGCCATTGCATATTTTTAAGGTAGGACAACATTCTGAAATCTTCTTAGCAAAAACAACACCATGATCATTTCGCCTGAGGATGGACAAAGCTCAGATATGTCCGCCCTCCATTGTTGCACCTGATTAAAGGTAATGCAACCTTTCTATTTTCCCTTTGCTACCACTTGATTTTCTGAAATTAATTAATTGTATTTGTGTTTGATTTCTGGGTGGTAGTGGCAGCTGGTGCAGACATGGGAACACGACTCTTTTCTCATTGCTTCGCCAATGCAATATTTGTACAAGATGGCAGAGTGTCAAGTAGGCATACAGGCTTGCAACCTTGCATAATATATTAAGTAAGCTTTGTAATTTCTGGTTGACAAATTTTGCTTGTCATTTTTTTAGGCATGTTTTTTCATGGGCCGGTGACACAGTTTCACATTATGACTAATATCAAAGCTTAAATTCATTTTAGTCCAAGCTTTACTTTTTTGAAATTCAGGCGTTAGTTTTTTTTTTGTCTGGAAATCTTTCGCATCTGCCATCTGGTGCAACATATATTTTGAAAGGAACTACTGCATAACAATTGCATACCGCATAGATGCAGTGATATTTGAAAATATTTATGGTCTCCTTCCTGTTTTGCTTGGCGTAGGTACATAACAGTTTTTTCTAGAGTCCACATGTGTATTCAGGTTTTTTCTTTAGTTTTTGGTTGCTTCTCAAGCAATGTTGTCCACTATCCATACAGAAGACTGAAGTTATACATGTTGTAATAGCTAACAAAAACCTGGCTTTGAAGTAAAATGATATATAATAATCTTCTGCTTATTAACTTTCTTCCTGGTTGCGAATGCCATGAATCTTATTCAATAAAGTAGGTCGTCAAAGGTGCATGGTTTAGTAATTTGTTTATTTTTATATGGGGACAAAATAATTCATTAATGACTGGGGCAACTTTTCATAGTGCCATGATCTGAACTTTGGTGTCTTGTACAATGAGTTCTTCTCTCCAAAGATGAGGTCTGGAATAATTAAGATGGACAAAGAAATTCATGTTGAAACTTACAGATTTTTCCCGATGCATTGTTAGCTCTAAAATTTTGATTTGTTTCAATGGATAAAATGGGACATTAAGCTCTGGTGCTTGGCATAGAAGTGGTGAACCAGCTTCTAATATGATCCATCTTCTCGTTAGTCATAAGAAACTTTTAGCTATCTCCAGGTATTTGTTATGATATTTTCTCAGTCTATCAATTTATAGAGAAGCATACAGCTTGTATCCTTAAACTGAGACTTATTTTATATATGTGCCACTTTTAATGTATGATCCATTAATGGTATCTTATACTATGATATTTTTTATTTTGTGGATAATCATTGTAGCAGAAACTCATTTTTTTTTTCTGTTTCAGAAATTCGTTTGAATAATAAACAATTGTGCTCCTAAAACAATCAGTAGCATGGTTGCTTATTGTATCAACAAATATGACCGATTCAAATATTTTTTATTGCCTTAATTAAGGTGTTTTTGTTATTTGCTTAGAATCTGCAGATATTAGCTATATTGTTATCATTTTGAATCTATACATCTGCGTGGCGCACGTGCATTGGCCACGTCATGTCTTTTATGTCTCAAAGTCAATTAACGTCTTTAATTTCAAACAATGTCATTATTTTAGCAGATTCTTGAGCTTGTCGTGTTAATATCGTTATGGTACTTAAATGCAATGATGTGTCAGAAGTGTGTTTTACTTAAATGCAATGATTATTTTTATTTATGATAAAATCCTACCAAATGATGTCATTTGGTCGGACACGTGCGTGGCGCACGTGCATTTTTACTAGTGCTTAAAAAGTGAGTGAGAGGAGCGGAGGTGAACACACAGCGCCATGGAAAAAGTGATCCGAAAAAGGTCAGTGAGGGGCGAACCAGAACCCGTGGATAGGGGTCGCACGGGGCACAACAGTGCGCGGTTCATGGCACGACGCCAGGCAACAGCGATCGCCGCGCGCGCGTCACGTGAACAGGGCACGACACGAGAACAGCACGCCAGCGCCGGCACAGTGCAGGCCAGCCGTAACGTGAGGCAGTGGCCAAGCGCCCACGCCACGCACGCCGGTCAGTTTGCCCCAAGCCGGCCGGGGCCAGCGCCGGTGCGCTGCCTTGCCCTGCTGCCGCATCAGTCGACAGCCGGGCTCGATCGTATACGTTGGTCCTCTCCTCCCTAGCGAGCTCATGGATCTTCCCGCCGCGACGCGACGCTAATAGTTTGGCGTGCTCGCACAGGACGACGAGCTCTCAGCGTCGTATAGCTCGGTCCCGGGCTCCCGGCCGCCGTGCGAGGCGAGGCGAGGCTCCTGTAACACGCGCCTGGCCTGTTAGGCGCTGCGCGTGCCACCACCACCACCACCACCTGCCGTCGCATCGCATGGGTCCCCGCGCGCCGGCAGCTGCTGCAGCACGCGTCGCGTGGACACGGTCCCCTCCCTCCCTGGCCTCGATCGCTCCGGCCGGCGACAGCAGCTGGTCCACAGGCGCACGTCGGCGAGGAGGTCCCCGACCGACCGATCCCGCGCGCGTCACCAGTCTACGCCTGATGTGTAGCGTGGACCTGGTAGGTCCGATCGCGATCAGCTCGGGAAACCGCAGCGAATTAAGCGCAACGCGGAAAAGGGGAATCGGATGGATCAATCATACACCGGCTTTTACTTCTGCTTCTCAATGCCAATTGCCAAACGGTTCCACGAAAAATAGCTTCTCAGCAAAACACCTACAGAATCCGTTTTGTGTTTCAATATATGAGCGCCAGGGTTTGCATGCAAACCGGTCGGTTATCGCGATAACCGGACTTATCGGTCCGGTTCGGTTTCATCGGACGTTCGGTTATCCATAAAAACCGAACCTCTGTACTGTAGCAAACTAGGTTGTCGGTCGGTTTTCTCGGTAATCAGTCCGGTTTTATCGGTTCGGTTTTCCCCCTTTTTTTGAGATTTCAATCCTTGATGAGCACAAGCTGGAGAAACAAGCTTTAATTTTGATGGATTCTGGACTGACAGGTGGGTGGACAAATCACACTTATGTTAGTTTAAAAAATCCATAGATTACAAACCGAACGATCAAATTACGAATTGATTACAAACCGAACATCCAAACATGCCCTAACATTGTTGTACTAAGTACTCTTTCACAAGGTTTGCAATCTCGTTTTGACCGGAAAACCGGGCCGGACCGAGATGTCCGGTTACCGGAAAAACCATCGGAAACCGGATCAAAATACAAATAACGAAATTTGAATAAAAAAAGGTCAAAATTTTCGGTAAACCGGATGAAAATTCCGATAAACCGGAAAAGAATTCCGGTAAACCGGTTTAAGGAGAAAATATGAAAAAAATTGCAAAAAAAAAAAATTCAAACAAAACATATGTTAAAAAACTAGATCAAATTTGCAGACCAATGGTGGAAACAGAACACATAGATTCGATCGTTTGGTTTGTCAAAAAAAAAAATCAAGGAAGGTTGCTAGTTTGAAATTTTCTTTTTTTTCCCTTCTTTTTCAACCCAGAAAACTTGCACGATTTTTTTGACCCATCAAACCATCGAAGTTTCGTGTTATTGTTCCACCATTGTGCTGCAAATTTCATCTAGTTTGTTTTACATATTTTTGTTTCAAATTTTCAACATTTTTTAAAATTTGAATTTGAAAACCAGTAAACCGGGTAAACTGACCGGACCGGTTTTTCCGGTAACCGGTCCAGTTTACCACGGGTTTGTAAACCCTGCTCCTTCATACTATTGCCATTAGCAGCTCTCCTGTAGCGCGATCAGAAGCCGGCTTTTTCTCACCGGCCGGCGTGCGCGGTGGATGCATGACGCTGTTTTGCCACTACTATTTGGCGTGTCATCTCACTGTTTCTTTGAGTCATGCGGTGAACAAGTGACGTAGCCAACGGTGGAGAACCCAAAAGCGTGCTAATGATTCGCGCCACTTGCAGACCCGGCGTCCCTCGTCAGGTGACACACCTGAACACCGTCATCGTGTGCCCAACGGCGAGCAGGATCGAGCAGGGTACAACAGGATGACGTCGACCGTCAACTTTGTCGGGGCTAGCTGCTGTGGGCCTGTACGTGCCACTGCAGACTGACTGGCTTTGCATCGTCGTCAGGCCCGCATGCCATGGGCAACGGGCCCGCCGTCCTGCCCTGTCCTTCGCCTTCTCGGACACGCGAAGCCAAGGTGCGTGTACACACATCACCGTCTAAAATTCTCTATGCATGTGTATATGTAGTACAATGCGTGTATACATCCGGATCTGGTGTACTAGTGATCTTGCAATGTCAGTGATGCATGGTGGGGGCAACTGAATGAAATTAAGGTGGGATGAGATCACATGAGGGACCAGATTATGTGTCCTCAATCATCAACTTGTGCTGCGTGCACGTTCTCCCAAGGTACAAGCATTATGGCCATTAATTCAGTCTTAACTACAGTCCCTCCTGAGGTTGGAAATAAGTTCAGGGTACAGGTTGACTTGGTCTTGCAAATTCGGCTGGTTAATATAACAGTGTCTAGTGTCTACTGCCAGGTGTGTTGGTTCTGCAAAAGTAAGTTATTCTTGACACTGGTTAGTTTTATTTTGAAGTAGCCAATGTCACATAAATTGTGGGGGAGTGATATCTTGATGCCCAGAGTTAGATTCTCCTTTGCCTCCAAAGAAGTTTTGATTTGATTGCCACCAGGCATGATAAGAAATGGATAGCTGGCTTTTGTGGACTCTCATCATGATTATTACCTGAATTTGAGTATGTGAGGCACATTAAATTTGAAAACTATAATACTAATAGACTACTCATATTTTGAACAAATGCAATACATTTCGCACAAACATATGAATAATGTACGTAGTATATGACTATACAGAAAAGAAAAGGTCCTGAAAATTTGGCGGTTCACTTTGCTTGATGAGCATATGCATGCATGCATGTTGGTAGGATGGACTTCAAGTATCAAGGTGCAGTGCCCCTGGTTTAGCTGAAAACATTTCATGATAACTTGGCCATGTTGCTTCTGGGAAAAAGCAAGCTTTCTAGACGCAGTACGAACTTCACGCGGCATGCGGGCACAAAAGAAATGTACAAGGACAATGTTTTGGTTTATCATTTGGGTCCTTTTCCCGCTCAATACTCTGGCTTAACATTTGTAGCCTCACTTCCCATTTGCAACCCAAGTGGGTATTATGCCAAACTCTTTTTTGTCATAACCTCACATGCGTTGCAATTTCCTTTCACAGATGACATGAGGAGGACGCTTTGATGTTACCTGAACGTTCTCCTGCACGCCCTGCCCTCCTGGTCGGTGGTTATTCACGACAAAATTCATAGCTTACCTTCGGTTAGATGAGGTGCTTGCATGGTTCAAGAAAATAAGCATTTCCTTTACATTTTTTGTCGTGTTCCCTGCACCTGGTCGTGCAGTTGTGAACCGCCAAGTTTACATTACCCATTTTATTCATTCAGAGATTTGTTTTTTTTTAAAAAAAATGAGACGAGCTTGGACAGGCAAATTTTATCGATTCAGAGCAGCAAAATTTCAGGCCAGGCGTCTATCTTGATTGGTGTCCGGTGACATACTCACCTGCGCCTTTGGGGGTGTTTGGCGCATAGGGGTTTAAACTCTAGATAAGTTATATTAAATAAAGTTTAATTACAAAACTAACTATAGAACCCTGGTCTAATTCGCGAGACGAATCTAATGAGGGTAATTACGCCATGATTAGATGATGGGTACTGTAGCATGACTGTAGCATGACTGTAGCAAAACATAGATTAATTAGGCTCATTAGATTCGTCTCGTAAAGATGTACCCATCTGTAAAAAAGTTTTGTTATTAAACTTTATTTAGTACTAGGTTCTCTTTGTTTAGAGGCCTCTAAAATTTAGCGCTAAAAGAAACGAACAGGGCCTTTGTGCCAAGATTTATGGAATATTATTTATTCTCTTCTCAGTTGAACATAAAACCAGGAGGGAGCATCCAGTACGTGTAGAGCGCTAGAAAAGGAATCGAATCGATCCTGCACCTATACTGGCATGGTCACTCGAGCTAGGCCTCCATCATCATACCATTTGTCTGGGCCAATGTGCCTTTTGATTCCTTAGTGGACAATCTGAGATTTATATGGTGCTTCAAGGGCCCTTTGGGCCTGAGATCTTATAGCTCCAGCTTCTACACAGAGAAAAGTTGAGCCGCACATGAACGGCAAGATTCTTCCCCAGGTAGTATTTCTTATTCTCATGCATGCTAGATTTTCACTAGAAGGCAGTATGTATTAATTTAAGATGTAGAGACTGGAACGTTCTTATACAATTTATTATCTAAAAAAGAGGAACTTGAAATAACAGCTGAGATCAAACTCGAAAGATGATATCTTACACAAAGCACCAGCTCTCATGCAGTCATGCTAAGTTTCACTATGGTTTTACTCAAATAGACAAGGAACATACGTCACACACTCCTAAAAAAAGAGACTGAAAGACAACTACTGGTCTTTTGGGCCCTATCCCTGAACCGGTGGGCCAGTTCTTCTTAAACATTTCTGCCCATACCAACATGAAGGCCTAGCAAATGGGCCAGTTGGACCATGTTTTTTTTTTTTTTGCGAGGGAACCGTATTTTCTTGACGATGCAAGATTTAAATTACGAATTTGGAAAATATTTCATCGGTAAGAGGATTTCAAACCTGCATAATAACATGGGCCCAACATACTCTATGGCTTGCTTTAGACATACTCAAAAAAAGAAAAAAGCGATGGGCATGCTTGATCAGACATGGCCTACTGACATTGAGGCGGCCTGTCCATGGTCGGATTATTTGAATATTTCCAGCTATGGGATGTGCTTTTGGAAATGAATCTTTCTCAAGCTGAAGATGTACACACATGGCGTCTAGATGGTTCAGGTCAGTTCTCCACCAAGTCCGCCTACCGCACTTTCTTCAACGGCGCCATCCCTTTTGAGCATTGGAGACGATTATGGAAGTCGTGGGCACCACAGAAATGCAAGGTATTCCTATGGCTTGCCATTCGTAACCGGTGCTGGACAGCAGACCGGCTTGCGAAACGCGGCCTCCCGCACCCATCCAAATGTCCGTTGTGTGATCAAGAAGACGAGGATGTGCAGCATCTCCTCACCACATGTGTGCTGGCCCGAGATTTTTAGTTCCATATTCTAACACAGGTTGGTTTCCCGGACAGAACACCGAACCAACTTGAAGTCTCTTTTGCGGACTGGTGGAGAAAGGCAGTCAAGAGAGTGCCGAAAGACAAAAGGAAAGGTCTCAATTCAGTCATTATCCTGGGCGCCTGGGTCATTTCGACGGTGTGCGCCCTAGTGTGAACGAGCTCCTTCGAGTGTTCAGAGAAGAGCACCATCTATGGTGCCTCGCTGGAGCTTGAGGTTTGCGAGCTTTGGGTCAGGGGCAAGAGGGTGTGCTACCGCCTATCTAGTGTAGTAGGTCAGGTCTCACCCGTTTGAGTGTTTTTATATAAGTAGAAACTTTTGTATCTTGTAAACCCGTCCCTCATAGCTCGGCCCGGAGTGAGGTGACGTAGATTGTAAGGGGCTGACTCTTCTCTCTTAATACAAAGATACGAAGCTCTCATTTGTATTTGAGAAAAAAAAAGAAAAAAAAATGTCCGGCGATGGCTTGAAACTCGGGTACTTTGGGGAATACCCAACCCAAAACCTGAAATCTCGGGTACCCAAAGTGTCGGGTATTTCTTTTTTATTTTCAAGGGGGGTTTTGGGTTTCATTTTTGAAAGCCCAAACTTTATAAAATCTGATTTACCCGACCCAAGTCGGGTAATTGTCGGGTAAACCCAAATGGCCACTACAATAAACAACCTAAAAACATAATCATATTATGTCTCCAAACTCTCTATATGTACAATATTTTCAGCACTCAAAGAGCAGAGTTCTTCGTCCCTGGTCTTTCCATTGCCGACTAAATATTTTTATATAAAGCATGTGCAGATCCAGACAGGTGGATAGTGGGGCTCAAGCCCCCTCCCCCCCAAGACCAATGCACACATACATATACATGCCTTTTTTGGAGGTATGGGAGCACTGGGCAAGAGGATGCATTATGGAGCTTGTGGATTCATCTGTGAACGGTCATATATGTAACATATTGTGACATGTCACCATATCAGACTGTTGGCGGGAATCGGTCGAGGCGACACATCTCCTCCTCAAAAGAGACAAGTTTGCGTGCTTTGATTCCTACACCTCCTTCTCAAAACGGTCGGATTGTGCTTTGATTCCTTAGTGAACAATCTGAGATTCATATGGTGCTTCAATGACCCCAATGGCCCTTTGGGCCTAATATCTTATAGCTCCGTCTGTGCAGCGAAAAGTTGAACCGCACCGCCGCACCTGAACCGCAAAGATTCTTCGAGCCACGTATCTCATATTCTCATGCATTCAAGATTTTGGAATATTGCGTTTCTACCCTGATTTGCCTCCTAATGTGATTTTACCCTTGTAATGGTTTACGATTTTACCTTTGGAATTTCAAAATGAAGACATAGTTTACCCTTTTTATTGCGATTTTACCCCTAGTAGGGGTAAAGTCACACTCCGGTTTGAAGTAGGAGTAAAATAAAAGGTAAAATCACAATTGAGAGGCAAAACAGGGGTAGAAATGCCGTGTTTCTTGCTTTTGAGCACATGCAGACGAGTATTTTCATATATGAGCACGCCGTGGTCGTATTTCTATCTCTAGGCTGTATTCTTTTTTCTGGACTTGGATGCAATAAAGTCAAGCAAAAAGAAAAGTAGACCCTGTTAGGACTAATTGTTATCAACTTAACAGAATCATCTAGTCAAGAATTAGATCACACCTAAAAACTTAATCTGAACACTGAAATTGACTCACCAGAACTTAGATTCGCCATAGATCAGCCTTGTAGTTGACGCAGATCAAGTAGATGTAGAAGAACAGCTGCGATGTCGATGCAGATCAAGGGCACCGCGCTTCCAGACCTTCCAGCACCTTAGGGATCGGTAGAATTAGGGTTACGATGAACCCTAGGCTTAATTTCGTGAGTTAATCACGGATTAGGGTAAACAGGGAGTTTCCCTTAGGCTTTATAGTGCTGTAGGCGTGGGGCCGGGCCCTAAAACGTGGGCTAAGTGTTGCCTCCGGATCAAGGCAGCTAACAGGGGTTAGTTAGGCTTTAAGGTGAACCTTTCGGTCCAATATTGACCGAGGTCAATTCCAACAAACCCAGCTCTCATGCCCGGTACATACTATAAGTTGCATTGTGAACGGAGCGCGGTGGCAATCTACGACGTCGCCGCCGTATGTGAATTCCTGACCTAGGTTTTTTTTAGATACAATTCCTGATCTAGATAATACGTCGTGCAACAATTGATGTACTGATGGGCTAGCAATTAGGAGCAGCCCATTAGTCCTAATGACGTCCATTAAGTAGGCTGGGTTGCTTAGAATTGGAAAACGAAAGTTTGCTTGCTTAGATATCGAAATACGCAGCTGCATGTGTTCAAATACAAAAATTTCGGGTAGAAATGCAATATTCTTTTCATTACAAAGGCCGTGTGTATTATTTTAAGATGTAGAGAATGGAACCTGATACAATTATTATGATCCATGTTATACAAAGCCCCAGCTCTCATGCAGTCATGCTAAGCTTCACTATAGTTTTTTTTTTTTGAATGCATTCACTATGGTTTTGTTTGAAGACAAGGAACAGACCTTGCACCCTCCTGAAAAAGTAGACCGAAAGTTTTCTTAAAGAAAAAAGGAGACTGAAAGACGACGACAACAACTACTGCTAGTTTGGGCCCTACCCATGAACCATTGGGCCCAACAAAATGTGCTAGTTAGACCGTGTTTTCTTGACGACGCAAGATTTAAATCACGAATTTGCAGAGACTCCTCTTCAGTCTCCTTTTCTCTTTCATCATTTCATATGGAATCAAAAATGCAGAGGCGCAGTAGTGCATACTGCTACCCAAAAGATTCCAGTGTACAATAGGTCTCAACCCCGTAAACGCTACGAACAAATACAAACACCATGAGCTACGAAGAAGTACAAACACCATGAGCTGCTTCTATCTCCTCGTCGGTTCTTCTCATCGTGACTCGTGAGCTACCTATCTAGCTAGCGCGCACCATGAACGCCGGAATCGGAAGCATGCACGGCTCCGGCGACGTAAGGAAGCCCGGTCCGGCGTAGATGGCCTGCTGCAGTGAGCGAGGCTTCTTGTGCAAGTCCCAGCGCTCGGCCGCCGACGAGCGGCTGATCGGGCGCTTGTTGCTGTCCCACTTAGGGCTCGTTCGGTTACGTGGGATTGAATCCCCAAAGGGAACAGATACCTACAGGGATCAAGTGAAACCCCTCACGTCACTCAAACCCTGTGGTGGTTTAATCCCCCTCATGTGTTAAATCCCTTGGCATCAAAAACAGTATTCGGTTGGGCCGGGATAGATATTGACGGGGTCACAGGGATAAGTGATGTTTATAGCCTAGTCAGTCACATGTCAATGCCTCCATGCACCAGTTCAGATACAGATATCAATACCACAGTGCCTCAGATTAAAAGAACAAGAGCAAGCAGTCACAATGTCTGTACGCACGTGCATCATATCTCCTTTGAGCTTTAGCTAATCACATATTACAGGTACCTCAAAAGGTCAAGTAATCACAGGCACATAAAAGGTGCACTAAGAATTCATGACTGCAAGTCCAAATTACTTAAAGAGTAAACACTACATAGAAGGGTATGCTCTACTAATTAGAAGCAAACTCCGCCAGTTCATCAATATGTTGTCTTTCCCATCTGTAGACTCCTCAACGCTCAATTTTGCACCTATGGATGTCCAAAGTGTCAAATAATAAACATATATGTGCAATGAGCAAAATGATCTGAAAATTCTCAACTGACGGCTTAAATACACAGGGCTTTCAACAATAAAAGTGGAAACTGTAAAATCTAAAGTACAAAAGAAAAAACATGTTGTTAACTAACAATATATGTTGTCAATCTATGGCTAACATATTGTCTAGACAAGTTCAGTAGCTCATTTATACTAATCACATACTTTAGTTCGGCTGCATACTAGCTTTGTATGTTGCTCTGTGTGTAGCTTCAGGAAATGCACACTTTACTTCATGATTCATGACAGAAACAGATTGCAAAAGGCCAAATAGATGAGAACCTATCTACACAACACACCATACGCTGATGGTAACTCCAAAGAAATGTTTGCAACAAAAGGTTGTCAAGCACAATAGATATTTTAGAGGTATCAAATGTAGAATTTCAGAAGCTTAAAGAAAAACAATAATTGCATACCTTTGGGAACCTACAAGTTTTCTCCTTTTAGCAAAAGTGGCCATAGCTGGGTGCAAAAAGCAGCGCTGGGCCTGGCTCGCGGGGAACGAAAACTGATTTCGTTTCTCCGGAGCCTGGCTCACACGATGCCTGGCCACCGCGGGCCTGGCTCTCTACGGCCAGTCCGGCTCTGCTGAGAAGCAAACCAATCACGCCCATATTGGTCCAGATCAAAATCACAAACGATCATGACATTATGTCTAAGCGTGCCCTTCCGATTTCTAAAGGGAGCGGCTTTCTCAGAACATATGGAGATAGGTATATGAGTTCCATCAATGCAACCCAAACAATTCTTGAAGTACGGAAAGAATCTTGGGTTTGAATCAATTTTTGGATGAACTTGATTCGGATCTGGGGATTTGACAAAACGGCAAGCGAGAGTAGGGATGACCTTGTCGAAGAAATGCTTAATATGATGGTGGAAGGTATAATTGCTATGCTCAAATTTCACTTGAAGATCTTCATACGAGGAGTTCTGACTAAGCATCCATAAAAAGAACCCTAGCTTCTCCTCGACCTTGATCCGAGTGTCACGAACCAACCTTGTCCTTCTAAGGTAGTTGGCCAATGATATGAAGATATCTGGTTCCATCCGGAATGATACTAGACAATTCTTGACATGCCCTTGAAGCAATTTGCGAACCGTTTCAGCGCCTGCTAGTACCGATGGATGCCGTTGTTTCTTTTCCCCTCCTCCATTAGAACCCAACATATATAGTGCAGGTAAAATAAGCAACATCATATCATCATCATCTTCCTCCCTCCTCTTTCTAATGCGGTCCCTTATGGTACTCATTGTTGGACTAAAAAGAAAACTGAAAATAAATGCAGAGAAGTCTAAGATATTGTTTAATACCTCAAAAGCTTAGTGAAGAATAATCATTCAATCCAATCACTTAACAAATGCAGAGAAGTCTTAGGTACAAGTTATTCTATTGGGTTCAGATAAACTACCACCACACGGCACTCACAATGCAATCACATGGAGGCTGGGAGATGAGATAGCAGGATTGCAGTTCACATATTGTAATGACGAGGAGTAAGGGCAGTAAAAGCACATCACTATTCTATGATTTCATATCATGAACAGAAATCTGCTGAATGCTTGGACAACTAACACTGAACTGGGAAATCCTTTGATACTACGAACTAGCAGTACAATGGAGGTTTGTGAGAACTTAATTATACAGATACCAATAATGTTGCAAGTAATCCAAAAAAAAAATAGTGACTGGAAACCTTGTTGACCAATACTAATTCACCTGCACAAGGCGATGTGGCAGACTAATTAACATGACTAAACGTGCAAACGCGATGGCCGTTCTGATTTTTTACTACCTCGCTCATCCTAACCCAGCTAACCCCGCAACTTCCATTCAAATCACACAGCCTAACCACACAACACAAATGCAAAGAAAAATGAGCTAGATCAGCAGCGGTCACAGCAGTCTCGGCAACAAAATTGAGCATATCCAGCAGAGGGGAACGAAGAACCAAGAATCTCGACTTCAAGATAAAGGAAACCTAGCGGAAGAAGAGGGGAAAAGGCGTCACGTTACCGGCGAGAAGGCGGTCAAAATAGATCGGCGCCGCAGGGGAGGGGGTGGCGTCGTCGTCACCGTCACGGCCGTCCTGTGCCGTCGTGCCGTCGCGCCACCACCCACTCGCCCTTGCGTCATCGCGTTGCTGCTGCCGGGGACTCGTTCCATGACTCGTGACTAGGGGCTGGAATCCCGGGCCAAATGGAGGGGAATTGGTCGAGTTGGGCCGGGGCCAGTTCCCGACGAAATGTAACCGAACGGCCATTCCACGCTGGGCCGGGGTTAAATTCTCGTCGGGCTAATCCACGGGGGTCGGACCGTGATCCCTGCCGATCCCGGCCCAACCGAACGAGCCCTTACTCTCCCGGCGCCGGTGGCTCGACGTCGACGGGGATGTGCTGCTCGGGCACTTATTCTTGTTGATGTCCCACCTGTCGCACGACGACGCGTGCCCTAGGCTGCTGCTCGCCGGGGAACGCGGGCTTGAACTTGACGACGACGACGACGGCGACGGGCTGGCGCTGCCCGGTTTCGTCTTGTGCGCGTCCCACCTCTCTACGGCGTCGGCGCGGCCAGGCATAGCCTTGGAAGGTGTCTTCGCCGGCAAGATGGGGATGCAGGCCGCCAGCGATGGAATCATGGCGCTCTTGGCCGGCGTCGGGAGCAGACCCGGAAGAGCGGCGTTCGCCATGGCGAGGTGCACGCGCGCTACTGTCACCGCCATGAATCGATAGAGGGAGAGACACCAGAAGAGACCCAAGCGATCGAGTGGAGGAAGCGGACAGGCGCCGAGCGGATGAGTGGATTGACCGGGTGTTGCATGGAGTTGCGATTTATAGCAAAACGGAGCAACTGCAACGTGAAATTGAATCGGAGTCGGTGTCCGAGTACAATGATCCGAATCGGACTCTCCGTGGGTACACTGTTGCAACAGGTGCACACCTTGGTCTGAATACACATCCGAATCCGAGTCACTTCCCCATTTCGTTGCGAGATTGAGTCTCAGTCGGGCGACGGCCGAGCCGGGAGAGGAGCGTGACATGGTGTATAGGAGCTGTTCAACATGCATGACAAGCTGCTGCTCCTCCGTCGTCTCTGCCTGCATGCTCCTAGTGTCGCACAAGTCGTGATCGCCGTCAACCGTGGAGCCGAGAGGCAGCGCCAGCAAAAAGAACACGTATTGTCAGCACTCAGCAGAGCCGACCCGCTGCTCGATGGCATTGCGCCACCGCTGTGCAGCTTGCCGGCCAGCCGCGCGCCGATGTTTCTGTCGCTTGGACGCTATTGGTCACGTTTGATCGCCTCAGCCTACGGTTTTGTGTGCCAAGTTAAGGTGCGTTAGTCATCTTGATCCTTCTTACTGTCTTGGACTCAGCCTGGCACGACCCACTCATGCTTGGGGCTGTGTTGGCGCGCAGCTTGGCGTGCCCAATCGGGCCGTGCCAACCGGCATTCTGATGATGCAACCCAAAAGCACGGCACGTGGTACGTTGGGCCATGATCGTGCCATGCCTGGCCCAAGCACGGTCTAAGATTGAGAACACAAGATTGTTTGGAGTGAGTGTATTTAGCGTTACATGGACAAAAAAAAATTAAAAATCCAACAAAAATTACTCAGGTTTAAGGGAGCTATGATATATGTGACCAATAAATTCGAGTTCCAAATTATCATAAGAAAAAAAACATAAAGTGATTTTGTCTTTTCTTTTATCTCCCAAAAAAATAACTGAATTTTGCCGTGGGACAGTTCCAAGACACAATACCAACATCTTTTTTTTTTTGTTGTGATTAGGCACAATACCAACATCTACAGTTTTTGGGGGCGTTTTTTTTTTTAAAATAAAATATTGCATGCAAGATTGTGTGTTTGAATTTTAGTAAATAGCATATAGGTTATGAGTTGTTAACACAAATGAAGGGAAAAGTAAGCACATAGAAGTGTAGGTGCTTCAAAAAAAAAAAATATACAAAATTTCTATGTGCAGATAGATAGAAGTTTTACACATAAGAAGTTTCTAGTTAAAATTCGTATTTTTTTAGATATACAAAAAGCGAAGAAATTAATGTTTACTAGTAACCATAAATGAGTTGATTGATCAATATAAAGTTGAACTATAGAAATTTGACAAAAAAAATTCCACATGATAAATCTGGTTTTTTTTCATGATTATAGAAAAAAAGAAATCATCAAATTTTAACTACATATGTGAAATCTATACAAGTCATATTTTGTACTATGAATCCAAATAGAAAATAAAGCATGGTGCAAGAACTTGGAAAGAAGATGTGAGCAGTCCCGCAGCGACAGGTGGGCCTTGTGTCTCAGTGATGCAATTTCGTCACATGGGCCTTAGATGAATCCGACCAATTGTCCACCGCACTAAGGGCCCGGAGATAGTGATGGCCAAATGGGTTGGGCCAAGCTATTGGCATGATGCATGATTATTTTTTTGGCCCGGCCCTGACACAACACGTCACAGTGATTTTCCTGTTGGGGCCGACATGGCCCAACCCTCGTGCTGTGCCTGGGACGATTGGGGGCAGCCCGTTGGGTGACACAATACAACTTAAGTTTTATTAAACATATTTCTTATTTTTATATGTAAACATAATGGTAGCCATAGCTTAGTGGTTAGTGTGTTCATTTAATTATATTAGGTCTCAGGTTCAAATCTTGATATTAATCCTATTTTTGCATCATTTAACACTAAATTCCTTTTAAATTGGCTAGATGGGCTGTCATGCGAAGCGGGCTATCATGCCTAACGGACCGTTCTGACACGATTATCCAACTACATGCCGTGCCATGGGCCAAAAGGTGGGCATGTTGGCCCGCGCGGCACGACCCAAAATAAAATGGGTTGTGCCTTTTCGGGTCCAGGCCATGCCGTCCGTTTGACCATAACTACCTGCATGAAAGATATTAGTCCCACATCGGGTAGCTAGGTGCTTCTGTACCGGCTTATAATCTGAATTGCTGCTACATTGTTGTATTGTCTTGACGTGCTCCATCTCCTTCTACTGGTGCCCTCTCTGGGCCATGTTGCTAGGCCACACGGCTGGGCCTGCCTGGGTGGTATGCATTTGGCGCACCAACAGTTCGGCTGGGCCTGCCTCCTCCGAGGTGGCCTGCCCGAAATTTTTTTTCTTTATTTTTCCATGCTCACAGTCAGACTCAGTGTCGTCTCTCTCTCGAAAAAGTCAGACTCAGTGTCGAACTGAGCCATGGCAAAATGAGGCAACACAAAATTAAATATGAACATGTGAACCTTGGCAAACAGAACCGCGGCAAAATGAATTAAGACAAAATGAACAACGCGTGCACAATTAAATCTGTACATGTGAACCTTGGCAAACTGAACCGGCAACATTTTATTGTCAATTTGAACCAGCTCAAACTCGAGAAACAAGTTTGGATGGTCATCTTGATCTTTCTTACTTAGAGACGTTAACTTTTCCGAGGCCATTGACGGGGCTTGCAATGGAAGTTTGGAGGGGCTATTGTCAGATGATAGACGAATTAGCATGAAAATATTGCAGAGCAATTAGTAAATTGGGTCAAAATACAACTGATTAATGTAGAAAATAATCAAATGTTTGACGTGGGTCGGTAGACATCTGACACACGAAATATTTGTCGGCAATCTCAGTAGTGTGTGATCTGATTGGCTGCATACGTACGTACGTTACAATTTGTTGCCATATTACATAGGCCATGTACATGCATGCGATTTGAAACGGATTCTCAGAGACCGACGTACTGCATGCACGCTTCATGTAAAGTGGAAATGCTTAGTTTCTATTGGCCATACTCCATCGCCTCCATGCAAAGCGCTTTTACGTGGAGGGAAAGACGAGAGAACCTAGGGCTTTGTATGTCATGTTAGGTTGCGTCAATCGTTGGTTCATCTCAATCCATCTTACATATGGGGCTTGCGAGTTGGCCGCACTACAAACTGGCACACACATATTGCAGGTGGTAGTATGGTCCTCGGTCGCAAGACCGAAAAAAGTGGGGATCGAACTAGCAGGTAGAGGTACGCAGTGAGAGCTGCATTTTTCTTAGGCATGGGGACACGGCCCTCATTTACCTCAACGAAGCTCTGTCCTCGCACATAACTGCCAGTTTTCTTAGTGCCGGTTATCCACCACCTTCCTCAGTGTCCGCGCCGCCACAATCACTACCTTTCTCGTCACTGATTTACCCGATCCATGAAAATAGTTGCAGCCGTCATTCTCCAACATCATGGCTATTATGGAAATTGCAGTAAGAGAAAACAATGTTCATGTAGTGTAATCCTAACATCCTACAAATTTGACAGTTTCTGGAAAATAAGTTATTACTAGAAGGAAAGGAGAAATCATTAGCTTACCGTTATTTCTCTTCCATATACTAGTCTTACCACTCAAAGATACTAGCTAGTAAAGAGAAACATTAGCATACCGTTATTTCTCTTCCATATACTAGCCTTACCACTCAAATATACTAGCTAGTGAAGAGAATCATTAGGATACCATTATTTCTCTCCATATAGTAGCCTTACCAGTCAAAGATGCGCTAGTGCTAATGATAGTAGACTATTTGATCTGAACCATTGGATGTATCATACTGGCCAGTATTGTCTGCAGGGTACCTTTCCTAGTGGTCAACAAATTGCAGTAAAGGGACTCTCAGATTTCTAAACCTCTAAAGAACCAGTTGGGAGGAAAATGATTTTGACCTGTCATATTGTACCCAACCGTTTATTAACCATTGATCTAAAAGGAACCCAAATCAAATACCGTCGGATCTTGCCGTATTCAAATCCCGCCAGCGGGCCCACAAGAGATGGCGTGACGCCCTGTCATTTGCAGGCCAAATTCGATGACGCGCGGATGATTTTTTTCACCGGTCGATGGTTGATACCCGCCTGCAATTCTCACCTTCCCGGATTTCCTTTTGTGCTGGTAATTGTTGCGATTCATTTCCTTCCTGGAATCACGCTGACCTTCCTCGAATCATGCTGATTGGTTCCCTTTCCTTCCATGGGCCAAGTGCTCCAGATCGAGCGGGCGGCGCACATGGGATGGGAAGTCGACAGGATCGACCCCGACCAGCCCGGCGCCGGCGACGACGAAGATGACGCTGAAGGAATCACCAAGGAAGTGCTGCTGGCCCGTTCGTCCCTGATGGACGTCAGGTGCTGCGCATCCTCCCTTGAAGGTACACAGCTCGACGCCAACGTCCTCGTCGTCCCTGATCCGGAGCTCAATGACGCGAACGACCTCGAGCTCGTCCCCTTCCTGCGCCTCCTTGAACTCTAACCCTCCTCCAGGTGCACCGATCTGTAGCCTCCCCAATCCTCTGATGCAAAATGATTTGCGTATCGATCTTGATTTAAGTTAAACTATGCGACTATCTCAGGTTTTTGTTTTGCATACTGTAATAATCAAAGCATATGCCCTTTAGTGCTGTAAATGGATGCTTTATCTACGGCCCCGGCCCGCGGCCCTCTCCCCTGCCCCCGGCAGACTCCTCACTGCCCCGGCCAGCATGGAGCATCTCGAGAGCGAACCGGCCTCCGCCGCCGACAGCGCCGCACCGCTGGCCGCCCTGTCCCCGCAGGAGCTGCAACTCCACTTCTACTTCGTGCAGGAGCGCCGTGACGCCTACTGCGTGCTCGAGGTCTTCGACTGGCTCCGCCGCGCCAACCGCGTCGACGGCGAGTCCGACCATGCATGGAGCTCATGGCCGCCATCGCCTGCGGATGGGCGAGA
Organism: Eragrostis curvula; assembly: GCA_007726485.1. NCBI lineage: Eukaryota > Viridiplantae > Streptophyta > Magnoliopsida > Poales > Poaceae > Eragrostis > Eragrostis curvula. Next base: position 30,712,128 of record CM017444.1, read on the forward strand.
GACTCTGCCTGGGACCGCTCTTGAGCAACAGGTACACTTCTAGGCGTTAATCTTGCTACCTGCTTCCTCGGTTCCTCTCCGTGTGTGCGTGCGTGCTCTGAGAATTGCTACTGAACCTAATGGGGGGCTGGTCGTGATGATTGTGTTGTTCCTCCATGAATTCTTATTGCATACGCCTTTCACAATATCCCAATTCCTTTCCCTCTTGCAACCTGCTTGTTGCGTTCTGTCAAAATCCGCTGGAATCCACCATCGAGAGATCAGGCAGAATTTTAGCGTGTGTTGGATTAGAGTGATTTTCTGGTGGGTGGCCTTGCTCTTGGAGGTGGTAATTTGATTGATTTTGATGGTTAATTAGATCGATTATCAGGTTCTGGAACCTAACGCATGTTGTTGATGTTCATTTTCTTGCTGAGTAGAATTTAAATTGACACGTCAGTGAAGAAAGCCCAGGTGTAGCGTGTTAGGTGGTTTTGCATTGAGAGAAAAAGAATTATAATGTCCTACATTCTGTCTAAATCTAGGAATTATCGTGTGACCCAAATATTTTATAGAAAAAAAACAGGATTCACAACAAGAAGACTCTCTTCTTGGAGGTGTAGTGCTACGCAAAGCTTATGTGTGGAAGATGATCATTGATGTCTTTTCTTTGATGAATAATGGATATCGATTAAAAATATTATACATGGGCCAATTGTAGGACAGAGCTGAAACCAAGAGACAAAATTTCTGAGTAATGTGCTGATATTTTTTGGCAACAAATATCTCTAATTAATGTTGAAAGGAAACCAAGAGACAGATATCTTTCTAGACAGAATCTGAAAAAAAAAACCCAGCGAGATGTGAGGTTCTTGGATACTTAGAGTTCTTTTCATAAGCGTGTATAAAAGTGCCTTATGGCAATTGCTTCTTATTTTGTTTTCAATTGGCAAGAGGGACATCTGATTGTAATACATGACCGCACTCTTATCGATAAAGCCAACTCTTGCTGACACATCCAAAGATTAAAAAAAGTCAATAGGAATAATGTCAGAGATGATAACAAAACCTTTTTGCAGGCTGGGATTGGATACGATGATATGCTGGAAAACCTTGGCTTTTCACTTCAACCGAATTGTACACAAGATCCTTGTCAATTGTATGGTGACCGGCAGGGCGGCAGGTAAGAAACTAATTTTGCAAAGCTGGCTTGTGAATTAGTGGTAGGATGCAGGTATTTGGTTGCTTTAGTGCCAAACAATTCCGGATCGAATTTTACTAGATTCTGGGAAGGATCCACTCGCTTAAGTATGAGTAGTAAACAGGAATGGACTCTTCATTAGATATATGTATAGGTTGTTCTATGGTAATATTTGAGGTGAGTGTACTCGAATGGGTGCAATTATCAAATCATGTATTCTTCTCTCGTACACGATGACTAATAAAGAGGTCAATAAGTGCCTAGGATGACTAATATGTGCTGAATAAAATCTGACTCTTCATCTAAAGTATTAAAAAATTGGTAGTTTAATTTTGTGCCTAATCTGATTACTCTTTCAGGTGGTTGGATTGTGACGGACGCCCCGGTTTAAGGACACATTGAATTTGAGTGGAGAAACGTTTGAGAGTCCGGCATTTTATTCTACTTTAGGGTAACACTAAATGAATTGTCAAAATGGAGCCTTCTTTGTTGCTGTACTACAACTGGTTAAATGGAAAATTTATCCGACAAAAAAAAAGTCCTTGGAGGATCCTCTATGAATGACCCCCCATGCGAAAAAAGTGGCATAATACTATAATAAGAAACATTTTTGGGTTGCTTGTATGGAGACTCCTTTTCAGAGGACTGACACCCTGGAAAATATTCACCTTAGATTTCGCTTGGATTTTCTTTAGTAACCTAATAATGCAAGGAAATCATGCAATATTATTGTTAGTAACTGTTTTGATCTGTGCCGAATGTCACTTCATTTTTATTTTTTGTTTTTGGTAAATGAGATGCAGGTTTCTCATATAATAATGCGAGCACACCGAAAAGGTTAAGTTACAGGGTTGGAGAGATAGGAATTGCGAACAACGGGAGAAGGGAATGCATACTGAAAAAAAATTTCAGTTACAAGGGTGCATTTTCCAATATATTTGATGCTTTAACACATTCATGTGATGCATGCCATCAATTATGCAGTTGACGATACACATTCATTCTCTGATTTTGGGATTAACCAATTATGTTCTTTAGAACTGTGTTATTTGCATTTCAGGTGTAATGGTCAATTCGGGGAGGCCCCATTCAACCGTCCATTTACTCAGGTGAGTAACACTTGATAATATTTTTTCCTTTTTACAATTGCAACATGATACTTAATTTCCCCTTCACTCATGGTTATTTGTATTGCTCAAGGTATTGAGGAAGAGAAACGGGATGTAACCTCAAGGGAATTGTGAAATTCTTTTGATGACTAGTACAAATGCACGTGCGCCACGCACGTGTTCAAAAGTTGTATCACTTGACATGATCATTCATATTATGAACAACTTGCTACATGTTCCTTTATTGATTAGTTTAGGAAAAAAATATTAAATTAAAAAGAATCGCGCAAAACAAAAGTAATGGCACCCCATCAACCACAAGGATCATAACACATCCAACACCATGCATATGGCTCGTAATTGTACAACTGAGTGTATCCGATGGGCAAGCCCCGCCTAGAATTGTAGGTTGTATATTTCAACATATATAATTTTTTGCAACCAATATTGCTCACTAAGATTTTACAATGTCTCTACAACAAACAACAGGGGATAAAAAGCATCTCCATCTGAAAAAAAAATATAAATGATGTTTTCTCTCAAAGCACTGCTTGCTCCTGCCTCAGCTGAAATACCATAGCACAACTCTACAACAGAATGATACATTCATATTATCAGGCTAACAATCAGAATCTAAACCTCTAAAGAACCAGTTTAGAGAAAAATTATTTTGACTTACCAGATTATACCCACCTGAATATCAACTGTTGATCTAAAAGGAACCCAAATCAAATACCGTCAGATCCTACCGTAAGTAAATTCTCGTTAATGGGCCCACCAACATAGCGTGACGCAATGTCATTTTCAGGCCAAATACGATGACGCGCTGCTGACTTTTTTCACGTATGGATGGTTCATACCCGCCCATCCCAATTCCCACCTCCCCGATTTCTTTCCCTTGGTTTGCCATCCTCAAATCACGCTTCCCTTCCTTCCGCATGATTTTTTTCCGTCCCCTACCCTTTCCGATTCGTCAGATCGAGGACCGTGAGCGGGTGCGCGCGCGGAGCGACGACGGCAAGCGGCATCGGCTGCGATGGCAAGGAGGCGACGGCGAGAGGCAAACCGTCTGCGCGTCACCTCGTCCTCCATCTCTTTGGCGGCGGCGGCGGCGGAAGCGAAATCTGATGGCCCCGCGAGGCGGTCACGTGGCGGCGACCGCCAGCTCCGGCTCCGAGGACGAGGAGGAGGCTGGATTCTCGTTCTTCACCAACCCGACTTCGGTTCCAAGAATCACCGGAGAGCCCAAGCTTCGTGCGCCGAGGACGCTACCGATCCAGATCCAGGTACCCCTCCTTCCTCTCCCTTCCACCGCAACTGAGGAGCACCTTTCTTCCTCCACCCGCCGTCGTCCTCGCCATGGCTGCAGGGGCTTCACCTGTAGGTCGTGTTCGAGGAACTCCTGGCGAGGACGTAGCTCGGGGACAGTGCCCGTCGACGGCACCTGCCCCACCATGGCGGCCATCGACCCGGCCGCGTCCAGGGTCACCTTTGGCGTCGCTCAACCGGAGAGAGGGTAATCTCGAATTTGTCTTGTGTCAATGGTGGGTTTCTTGTTCTCCATCTGAATCTGAGCTCATTTCACTGCTGTGCCTTTGATTTTCTGTCGATGTGCGAGGGTTCGTTCTTGGATCTCGTCCCGGGGAAACCTCCAATCTTTAGCCCTCTTCCAACTCTCAGGTAATTTGAATTTGTTCGATCGCTTCTGTGTAGTCCAGATTTTCGTGTTTAATCAATATGATTACTCCTTTTCCTTGTTCCGACAGAGCAAAAGAGAGAACAGAATCAGCAGAATTCCTTTTCCTCGTTCTCCTGTTACCCTGTTCGTGAGAGAGAACTGCAGATTTGATTATAGCTCTGTGCATTGCAAAGGTCAAATTTTTTAGAAGAAGCGCTGAAGCAGTGAAGGGGGTGCGTTGCTCTGCCATAGCGCGGGGATTGTGCCAAGTTTTTTTTTTTATTTCAACCAGTTGATTACTAACTTTTTATGTTTTCTACAGATTTTCTCTTTCTAGGATCGACATCCCAAGCGCTTGACAGATGCGCCCTCAGGTGATTGAGTCGAATAAAAAAATCCCCTTTAATTTGAGATAGAGAATGGATTATTTGACCATATTTTTCCTGATTATTTGACCAAAAAAGAGAAATATGTCTGCCTACTGTCAAGTGTGTCAGGTACCAGTTCAAAAATAAAAGTGTGCCAGGTATGAAGTTTTCGTGTATCCAAATATGGTCGTGTAGTTGCTGTCCGATTCTCTATAGCATTCACTTTTTACTTCCGTTGGTTCAAATTCCGGTACCACGGCATCCAATCATGCTTATCAAATGAAGCATCACGATGGTGATACAATTCTTTAAGTTTTCATATTGCAATTTGAAAAAGTTTTCATATCGCAGAGGCGAGTGGAGCGTTCAAATGAGGATGAGTCATTGGGATGGATTTGAAAGAAGAGTGTTCACATGGAGAAGGCTGAAATTTGCAACTGCATTTAGAGGTCGATTTCTTTTACCATCCTGGAATGCTCTTGGATAATTATTATTATTATTATTATGCTCTTGGATAATTATAGCTTTCTCCGTCCATTATTCACCTCTAACCTGCGGTGGTACTAATCAAAGAAATCTACTAACCATGTGTCATGCATTGCATTGCATTGCATTGCATTGAAGTCTAATTGATATTGAAAAGGAAAACTAAAATACAGATGCCAGGAGGGCCATAAACTGTTATGAAGAGTTGATTGTGCAAGTTGAACAAAAAAAAAACTTGAAGTAGTCCTGCTTAGTATTAATATTTCATTGAAATTACTTTCTGGGCTTTCGATGACTTGTTTGTCCTACATATTGTACCTTTTTCATTTTTTTTTTCATTTTTTTAATCTTTTGCATGTTCATTTCACGTGTTTCACTTGCTAGAGAAAACTGTTGTTGACAATCAAAAAAATAATTAAAAGATGATTGCATGTTAATGAGATTTCTCTGATCACAGTTTGCAACACCACTGCATGTTAACATGCCACTTCACTTGACATATTGTTTGCATCATTTTCTTCTAGGAATTCCTTTTAGATTTTGTGCAGTATATGTATTGAGATCTCCTAACAACATGCATATTTTTTTTCCTTTTAGGTGTGATTCTTAGTTTGCCCTCAGTCCCATGCACTGGCGGACCTCCATTGATTCAAGGGCCCAAAAGTTTGACAAAAATGAATAATGCATTTGTATTTGACACAAGTGTACATTTACACAAGTAAGTAGGATCAAAATCTTATCTCTTAGAATGTACAAATGGAGAAATCAAGATAAAAAATCACATATTTCATCATCTTTGATCGAAAAAATTCTTAGCTATGTGAATTTTTTATACTACTTTGTATGTTTGAATGCCCAGGCAATGAATCTTGGGTCCGCCACTGGTCCCATGTGTCTTCTTACAAACAAATCATTTTGAAATCTTTAGTGGAGGTTAGTATCTGGCTGGAGGTTATTATCTGTGATCACTTAACCACTGAAAGTGGGATAGCTACATCGGTCCATTTACTCTAATTGTAGCTGTTCAATTGAGATTAATGTATGCATGCACCATCTCAATTCTTGCTCACTTCCTATTCTTATTAGCAGACACATTTTCTCACTTTTCATTATAGTAACTTCTTTTGTTTTTTATTCCCAAAGGCAACAGTTGATCGTTGAAGAAATATCAGAAAACTTGATGAGTTTCACATGGCAAGCTTGATTATGTCCAAAATAAATCATGGCATAACACATGGCAAGCTTTATTAATACACTACGGGAAACCCATGCTTTGCCGAGTGCCAGAGGCACTCGGCAAAGCCCTGTTTACACTCGGCAAATAGTTTGCCGAGTGTTACACTCGGCAAACTACACTCGGCAGCCAGCTCTCGGCAAAGCCGAGTTTGCCGAGGGTTTTCTGTCGGGCACTCGGGCAAATAGTTTGCCGAGTGTTACACTCGGCAAACTACACTCAGCAGCCAGCTCTCGGCAAAGCCGAGTTTGCCGAGGGTTTTCTGTCGGGCACTCGGCAAAGATTTTGCCGAGTGCCAGGAAAACACTCGGCAAAAAAAAGTAACGTGACGGCAGGAAAACGGCGTCAGAAAAGTTTGCCGAGTGCCATGACGCCTGGCACTCGGCAAACAAAAAAATTTGCCGAGTGCAAGGCTGCCTGGCACTCGGCAAATTTTTTTTGTTTGCCGAGTGCCAGGCAGACAGGCACTCGGCAAACTTTTCTATATGCCGAGTGCCATGGTGCCTGGCACTCGGCAAACTATTGCAAGTTTGCCGAGTGCCAGGTCATGGCACTCGGCAAAATATGGTCACTTTGCCGAGTGCCTCAGGTTTGGCCCTCGGCAAACTTCTGAGGCACTCGGCAAAAAAATTTCGCAGAACGCTATAAATTGTCTAAAATCGATGCAACCTGGACCAAATCACACCAAATTATACATACATGCTCACCATCATCACATACACATATATATCATCACAAACACATTGAAATCACCACAAACACATTGAAATCCATCACAAACACATATTTGTCTCCAAATACGCATAGAAATAGCTCAACTTGACGTCCACAAGCACAAGTTCATGAAATGGTTCACAAACACGTCGACAACTAGTTGGTTCATGCAATTAAAGTACATATACAACTACAAGCTACATCGGAGGAGGACGGGGATAAGGAGGGAACGGTGACCAAGCAGCTGGAGGGGAAACCGGCTGATTGTTGGATCCAGCGGATATATTCTGCAAGAAAAAAGATATTACATGATTAACGCAAGTTTTCAGTTAGAAATGTCGACAGGACGAGGATTGAAACTACAAGAATTTAGAAATACTCACGGGAGTGCCTTGAGTCGGACTCGGAGTGCCGATAGGAGGCAGAGGTAGTGGCGGCGGTAGCATCCCATTGTTGTGCCACTGCTGAAGCATCAACTGCATTTGCCGCTGCATCTCCGCCTGCATCCTTGCATCACGTTCCTGCATCTCCCGCTGCATCTCCTCCTGCTGTCGCTGCATCTCTGCCCGGTGCCTTTTCTCCTGTTCCTGCAGCTTCGTCTCCATCTCCTCCCGTAGCTGGGTCTACAATATGTCATCCCAATGTTACAAAGCAAATCAAACATATGTCAAACTCAACGAAACGACGAGTAGAACAGAAATAACCTGTGATTGCTCAAACTGAAGCTGTGCAGCACTCGGCCGTGGGCGTATGGGCGGGGTTGAGGACGAGCTCCTCGCTCGGATCTCAGAGAGGGTGGGAGTAGAGGCCGTGTCCAGTGTGCTGTCTCCAATCCAGTATCGGCCATGCTTCTTACCTCCACCAAGCCTCATGATGATCTCTCCATCAAGATCCTCGGTGCTCGGGTTCCACTCTGGCCCGTGCTTCTCCCTAGCCATCTCCGTGTACCGACGGAGGCGAGTGTGCACGGTGGGGTTGCTGTACGCCTCGGGCCCGTCCTCCGGGTTGTAGTCGACCGTGCTCGACGACGCCTTGCCCTTGTGCGCCAATGCCCAAGCCATCAACGGGGGACACTCTCGGCCGTCATGCGCCTGCGACTGCAAAGAAAACAGAAAGATGATTAGAAATCATGGAAAATTAAGTGTTACAAACAACGAATTGAATTCACGTACCCAGCTAGCCGCGTAGTCGTCAAGGGAACGGTTGCCTTGATGGTGTGCTGGACCAGGCATCTTCAAACGCCGCTCCCGGCAAGCTTCGTGCTGCTTCTGCCACTCGGGGTTGCACCACCTCGTAACAAAGTAGTCCCAGCAAGGCTTATGAGTGGCGCACCACCACGGAATCACCTACACGTCATTTGACCAAAGTTAGATGTTAGTTATTGTGAAACTATAAGTAGATCAAATTAAACGCACTTAATGAAGTATAGAAAACATGAGAATGTCAAATTACCTTCCCGTATTCTTCTTCACTCGGCCATATGGTTCGAGCCTGCTTTTTGTCAATCTTCGTACCAAGGAACTTAGCGTAGTAGCTCCTCACGGCCTGGACGCGCGCCTCGTGATGCATGTCCGTAACGAGTTTAGGACATGCATCGTACGCCCAGCGCACCGCCCGATCACGGTATTCCGGCTCGACCCTGAAGAAATCCTGCACATACACGCGATATATACTTTCATTATTTGAAGAATATCAAATGAACGAGATGAATTGACCAATGCAATACAAACAAGACTTACCCACAGCTCTCCAACCACCCGGTCCGCCACGGTGCGAAAGTCTCTCTCATCCTCGTCTGGGACGTCAGGGACGCGTTTGTAGTGGGCCCACGTCAATGCCGGCTCCTCCCCTCCGTCTCGAAGTGGCACCATCCCAGGAAAGTGCGCCTTGCACAAAAGGCCGAGGATGCCGGCAGGAAGACGCTTGTGGTCACCCGGAACGATCGTCTCCCAGCCCCTGCCCAAGTGATGAAGACAATGATTAGTTTTTATTGAGATTTTAAACATAGCAAATGACATTACAGTTAAAGTTATTTACCTCTTTCCTTTGGGTCGAACCAACGGGCGTCTCTCAAAAGGGATCGGTCGCGGTGGGAGTCGTGCGGGACCGCGCTCCCACACCTTCGGCACGTCCCCAGACGCACTGTCCTCTTCCCCGTCCTCCTCGTCGTCCCCCCCCCCCCCCCCCCCCCCCCCCCCCCCCCCGTCTAGCTTTGGTCGATTGCACAGTTCAGCTTGATCGACTCTTGCCTTGACATTGTCCCTTGTCTTATCGAGAATGTCCATGATTGTTCCGAAAAGTGGAACGCCTAAGCCATGTTCAACGTGCATTAGGTCAATGTTATGTGGAAGAAGGAGGTCTTTCATATACGAAAGCCTATACAAGCCACAGATCTGAGTGAAGGCATGTAGCTCACCATATCCCACAAAACCACCGTCTTTTTCATCGACCTTGAGACCATCTAACATAGCACTCACCTGCGCACCTGTCAAGAACTGCGGTGGAGGGTTGAGAACCTGGACACCTTTCGTAAAGTTCTTTTTGTCTTTTCTGAATGGATGGTCAAGAGGGAGGAATTGCCGGTGTTGGTCGAACGAAGAAAACTTGCCACCAATTTTCAACCAAATCCACCTCACAAGATGCTTGCATACCGGGCAAGGAAACTTTGAGTGAACGCCCCAGCCACAGAAACAACCATACGCCGGCATGTCATGCAGAGAGTAGAAGTACCAAACATACATTCTGAAGTTTGTCTTTGTAGCTTTGTCGTATGTCCATACCCCTTCCTCCCAAGCATGTTCCAAATCATCAATTAGAGGCTCCATATAAACATACATATTATTTCCCGGGTTTTCAGGAATTATCAACGACAAGAAAATATTTTGTCGTTGAAAGATGACGCCTGGAGGGAGATTGAGGGGTATAACGAACACGGGCAGCCCCCATGCCATATGGATTGAACCCATCTGTTGCCAGGGCCACACGTACATTTCGAGCTTCCTGAGCTTTGATGTGATGAATGTTATCGAATCGATGCCATGCTTCACCATCGGATGGATGTACAAGCTTATCTTCCTTGTATCGAACTCCATGTTTGTGCCATGTCATCTGTTTCGCGGATTCCTCGGTCATGTACAGCCGTTGGATCCTCGGTAAGAACGGAAGGTACCTTACGATCTGCACGGGTACCGTGAGCTGCCTTTTTTGCCCATCACCCGCGTCTACCTCCATGAACCTAGAGGACCCACACTTTGGACAGTATTTTACTTCTGCATGCTCTTTCCTGAATAAGACGCATCCTTTCGGGCACGCATGTATCTGCTCATATGGCATCTTAAGTGCACTAAGCAATTTCTGTGCCTCATACATGCTCATTGGCAGAATGTGACCTTCCGGAAGCAGGCTTGCAACAACTGTCAACATAACATCAAAGGCGCTCCGACTCAAGCTAAACTGGGACTTCACGGCCATTAGACGTGCAATGGCATCCAGTTTTGAAACCCTGGTATGCCCGTGAAGAGGTTTCTGCGACGCTTCAAACATGTCGTAGAAGCGTTTTGCGGACTCCTCTGGCTCCTCCTCTTCTCTAGGTTGTTCACAGAACTGGGCTTCTTGATAGTCCTGTAACATGTCCTCTACCCCGCCATCAGCATCACAATCATCGACGCGTTGTCTTAAGACCTCTTCCCTCGATCTATGAGCTTCACCATGGTACACCCACCGGGTATTGCCTCGCTTGAATCCATAGTTACCAAGATGCAAACCCATCTCATCCTCTGTCTGCTCTCTTGTGTTGCCGCAACGGTTGCAGGGACACCAAGTCTTTCCACCTTTTTCGACATTGGCAAATGCTTGTTTCAAGAAACCAAGGGTCTTCTCAACCCATTCACTTGTTTCGGAACCCTTCCTGGGGCGGCCCGTGTACATCCACGCACGGTCATCCATCTTCTAACATATATATGAGCGAGCAATTTAAAATTTATTGGCATCTACACGATACGCCTATAATGTCTAGTTTAGGTGAAGATAGGTCCTAATCCCACCCGACGATGCGTAGATGGGGCTAGTTTCCACGGTCTACTCCGGTTCGAGACGGAATTTCGGCAGCACCTCCCCGCTGTTCTCCAAATACACGTCCTGGTAGGGAGATTGTGTATCCGGAGAACAACAGGGAGGCGCGGCCGAAACTCGGTCTCGAACAGGAATAGACAATGGAAAATAGCCTCATCTACGCATCCTCAGGCTGTCCAAAAAACGTGGACAATTCGAAACAGATACAATCATAGATATGCAACCATCGGGCATATCTCCAACTGTATCTATTTCGAACGGGAGACGCCTAACTAGGTTACGCGTTACCTACAAACAGAAATGGAAAATGTGGGTAGAAATGGAAAATGTGGGTTTTTTGATGTCTCACCTTGCTCTCCCACAAAGCGACGAGTGAAAGACGGTGGAAAAGCCTCTCCTCTCCTACAAAGAATAAAACATAACACCGTCAATTCAAAATTTCGGCAGCACCTCCCCTATACGGTGAGGTTCCCAAAACCTGCAAGAAAACAACGGCACGATGGCCGGCAAGCACAATCCAATTCAAATCAACGGCACGATGGCCGGATACCACATCGCATTTAAACAACCACTTGGTCCAATTTTGATTTTCAAGTTCAATGACATAGACCGATCAAATAATTCCACGCAATTTCTCATTTCACATCCAATTCCAACAACCTCATCGCTCGGTCCAATTGAAACAATAGCATTTCGATCAATTCAAACAACCACATCACTTGTCTATTTTTTGTACCAATTTCATTTCAATTGCATTACATAGCTCACTTCTAAATTGAAATTTAAAATTCATTTGCAATTATATTTGCATTTGCATTTCATAACTAACATCGAATTTTTTGTAGCAATTTCATTTCAATTTCATATGTTGACAAATGAAAAAAAAAGAAACAATCTTACCTTCTCTGGATGGCGACGCCCGGGGCAGGGGAGCTCGGGGACGGGGCTCGGGCAGGGGCGCTCGGGGAGGGGAGCTCGGGCGCCGGGGGCGGGTGGCCGGGGGCGCCGGGGAGGGCGGCCGGGGGCGCCGGGGAGGGGGCGGGTGGCCGGGGGCGTCGGGGAGGGCGCGGGGTGGCCGGGGGCGCCGGGGCGGGTGGCCGGGGGCGTCGGGGAGGGCGCGGGGTGGCCGGGGGCGCCGGCGAACGCGGCGGCGGCGGGAGGCGGGGCCGCGCGGGAGGCGGGGGCGCGGGGTAGGCGGCGGCGAGCGGGAGGCGGGGCCGCGGGGGAGAAGGCGGCGCGGGGGTGGCGGGGGCGCGGGGGAGGCGGCGCGGGAGGCGGCGGCGCGGGGAGGAGGGGGCGCGGGGGGAGGCGGCGCGGGAGAAGGTGGCGCGGGGAGGAGGGCGGCGCAGCGCGTGTGTGGAGAAGGAGCCTGGAGGAAGAAGATAAAGAGAAGGGAGAAAGAAAAACCGAGCCGCGCCTAAG